>SKCR01026285.1:0-227996 GCA_019454045.1 Zanthoxylum bungeanum | reverse complement strand
TTTAGGCACTTTGCCTAATAAACTAAATTCGTAGACATCATTTGAATTAGAATCAAATCCGTCCTAGTACCCACTCTTCGAAAATGTGGATATATGAGTCTTGTTAATGTGTCCCAGACAGCAATGCCACAAATTAGTCTCATCTGATTAATTCAGTTTGAGCTATTTGTTTGTCATGTTATATGTTTGAGATTCATTTATATTCAAAATATAAATACTGTTATTCACATCTAATGTGTTTATCTCAATATCATCTTTATAAATAAAATAGTTAGTTTTCTAAAATATAAATGTATACCCGCAACGAGTTAACTAGATATAGAGATAATGTTTCTAGTCAAACTAGGTACATTATAACAGTTTCCTAATTTAAGTACATACCCAAAGGGTAGTTCCTAAACTTAGGTTTCTACGGTTAAAACAGTGACTCTCGTCCCGTTTTTGACTCGCAGGTAGATCTCAACTGAAGTCAGTATCCTGCTCATCAGCAAATTCTGCACATCAGTACATATTTGTGTACCACATCTAGTATCAAAAATCCAATTTTGAAACTATTAGTGAACATGTTTATGACAAACATACTTGAAGCTGGAGCCTTGCCCCGCCTTCACTTCCTTCATGTTTGCCTTGTCCATACGACAGTCACCCATCTAGTGACCCCATTTGCCACAGTTTAGGTAGACATTTTGGGATATGTCCTTTGTCTTCCCAGAAGACTGTGATGATTTTGCCTTTGCCCTTTTATAAGCTCTGGCTCTGCCTCATTGAGCATAGCCATCAACTCTCCAAGAGTTTACTCTTGGTTCATAATGAACCTGCCCTAGCTTTCGGGTAGATACTATAAGATCAAATCTTTGGTAGTCTCGGCCTCGTAGGTAATGCCCAGCTAACCTAGCTGATCGATGTCAGCAATCATCTGCGACACCTAGTGCTCGACAGATAGACCCTCGGACATACGCGAGCGAAAGAGCTTCTTTTTGCAATTCATACTTCTATGATCTAAGGTTAGATCTATGAATATCCTTTAATTTCATCATCATTGTATAATGATCTAATCCTTAATTCAGACGAAGGAATTAAAGAGTCATTGCGGTAAGCATAACGGATTGAGCACTAAAGTTATCATCACCATGAGTTTTCCAAAACTCATGCTCCACTATTTTCTCAACTCCGGGCTCAGGCCCGAGATGTCACTCTATCAAATAAAGTAACTTCTAGGCTCCTATGACTATCCTGAGGTTCTATTCCCAATCTGAAAATTAAAGCCGTTTAAAGACATTTTCCCCAAGGATTATGTTTAAAAGCTAATCTTTCAGTTATCTTGATTCCAATAGTCCAACTATCCAATCAACGATTTCGGGTACAATCAAATATAATGATTACTATAGTCTAACTATATAATCAACTACTATTTGATTGATTAAATTCAAATATATTGATTACTATAATCCAATTATATAATCAACTATAAATGAAGTAGTTTGAATACAGTCTAACTGTTCAATTAAAATAATAATTGAATATTAGTCCAACTAATATATTTATATTTAAATAATGACGAAAAATGAAATGAGCGCGTATTGGCAAGTATTTAAACGAAATTGCAAATTTAATACCTGCCTCCCACTATTTTTCAGCGAGCCTCTAACCTTCTGTGGAGTTTCGGGAAACCTAGTTTCCTAGTGAGCTAGGATCCCGTTAAATAACACATAACCTTGACTTTGGCCAACAAGCTGTATGATATTTAACTAGGTAGATCTCTAAGATCAATTGGATCTTATCCAATTCCTAGATCCAGTAGGTGGACTTCCAAGTCCGAAACATATATCCAATATATGCCAATATATCCAATATATTGCCTAACAGTTTTCCTCTAAATCAACTAAGCCTTGGCTTTGGCTTAACAAGCTTAATGATTATAGTTAAGCGTGACCCATTGACTTTGGAAAGCTTCGTAATCGATGTCGATGGACAAGAAATGATCTTGACTTTGGCCAAAAAATCACAACTTGGACAAGACATGCGATATGGAACAAAGCCTTCATGATTCAAACACATCCGCGATAGACAAAGGTCTTGACTTTGGCCAAAAAACTAGTGCCAATCTTGGATCTTGAGAATGAATCACTCAATGGAAGGAAAACGCTCAATATTTGTTGAGGGTTTTTCACGTAATTGGCAACCAATTAATTATCTTTGATTAGGTCTCATCATACACCTTTAAACATGCATTCTAAAAGCATAATAAGACACGATAAATAAATTAATAATGATATGCGGATGGATATCTCACAAATTGTTCCTAGAACAAATCACTCCATTTCCTCTCCCCGGCTAGCACTATTCTTACTTCTACCCAATTACATAACACTTCTAAAGAAACCTCATTTACATTGAGGGGAATAGGTGAGAAGAGAATTACAAAGAATCAAGAGATAAAGGCTGGACACGCAGGTCCAATTTAATAAATTCTAAATTTATTACAACAATTTCCGAAATTGCCATCACCATCTAATATCCATCTGATATACATTATTCATACATCGCATCCATGTATTCACACAAAGCATGTTATTAATCAATCTAATCCAATTAATTAATAATTAATTAGTGACCATCCAATGTTCAAACAACGATTTGATTTGCGCGAATCCAACTCGTTTAAGAATAAGTACTCAAAGTACGAATTCTTGAATTATATCAAACTACAATATTAAATCCAATTTAATTTGTATTCAATACTAATTCTTTATTTAATTCCAAATTAAATAATTACACTTTTTAATGTGCCTTTACGACTTAGATTCTAAATCTAATCTTAATGGGTCTCAAAGCCCAATTAACATCCAATGTCAATTTTAATTAAAGTCCAATGGGCTTTTAATTAATTCATAAGGCATGGACTTTGGAAACCAAAGCCCAATTAAGGAATCACCCTTTGCCACAAAATTAATTTTGGCCCATTAGGCCCAATTAAATTTTAAAGGCGCAATTATCATATTTGGACTTTATGGAAATGGTTTTAGGCCCAATTGGATCCAACCAATTATCCTAAACCAAACTTGGTCCAACCAAGCCCATTAAGCCCAAATACAACATTTTTAGCCCAATTCCAAATTAAGCCTAATTAATTAAATTATAATATTCCAAATTTCACAATTTAATTAATTCAAGTGTATAGCCATAATTAATTAGTTAAATTAATATTTTCAAAACACCAATTACACTAATTAATCATGCTTTAATTAATCAACCTATGTCCAACACAAATTGAAGCAAAATCAATCCAACATGCTCTCCAAGGCTCACGACAATATGGATATTTTTTCATCAATTTTGATTTCAATCCAATTAAATCACAAATCAATAAATCCAGGCATTTTAAACACATCCAATGGTCTAAAATCAAAATCACCATGACCTACAAGGGTCCTTGTGTATTCGGCCAAGCCAACATTTTTGGGGAAAATTAATCCAATTAATTTTTCATCAAATTGATCATATATAACTCTAAGTTATCAATATATAAGCATACTCAAACAAATAATTTGATCAAATCATGCTCAAATCAAAAATACCAAAATTCAAGATTTAAGAACCCTAAAATATTTCATGCTTAATTTAGGCTCATGATACCATTGTTGGGTTCTCTAAGAACAACCTAGGATCAATTAAGCATAAAATCATGTGAATACGCAAGGTAAAGTAGCAGAAATACTCACTTTGATCGGCTAAGAGGATGTAGGAGATAAGAAAAATTCCAACCTTTGAAGTTTGCTCCAAGCTCTCCTTTGATGTATGTTGAGCTTCCAAGCTTGTTCTTGAATTCCAAACTCAATGGTTAGTGTCCATAACACATTTGAAGGACTCCTTTTGTGTGCTAGCACTTTGAAAAATTTGCAACAAATCTTCCAAAAACATCTTGCAAGTTTCGGCCAAGGAGAGTGTGAGAGTGAAAGGAACTGGCGTGAATGGAAGAGAGGAAAAAAATGAGTTATGTAACTTGTTTGTTTGATTTTCCAAAAATCAAATGATATACCAAAAATTTGGTAAATGTCACTGACTTCATTTCACACTTGTGTGTCTTACAAGCCACCATCATTTCATCACCAAAATCCATCACCAAGAAATTAGGCAAAGTGACTAGGTGATGTGACTTGTGGGCCCCCTATAATTAAAAATCCGAGTGGGCCCGCAAACACATTCTGGGCTCAGGTTCGTTAATTCTGAATTAACGAATTTTCCGTTGCGATGTAATTAAATCAAATTTAATTAAATAATTATGCCTATCAAAATTACTATTCACGTCGCTCGCGAGTTAATTCTAAATTAATTTGTTCGCCCGAATTAAAATCCAATTTTAATTCCGTTTTGAAATCTAATTTCATTTACTATATCAAATATATTATTTTATCGATTAATTCCAAATTAATCGTTCTCTCTCTACTAATTGAATTTTATCCAAGATAAAATTCTCCGTAATTAATCCTAGATTAATTTTCTCTCTCTTCTAATTAATCCCAGATTAATAATGTTCGAGTCATAAGACATCGGTGAATCTTCAGGAAGCGACCCATAAGATCCCTGGATATGTTGGCAGTAAATCTGATCGTCGAATTATACGAACACGTGCGTACCCGGTACCACGTTCTTACCGATTTACAAGACATGGTTGGCTTCTAGTAAAGCACTGTGTCTACCCAATTCTCCAGAAATATTCTTTTAAGAATATATAATCTATGTCCGGCGTAGTATACGTAGTATTGCGTATTACGATCCAGTATCGAATGTCATATGCTAGGTCTGGGGCTGGAATTGTGTCTGCCCCGTACGAAGCATATATCGGATCTCTGGTAACTAGTCTCTATAATCGGATAATCATGACCTAATCATATTATCCCGATGACTGCAGTACATAAGAGTACTAGTTCCGTATCCTACGTGATCATCATCTCCATATGACTGAAGTGATACTTCCATATTGACATCACACCCAATACACTACGATTCTCAGTATACCCAGAAGAGGCGTACACAGACCTGTTAAAGCCCTGGACGACCAAAACCAAAGTATACTGATTGTCGCAAGTATTAGCGATGCAAGTCTCAGGTTAAGACCAAATACACCTACCCTGATTATGATTCCCATAGACATATAGTCATACTACCAATGAGATTCTGAGGGGTCTATCCAGAGCGATGCTGTTTCCATACCATCGGTAAACACAACCTCCTATCACACTTGCATAAGTATCCAATACTTAAATATATGAGAACTATGCCGTTATGCTCTCATAACACGCACAAGTGTAATACTAGTCTATTCCGCATTATCGATGTCTAGTCTCGATAATACTATGATTAGGGATATTTAATGATTAAACCTTCGTAGATTGATACTGTCTCATATCATCTCAATTCGGAACTAATCATAAGGACTTTTATCATTTATATATCCCGGTAATCTAATTACAAATGATAAAAGAGCAATTTCCTTTGTCACATAGTTAATTTGTACAACAACACCACGTTCTGTACAAATAGTGATGCTATGAGTCATAATTGTCCAACACCATATGTGCTAGCAAGAACAAAAGTGGCAGAATTTTGCCCTTCAAAAGAAACAACAATTCGCCTGGAGAGGAAATAAAATGCCCTTTTGAAAAATAAGGCCATTCGGCCAAGTCAACTTGTGCGCTCAAAGTGCAGTGGCCATTTTTGCCAAGGAGTTTTCAAGGGCATTCAAAACAGGAAGCAATTGCTTTTTTATTTCTCAAAGAAAAAACAAAAACGTTGCTTTCTGCAGATTATGAGAAAATCAATGGCCATTTGCTTTTAATTTCTAAAAGAAAAACCAAAAGCTGCATTCGGCCAAAATTGAAAAAGGAGAATAATAATGAATAAATTAAAATTCATTAATTGTAAAGGTATTGTTGGTAGGTGTGATGGGTAAGTAAAATCCAATTTATTACCCAACAACTTCCATCAACAAATGACTAGTTGATGTAAGTGAGTGGGTCCCACCACATTGAATTCAAAATTCAAATCACTTACACAACACACTTCGGGCTCAGGTTCGTTTAATCCGATTAAACGAATTTTCCGTCGCGACTTGATTAAATCTAATTCAATTAAATAATTATGTCTCGCAGAATTATTATTAAAGTCGTTTACGAATTAATTCCAAATTAATTCGTTCGCACGAATTAAAATCCAATTTTAATTCCGCATTGAAATCTAATTCAATTAATATATCTAATATATTATTTTAGCCCAATTAAATAGTAAAATCTAATTTAACTATTAAATTTATTTTACTGATTAATTCCAAATTAGTCGCGTTCTCTCCTCTCGACAAATTTAATCCCAGATAAATTATCGACGCAATTAATCCCAAATTAATTCATTCTCTAATAATTAATCCCAGATTAATTCTTGCCGTATTTAATCCCAGATTAATTTTCTCTCTTG
Source organism: Zanthoxylum bungeanum (assembly GCA_019454045.1). NCBI lineage: Eukaryota > Viridiplantae > Streptophyta > Magnoliopsida > Sapindales > Rutaceae > Zanthoxylum > Zanthoxylum bungeanum. Next base: position 221,525 of record SKCR01026285.1, on the reverse strand, counting down.
ATAATTAATCCCAGATTAATTTTCTCTCTCATATGTAATCCCAGATTAATTCTGTTCGAGTCAAATATCATCGGTGAATCTTTGGGATGCGACCCAATAGATCCCTAGATATGTTGGCAGTAAATACGATTATTGGACTATCCGAATTCGTTCGTACCCAGTACCACGTTCTTACCGATTTACAAGGCATGGTTGGCTTCTAGCAAAGCACCGTGCCTACCCAATTCTCCAGAAATATTCTTCTACAGAATACATGATCTTTTTCAGACGTAGTATACGTAGTATTGCGTATAATGATCCAGTATCGGATGTCACATGCTAGGCTTGGGGCTGGAGCTGTGTCTGCCCCATACGAAGCATATATCGGATCACTAGCAACTAGTCTATGTAAGATCGGAAAGTCATGACCTAGTCATACTTCCCTGATGGCGATAACACTTAGAGTACCAGTTTTGTATCCCTGCGTGATCATCATCTCCATATGACTGAAGTGACGCTTCCATCTTGACATCACACCCAATACACTATGATTCTCAATAAACCCAGAAGAGGCGTACACAGAACCTGTCAAAGCCCCGGATGACCAAAACCAAAGCGTATTGATTGTCGCAAGTATTAGCGATGCAAGTCTCAGGTTAAGACCAAATACACCTACCCTGATTCGGATTCCCATAGACACATAGTCATACTACCAATGAGATTCCGATGGGTCTATCCAGAGCGAAGCTGTTTCCGTACCATCGGTAAACAGAACCACCTATTACACTTGCATGAGTATCAAATACCCAAATATATGAGAACTATGCTGTTACACTTCCATAACGCGCACAAGTGTAAAACTAGCCTATTCCGCATTATCGATGTCAAGTCTCGATAATACTACGACTAAGGATATTTAATGATTAAACTTTTAGTGGATTGATACTGCCTCATATCTTATTAATCCGGAACTAATCATAAGAACTTTTATCATTTATATATTCAAGTAATCTAATTAAAAAAATGATAAAATAGCAATTTCCTTTGTCACATAGTTAATTTGTACAAACACCACAATGTCTTTTACAAATAGTGATGCTATGGGTCATAATTATCCAATAGCGACGCGCCGTTGATTCTTGACATGTGTACGCGGCTTTGACGAGATGATGACACATGGCTGTCGACAAAATTATTAGCTCGGCATCGTGATGCGTGAAGGCTTGCGCGTCGTGACACTGACGTCATGTTGACGCAAGGAATGACGCGTGTCGGCAGGCTAAATTATTGTGCTGATGTCATGATGACGTAAGTGATGACGTGTCATCAGGCTGAATTATTGGCTGACGTGATGATGGCATGATGATGACGCACGTGCTGACAAGGCGATAATGTGGCGATGACGAGTGTCGATAGCATAGTAACTAAGACACGTCGCGACGTGTGAACTGGCAATTTTTCCCTTTTGTCCATTTTCACCGTTTTAGCCCTGATATGATTCCATTGAGTCCCAAGACTTTATTCATCTGCAAAATAACACAAAAAACATCAAAATATTTATAAAACCTGAGAAACCATACAAAATATTAGGTCAAAGAGGTGGTAAATAGTGATATATTTTCCGCTCATCACACCCCAAACCTAATATTTTGCTAGTCCTCCAACAAAACAACAAAATAAATAAAATTAAACTAAACTAAATTAAACTAAGCCACTTCCGTAGGGATCACAGTTGCATTTAGCGTATGCAACAAGCCTTTAAACCCCTAGGTGTCCTTAGTGGATGAGTTGTAGTCTCGTGAGGGTTTACAGCGATGATACTCACAAACGTCAATGAAATGCACACAAAAGCAAAAAAGACAAAAGAAACAAATGAAAAAGAAATAAAGAAAATAATAGCTATATATAAAATGTCCTCAGAGAATGTCTAGCAACAAAGTTAAATGAACCTTCAAAATGCAAACTACAACTAAAATCCTTTCCTTTGAACAAAATATCTAAATCGGACTCTGAGTGTGTGTGTGAATAGCTCTGCAAAAAGCTTTGATTCTAAGTTATTAACTAGGTAATTTTGTCTCAATTCTCAGTAGTTAATTTTTCAAACCAACCTGACTATCTAAAATTGTTCTGTCTACTACAATATGCGCAAAGTGAGGTATGTGAATTTTTTTTTTTAAATAATAACATCTTCAATCCTTATAGTGAGCTTTGGGCCAGTGACTCCCAAACCAGTTGGCTTTAGGGCACTAGGTGTCAAAACACCCCTACGGACTTAATTACTCGGATCTCAGATGTTAAAAGTTCTACCATTTGATGCGAACAGTCACTACTTACTGAGGCAAGACGCCTGGTTACTAAGTAGAAACTTTTTATTAATATACATAATTTTTTTTATCATCATTCCTCACTTCATAAATGACTGCAGATAGAAACAGATATTCAGGCAAACGGTCATTCATCAACCACCGATTATTTCAACCAGTCATTTTGTCATTTCATTATTTTCTAACTGCTACAGAACTATCTTTTTAAGTGCATATGAGTCTAACCTAGATATTAGGTTCAAAGTATAGGATAAAAGTGAAATTAGCATTTATCTTTTCCTAGAACTTTTTAATAAGACAAACAATCACATAATTAGACTCTATTATTATTATTATTATTATTATTATTATTATTATTTAAATATGTAAAAATAAAAACATGGAAAACATGCAAGACACACGACATGCAGAGATAAAAACATGCAAGAAAAGAAAAAAAATGATGGAGAAGACAAATAAAAATAAACAACCTCACCCCCAAACCTAAACCTAGCATTGTCCCCAATACGTTACAAAACAAAAAAAAAGATAAAGGAATAATGTTATCGTGATTTTTCATTCCTCGGCCTCCTCGTCGTCCTTGCTACGATCCCCTGGATAAGTTGGAATCTGGTTATCACTCAATCCTTGATGATGTGCCATTCGCTGAAGCAGTTGAGCGATGTAGTCGACCCGAGATTCCAACCAATCTACTCGTTGTGATATGGAGCGAGATCGCGATGGTCGTTGCACTGGTTGAGGTTGCTGCTGTGGAGCTGCAGGTGTAGATGATAAAGAACCGGCCTGTGCATGCCTCTCAGCTTGGAGTTGTTGGATAATTCGAGTAGTCAATGTAGTGTTGGACTACATCATTTCTTCCCTAAGGTCTATGGGCACCCTGGCCAACGTGCATAAGTTTGTAATTAAGCTGCAGTACAGCAGGCCAGTTTGTGTAGAACTTGCTGCCCAAACTATATTGGTTGATATCAGCCTACCGACATCAATGGTATATCCCTCCAGAAGATAGTATAATATGATCATTCGTTCCTTTGTGACATTGGTAATATGAGTGTCTGGCAGCAATGTGCGGGTAAAGAAATGAAACCAAACCCTGGCATCAGGCTTAAGATATCGTGAACTCATCTTCAAATAATCCTCGCTGCTACCATATCCCATACATCATTGGGGATGCAAAATGTTTCCGTGAGATGAGACATATCTAAATGCTCCATAGTTGTCATATATTCATCTGCTTCCATAGTCGGCAACCCATAATACCTATTAATAGTGGACCTATCAAACGTCACTTGTTGACCTCTTACTAACTCCTGGTACGTCTGATGCTCATAAGTATTGGCGAAGAACTCAAAGACAACTGGTATACAGGCTGTGTTAGGCTGTTGACAAAGCTTATGCCAATGCCTGGTGGCGATAATTCTATCAATCTGGGGAAACTATCCGGGTTAATCTCAGAACCCCTCTCCATATTCGGGACTTTTTTCCCATCCCATTTTCATATCGATGCTCAGCAGCTTTCGACAAAAATTTTATTGCATCGTAACTCGACCCGGCAGCCGCTGAGGATATCGTTCTTTTTGGGGCCATTTTCAATTTTAAATTTTTACAAAATTTCCGACCGAACTTCTCCTAATTTTTAAGAATTCCAAATTTCAACCTAACACTAACACTTCACGAATTATTCTACAACCGCCAAAACTTCGCCCCCCCAAATTCTACACATTTATCAATAGAAACTACCACAAATACACACCCACAATAGCAAAAATGCACTATTTATTTTTTACAAAACACAAAAAAATTGAAGATTAAGGAAAAAAAATACCCAAATCGCGAGCTTGAATCCCCAAATTCGAGTGGTTTACGCGCAAATGGAGGATGTGTGAGTTGGGGAAGTGATTTGGTGACATTTGGTAGTAGATTTGAGTGTTTGGTTGAGAGAGAAAATGAAAAAAAAATGAGAGAGAAAATGAAGGGGAAAATGGAAGAAATGGAGTTTAATGAGTTTGCTTGAGGATTTGAGGGAGAAATCGAGTCTTGGGTGAAGAAAAATGAAGAAAAGATGAAGGAATCGAAGAAGAAGATGAAAATGGAAGTGAAAAGAAAGAGCGGTGGCCACTGGTTTAAGACCTAAAATCGCATTCGTGTCGCGACGCACAATATTTCTGCGTCACGATGCTACGCCCTAAAAATTAGGTGCTCACGTGTAAGGTCAGCGCGTCGCGATGCATTTTTTTGGCAAAATACGAACCTTTCAAACATATCCATTAAGATGCGTCTCAAGAATTGATTCCTTACTCTACCATCTCTGATGAATTGAATTTTTATCTTTGCGATTTTGTCAAACTTTATTTCGTGATAACCCCGTTTTCACTGGTTTACTTTGCCTTAAATGCTCCGTCTATGTTTTTCCCTGTAAAAATAACACACAAAATTAAAATTGCTACAACATGTATACATAAAATATAAAAATTTAAATTTAAATAAAATAAAATTTTAGCATGGGTTGCCTCCCTGCTAGCGCTAAATTTATCATCTTCAGCCAGACGTGACTGAAGTCCATTCGTCAAGGAGGCTTCAACGTGATTTTGGACGTCCGATTAAAGACAATCCCATGAGAATTGCTTTTGAAGAGTCTCTTCCAACGATGGGGTGGCCAAAAGAATTTTGTCTAACTTGGTGCTTGAGCCACCTTTTTAAAATTTGTCACTCTAGTGTTTCCTGAAAGGAATGAAAGGAAATCAGGAGGTTTTGTATGGTGCTTGACTTTGAATGAGAGTGCCATTCTGTCAAGCTTTTATGCGGTGTCCTCGATGTGTACTCCCCAATACAGTGATGTTTCTCCTGAAGTCATGAGATTTTCAATATGGTCAGACATTTGCTCCTCCATTTGTTCTACTTCTTGCTCTCTACTTTTTCTTCACAAATGTATTTCAGAATTTCATTGTTAACCTCTTTATTTGTTATCTGTGAAATGCATGCTCCAAGATCCTTATTTATTGGTGTGGATGATATAGACATCTCTGCTACTTGTTCCTCCTCAAAGATGTAATCAACGACCAGAGAATTATCCAGATCAAATTGAAACTCTGCTGGTTCGGGCTCTAGAACTGATACCTCTGATTCTTGATACTGCTCCGCCTCTTCCTCTATTAAGGTGCCATCGTGAAATGCTTTGTACTTGAAGTCTTCGTCAGTGTCATCAGAAAATGTTTCGTAAGGTGTGTAGCTCTGGTTTTCTTGGAATTGTCTCGTTTGATATGTCAGTCTCTGAAGCATGTCATCTCACTTTTCATTACTTTTCTTTAGCATGTCCACCATCTGTCTTATCATCTGTTTTTCCTCTGATGAATATGATTTTTGAGGAGGATCATACGTTGATGGTGGATAAGACGGAGAATATGGTTCAGTAAAATATGCTGGTTCATCATACCATGAAGGATTCTGATAGTTCTGCCACCCTGAATTGTAGTTGTACATGCAATGCTCGCTAGGGTGGTTACCATCACATATCAACATCTCTGAAATGGTTGAGCAAATATTGTGTTATTTCTCTCTGACATCCATGCATAGTTGATGGGCTGGACAACAGGCCTCAGAATACCAGATTGTTGTTCTCTGATATGGGGTCTATCTTCTTCTTGTAAAGCTCGTAATTCTTCCATTGCCCAATAATGTTCCATTTTCAACCACTTGAAAATAAAAGAAAGAAATAAAAATTACAAATAAAAACAAATAAAATTAGATACAAGTAAAATAGATAGCTTCAAAAATAATAACGCAAGAAAAATAAGTCCCTGGCAACGGCGCCAAAAACTTGATCAGTGGTAAACACACACGTAACGCAAGCACATGTCTCACTCAAGTAGTATAAAAATATCGATCCCACGAGGACTTAATTTCTATTGTTGTTATTAATTATTGATGCTAAATGTTTACATCTAATTAGGGTGAGGAGGGAATGATTGCTTGATTGGTTAGTTGAATGTGGATTTAATAAATAAATAAAAATAAATGCAAACAAAGGAAATTTATAGTAAAGAAAAAAAATATCTAGGGTTGTGATTCCACACAATATTATTCTAATGATGAATTGATTCTCTTATATATGTGTAATAAATTAGTTTGTTAACCTGTAACACGAAGATATGCAAAAGCCTCTTCCGATGGTCAGATGCAAACACCTAAAATAACTCAATTAACCATATTCCTATGTTAACTAAGTTATTCGAATTCATTAAGTTCAAGTTCCAATTATGGCTACCCCCGTCTGACAGGTATATGTCTATCATGTAAGGAAATCTACCTAAGGGACATCTACCCTAAGGTGAGATCGTGAGCTATTAAATCTAAGGCTGAAACCTAAAATCTCTTTCCAAGTTTATTTTAAGTTTACCATATCATTCTTATTGGTGATTAGGCAACAAGAAGCATTAAGCTTAAGATTCAATAAATAAGCCTAAAGTATTACCCATAATATTAAGAAAATCAGTTATTAAACTCAAGAATATTGTGCTTCATCACTTCCCTATATTAAAAATAAAATGTTGGGGTTAGGGGATCCACCTTTACTATTTCTAATTTAGAAATCTCCCTTATTATAATATATAAATTTGCATGATATTACCAACCGACCATATAGGCGGTATCCTGATTTAGTCATGTTATAATTAATTCCAACCAACCATAAAGGTGGTATCCAATTTAGTCGAGTTAAAATCAATTTAATTAAGTCCAACCGACCGTAAAAGCGGTATCCAATTAAGTCAGGTTTTAAGATAATTTATATATTATAATTTAAGGGAGATTAATCTAAATTATCATAATAAAAGCTTCACCCTTCCCCCGATGGAAATTAACTACAAAACATAAAAGAAATATAAAGTAAATAGACTACTATTACTATTACTAAAAATAAAAATACATAATTAAAATACTAAATAAAACTAAACAAACAAGATACAATCCTTAATCCCATATTAGGAACCTCAGGAAAGTATGAATTTGGAAAATGAAATCAATTTCTATTTATAGGTAAATTTGGTCTTGCGCGTCGCGACGCGCCGTTGATTCTTGACATGTGTATGCGGCTTTGGCGAGATGATGACACGTGGCTGTCGGTAGAATTATTGGCTCGGTGTCGCGACGCTGAAGGCTTACGCATCGCAATGCTGACGTCATACTGACGCAAGAAATGACGCATGTCGGTAGGCTGCATTATTGTGCTGACGTTATGATGACGTAAGTGATGACGTGTCATCAGGCTAAATTATTTGCTGACGTCATGATGGCGTGATGATGACGCACGTGCTAACATGGCAATGATGTGATGATGATGCATATGCTGATGTGGTAATGACGTGGCAATGACGAGTATCGGTAGCATAGTAACTAAGGCCTGTTGTGACGCAGATGGTGTGCACGTCGCGGCGTGTGAAATGAAAATTTTGCCCTTTTGTCCATTTTTCACCGTTTTAGCCCTGATTTGATTCTATTGAGTCTCAAAACTTTATTTATCTGCAAAATAACACAAACACATCAAAAAATTCATAAAACTCGAGAAATCATACAAAATATTAGGTCAAATGCATAGTAAATAGTGATATATTTTCCGCTCATCATAAATTAAGCACAGAACTTCGATGAAATGTTGAGCCTATACGAAAATGTTTAAAATCACGTCAAATGTATTTTTTTTAAAGTTAAAATTAATTGATACCTCTTTATAATATATTTAAAACACTAATTAAATAACATTATCAAATTAATCAATAAACTCTACACATATAACCATTAACATCTTGTATTTGTTATAAACAGTTTCTTATATTTACAAGTTGTTTGCACCAAAAAATAATTCATGTCGACGTTTATTTAGTAAGGTCAGAATCTGAGATTCAGATAAGGAGCTGATGGTCATCCCATATTCAGTACCTCATTTCAGGATCGAGGCCAAATTTCAAGATCAAGACCTGACTTTTAAGGCTGAGATCCTGAGGTCATGAGGATCTGAGGTTCTGACTCCAAGGTTCTGATGCTGAGTAAGGATCAGGATCTGATTATGATTTTGACTCTTAGGGTCTGATTTACCTCATGATTCTAGGTCCAGATATGAGGTTCTACTTCTGATGCTCCTGATTTGAGGTCCTGACTTTGACTCTGAGGCTCTAAGGCTCTCGTTCTGATGCCCATCACGTTCTGAGGCCCTGACTCTCAAGCCATGAGTCTGCCCCTAACTTAAAGATCTGCCTCAGAGGTTCTGCTCCAAAGGTTCTGACCCTGACTCAGAGGTTCTGATTCCGACTATGGGGATCTGACTCTAGCTTTTGGTTCTGCCTCTGATTCTGAGGATGAGGATCTGACTCTTGCCTGATGTGGAAGATATTGCGTATGTGTATTAAGGTATGATGTTCAGTGAGGTAGGTCCTCAATCAGAGGTTATCTTCTAAAGATCTGACCATGACTTTGGGGTTCTAAGACTCTGAATCAAAGGCTCTGATTTTGAGGCCCTAAAGCTCTGAGGTCCTGAAGTTCAGGTTCTGTCCCTGAGGTTTTGAGGTCCTGATTATAAGGCTCTGACGTCTTGATTTTCTGATTATAAAGTTCTGAGGATCTGAGGCTGAATCATAATCAGAGTAAATGGTGGTTTATAACCAACTCTTGCACGTCTGATTAGAGGATTACAATCAGAAGCAATTGATTAGTGCTAGCCCAAAATCCGATGCTTCAAAATTTTAAACGTGTCTGATATCCTCCATAATTTCCTCTAACAGTTACAAGATATGGAAAGTTGCAGGAACATGAAGGAGCACTTGGAGGAAGTTCACAAGACATGCAGAACATGTGTAAGAAGTTGTAGAGCATTCTGAGGCAGTTATTTTCAGGAGCTATAAAAGCCAAAGAGGAGCAAGAAAAATAGGTCTCCAACGCTCCAGTAAAAAAACTCACATGTCAATTTCCTTTGGTTATACTTTGTAGTTAATCTTCAATTACTCTCTTACTTAGTTTGATTTTAGTTAATTTTCTTATAAGCATTCCTCGGTCTTTTAATTTCAGTAACACTCAAACTCTATCTCTGTAATTTTAGATCTTTCAATTCTAATAAAATTATAAGTTCAAGTAGTGTTTATTTTAATTATCAGTCAATTATTAGAATTCTCTTAGATTCCAATTGTCTATCCATTTTAGGCTTTGGAGAACCCGTAGTTTTTACAATCATTTATCAGAAGTCGGTAATTTCATGTTGAAGAACTACTTCTTTGGTACGCCCACGCTCAACCCAAATTTTGGAGCCAATAATGTTTTTTGACACATCTGGTGAAACCCACAAGCAGGATGCCATCAAAGACAAGAAGTAATTTTGGAAAAGACATTGCCATATCACAGGATGAGGAAACTACACCTACAACAGTATGACAATAAGGAAACGTTCTACACCTAATGAAGCGAATTGATAAGAACCTATATCCTCTTGCAATCAATAGTCAAGAAAATCAACTCCAATATGACATGTTGTTGGACCCTTATGTGATACAGGTTCCAATAATTTTAGTACTGATCTGACTGCTTTTGTAGATACGATGTCCAGAAGGATGGAGGCAAGCCAAGAGACAATGATAAAGAGTCATGAAAAAATCTGACAAGCTTTAGAAAGAATGGAACAACACATGTCTGGGCAAACTTCCAACTTCAAGATTGAGAGGAATGAAGTCCATAAAGTGATTTCTAGGCCAGTAAGACAGGAGGAACTCGGGGGGGGGGGGGGGGGGGAATCATCTGGAGGATCTCACGAGACTCACCATCCCTATGTACCAAATCTTCACCCGCCTTCTTTTCCCAATCTCACAGTTTCTGCCCAGAAAAACCAGTGAAGAAAATGGCCAAATGGCCGAGAGAGAGAGAGGGGAGTTTTTGGCTCCAAAAACGTGAACAAAGAGAGAGAATGATGGATATTTGTTTTGTATTTGATTTTGTGTATCTAATACACAATTTTTCATTACCAAAAATCAAATAATTGATTTATCAAATACAAAAAGTCAAGGCAATTAATTCCAACCACTTCCATCAACTATTCACATCACTCATGTCAATCAAGTGACAAGTTGTCACATCACTCAAAGTGACTAATGATTTGACGCTTGATGCGACTAATGATTTGATGCTTGATTTGACTTGCGTGCCGCACTCGAATTCAAAATGTGAATGCGCTCGCAAACAATCCCGGGCTCGGGTTCGCTAATTCCAAATTAACGAATTTTCCGTTGCGATGTAATTAAATGATTATGCCTAGCAAAATCACTATTCACATCGCTAACGAATTAATTCTAAATTAACTCGTTCGCCCGAATTAAAATCTAATTTTAATTCCGCGTCGAAATCCAATTTCATATAATATATCTAATATATTATTTTATCGATTAATTCCAAATTAATCGTTATCTCTCTTTAATTGATATTTTATCCCAGATAAAATATCTCATCAATTAATCCCAGATTAATTCTCTCTCATCTGATTAATCCCAGATTAATAAAAGTGCGAGTCATACGTCATTGGTGAATCTTCGGGAAGCGACCCATGAGATCCCCGGATATGTTGGCTGTAAATTCGGTCGTCAGACTATCCGAACACGTAAGTACCTAGTACTACATTTATACCGATTTACAAGACAAGGTTGGCTTCTAGCAAAGCGCCATGCCTACCCAATTCTCCAGAAATATCCTTACAGGAATATAAGATCTATATCAGGCGTAGTATACGTAGTATTGCGTATATCGATCCAGTATCGGATGATCACGTGTTAGGCCTGGGGCTGGAATTGTGTCTGCCCCGTACGAAGCACATATCGGATGTATGGTAACTAGTCTCTATAATCGGATATACATGACCTAGTCATAATATCCTGATGGCTGTAGCATTTAAGAGAACCAGTCTCGTATCCTACGTGACCATCATCTCCATATGACTAGAGTGATACTTCCGTCTTGACATCACACCCAACACACTATGATTCTCGATATACCCAGAAGAGGCATACACAGAAACCGGTTAAAGCCCTGGACGACCAAAACCAAAGTATATTGATTGTCGTAAGTATTAGCGGTGCAAGTCTCAGGTTAAGACCAAATACACCTACCCTGATTTCGGACTTCCATAGAAACATAGTCATACTACCAATGGAATTCCGAGGGGGTCTATCAAGAGCGAAGCTGTTTCCCGTACCATCGGTAAAACACAACCTCCTATTAAACTTGCATGAGTATCCTATACCAAATATATAATAACTATGCAGTTATGCCCTCACAACGCGCATAAGTGTAATACTAGTCTTTTACGTATTTATCGATGTCCAATCTCGATAATACTCTGACTATGGATATTTAATGATTTATCCTTCGTGGACTGATACTGTCTCATATCATTCTCAATCCAGGAACAAATCACAAGGACCTCTCATCATTTATACATCTAGGTGATCTAATTACAAATGATAAGAGTGCAATCTCCTTTGTCACATAGTTAATTTGTACAACAATACCATGATCTGTACAAATAGTGACGCTATGAGTCATAATTGTCCAACAGAAAGCTGCTTGGACTCTCCTAGAGCACGTACATTGACAAAGTGTTGAAAAGATTCAACATGGATCAGTCCAAGAGGGGACTGTTGCCAGTGTCACATGGCGTCACTCTATCTAAGGACTTATGTCCTAAAACGCAAGATGAGAGAGACAACATGAGTCGGATCCCGTTCACCTCGGCAGTCGGATCGATCATGTTTGCCATGATATGTACACGACCTGATGTCTCGTATACTTTGAGCATGTGTAGTCGCTATCAGGCCGATCCAGGTGAAGGTCACTGGATGGCGGTTAAGAATATCCTTAAGTATCTTAGACGAACTAAGGATGCCTTTTTAATCTATGGAGATGGAGAACTTGAGGTAACTGGGTATACCGATGCAAGTTTCCAAATCGATAAAGACGACTGCAAGTCGAAATCCGGGTACATATTTTGTTTGAACAACAGAGTAGTAAGTTGGAAATCTTCCAAGCAGGAGACTGTTGCCGATTCAACAACAGAAGCGGAATACATTGCTGCAGCTGAAGCAGCAAAAGAGGCTGTTTGGATCCGTAAATTCCTAATTAGATTAGGAGTAGTTCTGTTAGCAGCTGAGCCTATTCCATTCTATTGTGACAATAACGGGGCTATAGCGCAGGCTAAAGAACCAAGGTGTCATCAACGATCCAAGCATGTTCTTCGACATTTCCATCTGATTTGTGAGATCATACATCGTGGCGATGTGAAGATCGAGAAGGTCACATCAGAGGACAACATTGCAGATCCGTTGACTAAAGCAATCCTCAGCAAAAGTTTGAGCGACATGTACATAGTTCAGGTGTTAGATGCTTGAGTGACTGACTATAGGCCAAGTGGGAGATTGTTGGACAATTATGACCCATAGCGTCACTATTTGTAAAAGACATTGTGGTTTTTGTACAAATTAACTATGTGACAATGGAAATTGCATTTTATCATTTTGTAATTTGATTACTTAAATATATAAATGATAAAAGTCCTTATGATTAGTTCCGGATTATTAGATATGAGATAATATCAATCCATAAAGGTTTAATCATTAAATGTCCCTAGTCGTAGTATTATCGAGACTAGACATCGATAATACGGAATAGACTAGTATTGCACTTGTGCGTGTTATGGAAGCGTAACAGCATAGTTATCATATATTTAAGTATTGGATACTTATGCAAGTGTGATAGGAGTTTGTGTTTACCGATGGTACGGAAACAGCTTCGCTCTGGATAGACCATTCGGAATCCCATTGGTAGTATGACTATGTGTCTATGGGAATCCGAATAAGGGTAGATGTATTTGGTCTTAACCTTAGACTTGCATCGCTAGTACTTGCGACAATCAATGCACTTTGGTTTTGGTCGTCCGAGACTTTAACAGGTTCTGAGTACGCCTCATCTGGGTTTATTGATTGTGATGTCAAGACGGAAGTATCACTTCAATCATATGGAGATGATAATCATGCAGGGATACAGAACTGGTACTCAAATGTGTTGCAACTATCGGGATAATATGACAAGGTCATGATTATCCAATTAAAGAGACTAGTTGCTTGTGATCCGATATATGCTTTGTACGGGGAAGACACTAATCCAGCCCCAGGCCTTGCATGCGACATCCAATAATGGATCGCAATACGTAATACTACGTATACTACGCCTAACAAAGATTAAAGATTCCTTTAAGAATGTTTCTGGAGAATTGGGTAGGTACGGTGCTTTGCTAGAAGGCAACCATGTCTCGTAAATCGGTAAGAACGTCGTACCGGGTACGCACGTGTTCGGATAGTCCGACGACCGGATTTACTGCCAACATGTCCAGGGATCTCATGGGTCGCTTCCCGAAGATTCACCGATGACGTATGATTCGAACATAATTAATCTAGGATTAATTTCGGAGAGATTTTATCTAGGATAAAATACTATTAGATGAGAGAGAACAATTAATTTGGAATTAATCGATAAATAATATATTCGATATATTAAATGAAATTAGATTTCATAACGGAATTAAAATTGGATTTTAATTCGGGCGAACGAATTAATTTAGAATTAATTCGCGAGCGACGTGAATAGTAATTTTGCTAGGCATAATTATTTAATTAAATTTGATTTAATTACGTCGCAACGAAAAATTTATTAATTCAGAATTAACGAACTCGAGCTCGGAATGTGTTTGCGGGCCCACTCGAATTTTGAATCAAGTGGGGCCCACAAGTCACATCACAAGTCACATCACTTGTCACTCACATCACTTTTTGGTGATGGAAGTAAGTGATGAGTTGATGGTTGCCTGTAAGATACATTTTGTTTTAATGATGAAAAAGTTGAAAGACATTTACCATTTTTTTAATGATTTGGTATATGTTTTGTTTTTTGGAAAAACCAACACACTTTTTCACATTTGAAAACAAAAATTGAAAACTCTCCCTCTCTCCCAAAACCTCCATTGTTGTGACTCTCCAAGGCCAAAGGGAAAATTTTGTTTCAAAATTTTCAAGTGCTAGCACACAAAGAATCATATCAAGGTGATAGGGAAACCATTCCCAAGAGCTTGGAATCAATCTCAAAGCTTGGAGCTTGGACATCAACATTCAAAGAAAAGATCTTGGAGCACTTCTCAAAGGAAATTTTTATTATCAACGCATCATATATCCATTCAAAGTGAGTATAATTCCGCTATTCTCCTTTACGTATTCACACTATTTTATGCTTGGATTGATCTTGGGATGACCTTAGAAACCCAACAATATCGATACTGGATCGTAAGTCGCGAAATACTCACAAGGATCGGTTGAGACGATGTGGTGACAATAAAAAACTTTCCGCCCTCTCCTCTAAGGCTCGGTAGTGGGCTGTTTTGCAGTGTTCAATTTTCGGCTTCAATCTTCCTCCAAGCTCCAAGCTTTGGTTGATGGTGATTCCAAGCTCACGAAGTGAGTTCCCTATCACCTTAGGATGGCTCCTATGTGTGCTAGCACTTGTGATTTTGCAAAAAAATCATCACATTTCTTCTCTTGATTCTCGGCAGTGAAGGAAAACCAGAGGAGAAAAAATCGGTCCAAGACCTTGTGAGAGAGAAGAGATTTTTGGCTCCATAAACGTGAGCTAAGGAGAGAGAAAGGAAATGTGTATTAGATAATTGTTTTCCAAAACAATTAAACATATACCAATTATTAAAATAATAATATATGTCAATCAAGCTTTCAAAAACTTTCCAACCACTTCCATCAAGTCACGTCATTCAATCAATCAAGTGACAACTTGTCACATCACTCAAAGTGACTAATGATTGATGCTTGATGTGACTAGCGATTTGACGCTTGATTTGACTTGCGTGCCGCACTCGAATTCGAAATGCGAATGCGCTCACAAATAATCCCGTGCTCGGGTTCACTAATTCCATATTAATGAATTTTCCGTTGCGACGTAATTAAATGATTATGCCTAGCGAAATCACTATACACATCGCTAACGAATTAATTCTAAATTAACTCGTTCGCCCGAATTAAAATCTAATTTTAATTCCGCGTCGAAATCCAATTTCGTTTAATATATCGAATATATTATTTTAATCTATTAATTCCAAATTAATCGTTCTCTCTCTTTAAATGATATTTTATCCCAGATAAAATATCTCTCGCAATTAATCCCAGATTAATTTTCTCTCTCATCCAATTAATCCCAGATTAATTAAAGTGCGAGTCATACGTCATCGGTGAATCTTCGGGAAGTGACCCATGAGATCCCCAGATATGTTGGCAGCAAATTCGGTCGTCGGACTATCCGAACATGTAAGTACCTAGTACTACGTTTTTACCGATCTACAAGACAAGGTTGGCTTCTAGCAAAGCGCCATGCCTACCAAATTCTCCAGAACATGCTTACAGGAATAATCGATCTATATCAGGCGTAGTATACGTAGTATTGCGTATTTCGATCCAGTATCGGATGATCACATGCAAGGCCTAGGGCTGGTATAGTGTCTGCCCCGTACAAAGCATATATCGGATCACGAGCAACTAGTCTCTTTATTATCGAATAATCATGACCAAGTCATATTATCCCGATGGTTGCAACCCTTTAGAGAACCAGTTATGTATCCCTGCGCGATCATCATCTCCATATGACTGATTGATACTTCCGTCTTGACATCACACCCAACACACTATGATTCTCAATATACCCAGCAGAGGCGTACACGGAACTGTTAAAGTCCTGGACGACCAAAACCAAAGTATATTGATTGTTGCAAGTATTAGCGGTGCAAGTCTCAAGTTAAGACAAATACACCTACCCTGATTTCGGACTTCCATAGACACTAGTCATACTACCAATGGAATTCCGAGGGGGTCTATCCAGAGCGAAGCTGTTTCCCATACCATCGGTAAAACACAACCTCCATTAACTTGCATGAGTATCCTATACCAAATATATAAGAACTATGTCGTTATGCCCTCACAACGCGCATAAGTGTAATACTAGTCTTTTACGCATTATCGATGTCCAATCACGATAATACTCTGACTAGGGATATTTAATGATTTATCTTCGTGGACTGATACTGTCTCATATCATCTCAATCCAGGAACAAATCATAGGACCTCTTTTCATTTATACATCTTGGTGATCTAATCCCAAATGATAAGAGCAATCTTCTATGTCCATAGTTAATTTGTACAACAACACCATGATCTTTACAAATAGAGAGCAATAAAATATCTTAATGATTGTCTTTAATAAATTAACTATGTGACAAGGAAATTGCACTCTCATCATTTGTGATTAATCACCATAGATATATAAATGAATAGAGGTCCATATGATTAGTTCCTGGATTGAGATGATATGAGACAGTATCAGTCCACGAAGGATTAATCATTAAATATCCCTAGCCGGAATATTATCGAGACAGGACATCGATAATGCGGAATAGGCTAGTATTGCACTTGTGCGCGTTGTGAGGGCACAACGGCATAGTTCTCATATATTTAAGTATTGGATACTTATGCAAGTGCGATAGGAGGTTGTGTTTCACCGATGGTACGGGAAACAGCTTCGCTCTGGATAGACCCCTCGGAATCCCATTGGTATTATGACTATGTGTCTATGGGAGGCCGAAATCAAGGTAGGTGTGTATAGTCTTAACCTGAGACTTGCATCGCTAATACTTGCGATAATCGGTAGACTTTGGTCTTGGTGGTACAGGGCTTTAACCGGTTCTGCGTACACCGCTTCTGGGTTTATCAGAGAGTCGTAGTGTATTGGGTGTGATGTCGAGACGGAAGTATCACTTCAGTCATAGTGGAGATGATGTCACGCAGGATACGGTATTAGTGCTCTTAAGTGCTGGCCGGCCATCGGGATATTATGACAAGGTCATGTATATCCGATTATAGAGACTAGTTACCAGACATCCGACATGTGCTTCGGACGGGGCAGACACTTATCCAGCCCCAGCCCTAGCACGTGACTATCCGATACTGGGCCGATATACACAATACTACGGTATACTACGCTTGATACAGATCTATATATTCCTGTAAGAATATTTCTGGAGAATTGGGTAGGCATGCGCTTTGCTAGAAGCCAACCTTGTCTTGTAAATCGGTATAAAATAGTACGAGGTACTTACGTGTTCGGGTAGTCCGACGACCGTATTTACTGCCAACATATCGGAGATCTCATGGGTCGCTTCCTGAAGATTCACCGATGATGTATAACTCGCACTTTAATTAATCTAGGATTAATTAGAAGAGAGAGAAAATTAATCTGGGATTAATTGCGGAGATATTTTATCTGGGATAAAATATTAGTTAAAGAGAGAGAGAACGATTAATTTGGAATTAATCGATAAATTAATATATTTGATATATTATTAGAAATTGGATTTCGACGCGGAATTAAAATTAGATTTTAATTCGGGCGAACGAATTAATTTAGAATTAATTCGTTAGCGACGTGAATAGTGATTTCGCTAGGCGTAATCATTTAATTACGACGCGACGGAAAATTCGTTAATTTGGAATTAGCGAACCCGAGCCCGGGATTATTTGCGAGCGCATTCGCATTTCGAATTCGAATGCGGCACGCAAGTCAAATCGTGCGTCATATCACTAGTCGCATCAATCGTCAAATCAAATGTCACTTTGAGTGATGTGACATGTTGTCACTTGATTTGAGTGATTGATGTAGAAGTTGAAAAAGCAACAATTTGCTTTTTACTTTTTGACTTTTGAATTAAAGTATATATATGTTTTATTTAATTTACTTGGTAAATTTATAACACATATATTAAAGCTTTATCTTCTCTCTCCAACATGCAAGAAAAACGCACTTCTCTTTTCCCTCTCTTTTCTCCTTCCTCTATTCACGGCTTCACTGCCGATTTGCTTCAAAATTTTCTGGTTTCACCGAATTTGTGAGAAGCAAAGGAAGAAGAGTAGTGCTAGCACACACCTGGGTTATATTATGGTGATAGGGAAACGAATTTGTGAGCTTGGATTGGTTTTTGGAGCTTGAAGCTTGGAGCTTCAATGGTGTTCATCAATGGCCGAATGAACAAGGAGGAAGAAGGCTCAAAATCGTGCAGTCCACTTCATCAGAAGCCATTGCCGAGCTTCATGGAGGAGCAAAAACGCAACTTGTTCTTCCTAGCATCAAACCCATCAATGTGAGTATGTATTCCGCCTTACTCCTTTGTGTATTCAACTCGTTTTTATGCATGTTTGTGATCCTTGGGACTTGATTGAAACTCTACAATGGTATCTTGAGCTATTGGTTGCATAAAACGAATTTAGGGTTCTTGAGCAAATTTGGGGCTTTTTGATTTAAGCTTGATTTTGACAAATTGTTTGTTTAAGAATGCTTGTATATTATAAATTAGAGTTATATGTAATCAATTTGAAGAAAAATTAATTGGATTGATTTTCCCCAATTTGCTTAATGTTGGCCAAAACTTTAATTTGGGTAAACTCAATTTAGCATCAAATGATTAAATTGTTTAGTATAGTATGCTTGAATGAGGTTGAATTGATGTTGTGCATAATCAATTTCATGAAATTTGGTTGGACCATTTTTCCCCAAATTTTGGGCATGACAAATTTGGGTAAACTTGATTTTGAGCATGTTTAATGAAATTGGATGATTTAGAATGCTTAAATGTTGTTTAATTGATGATTGATTAGATCAATTTGATGAAAAGTGTTTGGAACAATTTTTCCCCAATTTGCTTGTGATGGCCGAATTTGGCAAGTCCCTAATGTCTTGGTTTTTTGATTTTTTGTTCATTGGATGACTTGCAAATCATTTGGGGATGTTGAATTTATGTTTAATTTGGTTCAATTGGATTGAATTTGATTTGGGCATATTTTTCCCCTTAGCGCCGAGCACTTGAAGCATGAAATTGGGTTTGATTTTGATTTAATTATGTTGGACATGATTAATTGATGTTAAGCATGATTAATTGGACAAATTTGATGTTTTGGAAACTTTGATTTGGGTAATTAATAATGCTATGCACTTTGTTTAATTGAATTGTAAATTTGGATTTTGTAATTTAATTAAAATGGGCCTTAAATTGGATTTGGGCTTTTTAAGTTGTTATTGGGTTTATTGGACTTTGTTGTACAAAGTTGGTTTAGGCCAAAATTGGTTGGATCCAATTAGGCCCAAAACCGCTTCCAAAAGGCCCAAATGCGACTAATGAACCTTTAACGTTTAATTGGGCCTAATGGGCCTAAATTAATTTATGGGCTTATGGGGTAACTCCCGGATTGGACTTTGGTTGCGGGTTTGACCCGAGTTGACCAAAAGTCCACGCCTCAAGAAATTAATTAAAAGCCCATTGGACTTTAATTAAATTAATATTGGATATTAATCGGGCTTTGAGACCCGTAACGATTAAATTTGGAATTTAAGTCGTAAAGGTTTATTTTATAAAGTGTAATATTAATTGGAATTAAATAATGAATTAGAATTAAATACTGTATTAAATTGGATTTATTATGTAATTTAATTTAATTCGTAGAAATCGTACTTTGAGTACGTGTTCGCAATACGAGTTTGACTCGAACAAAATCAAATCTTTGTTTGAACATTGGATGATCACTAATTATCAAGATTAATTAATTTGGATTGATTGATAACATGCTTGTATGAATACATGGTTGTGATGTTTGAATAATGTATATCGGATGGATATTAGCGGGTGGGGCAATTTTAGAAATTGTTGTAATAAATTTGATTTATTAATTGGACCTGCGAGTCCAGCCTTATCTCCTATTTCTTTGTATTCTCTTCTCACCTATTCCCCTCAATGTAAATGAGGTTTCTTTAGAAGTGTAGTGTAACGGGTAGAAGAAATTTGTGCTAGCGGGAGAGAGAAAGTGAGAGATTTGATCTAGGATCAATGTAAAGTATCCATCCGCATATCATTATTATTTTATTTCATATGCGCTTTATTATGTGTTTAGAATGCATGTTTAAGGGTGTATGATGATGAGACCTTAACAAAGATAATTAATTGGTAGCCAATTTGCACGCGAAAACCCTCGTTAAATATCATGCGTCTTTTCCTTCCATTGAGTGATTCTTACTCAAGATCCGAGATTGGCAGGGGTTGTTGGCCAAAGTCAAGCCCTTGTCCGTCAAAGATGTGTTTTAATCACGAGGCTTTGTTCCATATCGGTGTCGTGTCCAAGTTGTGGTTTGTTGGCCAAAGTCAAGACCACTTCTTGTCCATTGACATTGATTACGAAGCTTCCATGTCAATGGGTCCGCGCTTGACTGGGATCACTAGGTTTGTTGTGCCAAAGCCAAGGCCTAGTTGATTCAGAGGAAAAAGGTTAGGGTATACATTCGATGTATAGGCATATAAGATATATGTTTGGGACTTGGATGTCCACCTACTGGATCTAGGAGTTGGATGAGATCCAATTGATCTTAGAGATCTACCTAGTTAATTATCATACAATTTGTTGGCCAAAGTCAAGATTGTGTGATATTTAACGGGATCCTAGCCCACTAGGAAACACGGTTTCCCGAGTACTCGACAGAGGGTTAGAGGCTCGACGAAAAATAGTGGGAGGCAAGAATTGAATTTGCAATACTCGTTCAATTACTCGCCATACGCGCTCATTTAAATTATTTCGTCATTAGATTAAATGTTAGTTGGACTAATATTTAAATTGTTGTTTTAATAAACAGTTGGACTGTATTATACTTGATTATATATAATTGGATTATATTAATCAATATATTTGAATTAATTAATTTCAGTTTACAGTTGATTTTATAATTGGATTATAGTAATCAATGTAATTGAGGTTAATTAATTTGGATTATATTTGATTATATAGTTTGACTATTATAATCATTATAATATATATATAGTACCACTAATCGTTGATTAAATAGTTGGACTATTGTAATCAAGATAAAATTGAAAAGTTGGATATTTAAAATATAATCTGGGATTAAAATATTTTAAATGATTTAATTTTCAAATTGGGAATAAATAATAGGTTACTTTATTTGATAAAATAACTTATTATACCTTAAGCCCAAAATTAAGCAAAATAAGTAGAGCATAAAATCTTTGGAAGATTTATGTGATGATGACTTTAATGCTTAATTTAATATACTTGTCATAAATCTAATTTTAGATTTAAGAAGTATTAAAATTGCAATTTATAATTCTTGGAGAATTAATTGACTATTCATATAAAGTCAAAGTTTGCAATTGGGCATGTAGCACGAGGTGCACATCGTTTCGATATTCTAAAAACCCAAGGCTTGGCCTAAGGTTTCTGAAATATTGAAAAGGATAATTGACATATCCCAAAGTGACTACCATTTGGATATGGCAGACACGAAGGAATTAAAGAAAGGGCAAGGCTCTTACTTTAAAATGTTTGTCTTAGTTATGTTCACAGCTAGTATTGAAATTAGATTTTAAATACTTAGTGTGGTACATAAAATATATGTATTGATGTTCAGAATCTGCTTTGAGCAGGATACTGACTTCAAGCCGAGATTTCTCTGCGAATCGGAAACGGGACGAAAGTCGCTGTTTCGACCGTAGATACCTAAGTTTAGGAACTACCCTTCGGGTATGTACTTGAATTAGGAACTGTTATAATGTAACTAGTTTGACTAGAGACATTATCTCTATATCAGTGTTTAATCCATTGTGGATAAAACCTTTATATTCTAGAACACTAAGTGTTTCATTATATAAAGATGATACTGAGATAAATACATTAGATGTAAATAACAGAATTTATATTTTGAAATAAATAAAATCTCAAACATATAAAATGACAAATAAATAGCTCAAATTGATTTGATCAATAGAGACTTATTTGTGGCATTGTTGTCTGGACACAATTTACAAGACTCGTATATCCACACTTTTGAAGAGTGGGTACTAGGACTGATTTGACTATTCAAATAAGGTCTGGGAATCTAGTTTATTAGGTAAAGTACCTAAAATACTATTTACTTGGTAATAGTAAAAGGGCCACCGATCTGTTAGCCCTATTCATGGTGAAGTTAGTGGGCCCATATCTAGCTAGGCTAGATGTGAACATGAATATTTCGTGACCTTAAAACGGATGTGGCATCACGTTATGGTTATGTGTTTCTTTTGAAGAACACAAATCGGAAACTTTTAGAGTTTCGACACGAAATAGACAAACAGATCGGCTATAGTATTATACCGTCACGGTAAGACCGTAATGGAAATACTTAAGCAATAAGTTTCTTATATACTTGAAAGAGTATAGTATTCTTTCAAATGAGGACTCCTCCCGGAACACGTCAAAGTGACGGTGTGTCCGAACGGATTAACCGAATCATGTTAGACATGATAAGGCTAATCATGAGTCGCTCTGAGCTACCATTTCCTTCAACGGATAAGTTTTAACAGTGCAATAACTTATTTAGAATAAGGTTCCATAATAATCTGTTTGACAGATTACATATAGGATATGAACGGGAAAGAAACCGGGTTTCTCATTCCTGATAATTTGGGTATGCCAGGCATAACGTTTGGATGATACCAAACTAAGGACCCAAATTGGATAAGTGCCAATATAGGTTATCCTAAGGGAAACCATAAGTATAGTACTTATAAATCTCACATGAGAACAATGTGATTGTTGCTCACCATGCGGTTTTTCCTGAGAGGAATACCGATATGCAGTGGTCAGTGGGAGGATAGTGATACTCGATGAAAATCGGAGTAATACTGTTCAAGGCACGAAGTCCTTAATGGAACACAAATAGTTCATCTATGATGAATCTATACCATTAATCTTCGAGTACACAAGAACCGCGTAGATCAGAGAGAGTCAGAAAACAACCTGGGGTATGGGTTTCTGATCTCACCTCATAAAGATGTTAATCTTTTAAGGTACACCAACTGATTACGTATGGATAGTGATACAAGGTATCGACTCCCTATTATGACAAAGTTCATGAGTCCAAATGGATTCCATGTATATCAACAAGTTTGGATACTAGTTGATGTACCACAAGGCATTGTGCCTATTGGTACTTATAAGTCTTCAAGGAAGACATACATGGAAGGCAACATACCAACGTACTAAGCTAGGCTTGTAAAGAAAAGGTAGAGTTATCAACATTGTGTTGATTCCGACGAAACCTTTTACCTGTTGCCATTGTAAATCCATTTGGATAATGCTTGCTAAAGCTGTGTATTTCATTTATGAAATATGTCAGCTTAACGGAAATCGCTTTCCTGAAAAGGAAACCTTTCGGAGGATGTTTATAACATCCTGGTCGGTTTTATCGTACCATAACAAGCAAACAAGGTTTGCAGGTTATTCGATCCATGTTTGGATTGAAGCAAGCATAGGTTCTAGGAATTATCGTTTTGATGTATCATAATGGAGTATGATTTAATTCAAAACGAAATGATTCTTGTGTATATAAAAGGGTTAGTGGGAGTGCACAACATGAATGTCCTGTAATAATATAAATATGTCATTTCTTGGAAATGAATTCCCATAAAGCAATCGGTGAAAGCTTGGCTTTCATAAGAAATTCTCCGTAGAATTCTGGGGAGTAACACCTTTATTCAAGGAATAAAGATCTACTGGGATAGATTTGGAGTTGTTAACACTCTCTGGGAATTGTACATTTAAAAGTACTTGATTTGGTGTCTCATACGCTTCGAGCATATGGAGTCACAATCGGGTAAATCCAAGTGACAGTCACTGGATTGATGTTAAGAACATCTGTTAGTATCTTAGAGAACTAAAGATGCTGTCTTAAACTATGGAGAGGAGAACTTGAAGTGACTAGGATCACTGCTGCAAGTTTCCAAACCGGTAAATACTGCGGTACTATAAAGTTTGAATAACGGACAGTAAGCTGGAAATATTCCGAGCAAGATAACTGTTGCCGAATTAACAACAAATGCGGATTATTGCTGCAGCTGAGGCAGCAATAGAAGCCATTTGGATCGATAATAAATCTAATTAGATTAGATATAGTTCTTTTAGCAGTTGAGCTAGGCGTCAGCACAGGCTAAGGAATTAAAGGTCTCATCGACGATCCAGATATATACTTCTATATCATCTGATTCGTTCGGATCATACATCGTGGCGATGTGATGATCGTATAAATCGCGTCAGAAGATAATTACGCAAATCCGCTGACGAAAATCTTTTCTCAGCAATTTGAGCAAACCGTACATAGTTCGGGTGTGGGACACTCGAGTGACTGGCTATGTGCCAAGTGGGAGATTGTTGGATAATATGACCCATAGCGTCACTATTTGCACAGATCATTGTGTGTTGTAGCAAATTAACTATGTGACAAGGAAATTGCACTCTCATCATTTGTGATTAGATCACCACAGATATATAAATGAAGAGAGGTCCATATGATTAGTTCCTGGATTGAGATGATATGAGACAGTATCAGTCCACGAAGGATTAATCATTAAATATCCCTAGCCGGAGTATTATCGAGACAGGACATCGATAAGGCGGAATAGGCTAGTATTGCACTTGTGCGCGTTGTGAGGGCACAACGGCATAGTTCTCATATATTTAAGTATTGGATACTTATGCAAGTGCGATAGGAGGTTGTGTTCCACCGATGGTACGGGAAACAGCTTCGCTCTGGATAGACCCCTCGGAATCCATTGGTATTATGACTATGTCTATGGGAGGCCGAAATCAAGGTAGGTGTGTATAGTCTTAACCTGAGACTTGCATCGCTAATACTTGCGATAATCGGTAGACTTTGGTCTTGGTGGTACAGGGCTTTAACCGGTTCTGCGTACACCACTTCTGGGTTTATCAGAGAGTCGTAGTGTATTCGGTGTGATGTCGAGACGGAAGTATCACTTCAGTCATAGTGGAGATGATGTCACGCAGGATACGGTATTAGTGCTCTTAAGTGCTGGCCGGCCATCGGTATTATGACAAGGTCATGTATATCCGATTATAGAGACTAGTTACCAGACATCCGACATGTGCTTCGGACGGGGCAACACTTATCCAGCCCCAGCCCTAGCACGTGACTATCCGATACTGGGCCGATATACACAATACTACGGTATACTACTACGCTTGATACAGATCTATATATTCTGTAAGAATATTTCTGGAGAATTGGGTAGGCATGGCGCTTTGCTAGAAGCCAACCTTGTCTTGTAAATCGGTATAAACGTAGTACGAGGTACTTACGTGTTCGGGTAGTCCGACGACCGTATTTACTGCCAACATATCCGGAGATCTCATGGGTCGCTTCCTGAAGATTCACCGATGATGTATAACTCGCACTTTAATTAATCTAGGATTAATTAGAAGAGAGAGAAAATTAATCTGGGATTAATTGCGGAGATATTTTATCTGGGATAAAATATTAGTTAAAGAGAGAGAGAACGATTAATTTGGAATTAATCGATAAATTAATATATTTGATATATTATTAGAAATTGGATTTCGACGCGGAATTAAAATTAGATTTTAATTCGGGCGAACGAATTAATTTAGAATTAATTCGTTAGCGACGTGAATAGTGATTTCGCTAGGCGTAATCATTTAATTACGACGCGACGGAAAATTCGTTAATTTGGAATTAGCGAACCCGAGCCCGGGATTATTTGCGAGCGCATTCGCATTTCGAATTCGAATGCGGCACGCAAGTCAAATCGTGCGTCATATCACTAGTCGCATCAATCGTCAAATCAAATGTCACTTTGAGTGATGTGACATGTTGTCACTTGATTTGAGTGATTGATGTAGAAGTTGAAAAAGCAACAATTTGCTTTTTACTTTTTGACTTTTGAATTAAAGTAATATATATGTTTTATTTAATTTACTTGGTAAATATTATAAACACAATATTAAAGCTTTATCTTCTCTCTCCAACATGCAAGAAAAACGCACTTCTCTTTCCCCTCTTTTCTCCTTCCTCTATTCACGGCTTCACTGCCGATTTGCTTCAAAATTTTCTGGTTTCACCGAATTTGTGAGAAGCAAAGGAAGAAGAGTAGTGCTAGCACACACCTAGGGTTATATTACGGTGATACGGAAACGAATTTGTGAGCTTGGATTTGGTTTTTGGAGCTTGAAGCTTGGAGCTTCAATGGTGGTTCATCAATGGCCGAATGAACAAGGGAAGAAGGCTCAAAATCGTGCAGTCCACTTCATCAAGAAGCCATTGCCGAGCTTCATGGAGGAGCAAAAACGCAACTTGTTCTTCCTAGCATCAAACCCATCAATGTGAGTATGTATTCCGCCTTACTCCTTTGTGTATTCAACTCGTTTTTATGCATGTTTGTGATCCTTGGGACTTGATTGAAACTCTACATTCGCTTCACAATCTCACTCCCGAGGGCTTGGCCCAGGCAACTGGAGGTGTAAGGAAGACGAGAAGAAAATACAAAGGCCAACTCATCAAAACCTTCTGGGAAGGTAAGGATAAAAATCCCAAGATTTGTATGTCTGCAGTGCCGCAAGTGCGGTCACTATAAGCGTGACTACCGCGAGTACAAGGCACACATGAAGTGTTTGGGTTTCTAGTTAGTCCCAATACAATTTCAAGCAAGAAACATTTCGAATAAAACAATGAAATATGGCGGAATCATACTTACATTGATCGGTTATGCGATGCGAGGAACACAAAATTATTCTTCAAGCTTGGCTCCTTGAGTCGGCCTCGGCTCTGCTTTCTTCAAAATTTTGAGCTCCATTTTCGGTCATGTCCCCATGGATTCTCCAAGCTCCAAGCTTTCGAATGATGATTCCATGCTCACAAGTTGGTTTCCCTATCACCTTAGGATGACCCTTCATGTGCTAGCATTGGAAAAATTGCCACAATCTTTCCTTGTTCTTCTTCTATGTCTCAGCCAAGCAAGAAATGAAAAGAAAAATTGGCTTCAAAATCCGAATGGGAGAGAAAGAGAAATTAGGCTCCAAAACTGTGAGACTTCCAAGAGAGAGAGAGAAAAAAATATGTTATGTATATGGTTTTGATTTTCCAAAAATCAAATACCAAAAACAATTTTCAAATTTCCAAAAGTCAAAGGCATTAAAGCCAACCAACTACCACCATCAATCACTCATGACAAGTTGTCAAATCACTCAAAGTGACTAGACATCACATCAATCGATTGACTAGTGATTTGACGCTTGATGTGACTTGTGGGCCGCACTTGAATTCGAAATGCGAGTGCACCCGCAAACACTCCCGGGCTCGGGTTCGCTAATTCCGAGTTAACGAATTTTTCTGTTGCGACGTAATTAAATATTTATGCCTAGCAAAATTACTATTCACGTCGCTAACGAATTAATTCTAAATTACCTCGTTCGCCCGAATTAAAATCTAATTTTAATTCCCCGTCGAAATCCAATTTCGTATAATATATCGAGTATATTATTTTATCGATTAATTCCAAATTAATTGTTCTCTCTTTTAAATAATATTTTATCCCAGATAAAATATCTCCGTAATTAATCTCAGATTAATTTACTCTCTTATAATTAATCTCAGATTAATAAAGTACGAGTCATACGTCATCGGTGAATCTTCGGGAAGTGACCCATGGGATCCCCAGATATGTTGGTAGTAAATCCAGTCGTTGGACTATCTGAACACGTACGTACCCAGTACTACGTTTTTACCGATTTACAATACATGGTTGGCTTCTAGAAAAGCACCATGCCTACCCAATTCTCCAGAAATATTCTTACTAGAATATGTGATCTATATTAGGTGTAGTATACGTAGTATTGCGTATTACGATCCAGCATCGGATGTCACGTGCAAGGCCTGGGGCAGGAAATGTGTCTGCCCCGTACGAAGCACATATCGGATCTCTGGTAACTAGTATCTATAATCGGATAAACATGACCTAGTCATAATATCCCGATAGCTGCAGCATATAAGAACCAGTTATGTATCCTACTTGATCATCATCTCCACTATGACTGGAGTGATACTTCCATCTTGACATCACACCCAATACACTACGATTCTCAATATACCCAGAAGAGGCGTACATAGAACCTGTTAAAGCCCTGGACGACCAAAACCAAAGTATATTGATTGTCACAAGTATTAGCGGTGCAAGTCTCAGGTTAAGACCAAATACACCTACCCTGATTCGGACTTCCATAGACACATAGTCATACTACTAATGGAATTCCGAGGGGTCTATCCAGAGCGAAGCTATTTCCGTACCATCGGTAAACACAACCTCCTATTACACTTGCCTGAGTATCCTATACCCAAATATATGAGAACTATGTTGTTATGCTCCCACAACGCGCACAAGTGTAATACTAGTCTTTTACGCATTATCGATGTCTAATCTCGATAATACTTTGAATAGGGATATTTTATGATTAAACCTTCGTGGATTGATAATGTCTCATATAATCTCAATCCGGAACTAATCATATGGACCTTCTATCATTTATACATCTTGGTAATCTAATTAAAAATGATAAAATGGCAATTTCCTTTATCACATACTTAATTTGTACAACAACACCATGATCTGTACAAATAGTGATGCTATGGGCCATAACTGTCCAACAATCTCCCACTTGGCCTATAGCCAATCACTCAAGTGTCCTACACCCGAACTATGTACGGTTCGCTCAAACTTCTACTGAGGAAATGCTTTCGTCAGTGGATTTGCAAGATTATCGTCTGATGCGATTTATTCGATCATCACATCGCCATGATGTATGATCCAAACGAATCATATGAATATTTGAAGTATATATCTGGATCGTTGATGAGACCATTAATTCTTTAGC
Source organism: Zanthoxylum bungeanum (assembly GCA_019454045.1). Classification (NCBI taxonomy): domain Eukaryota; kingdom Viridiplantae; phylum Streptophyta; class Magnoliopsida; order Sapindales; family Rutaceae; genus Zanthoxylum; species Zanthoxylum bungeanum. The sequence goes on along the minus strand of SKCR01026285.1, from coordinate 192,325 downwards.
CTGTGCTGTAGCCTAGCTCAGCTGCTAACAGAACTACTCCTAATCTAATTAGGATTATTATCGATCCAAAAGGCTTCTATTGCTGCCTCAGCTGCAGCAATATTCTGCTTTTGTTGTTTATTCGGCAACAGTATCTTGCTTGGAAGATTTCCAGCTCACCGTTCTGTTATTCAAACTTTATAGTACCGTTATTACGACTTATAGTCGTTTTTATCGGTTTTGGAAACTTGCAGCAGTGAACCCAGTCACTTCAAGTTCTCATTCTCCATAGTTTAAGACAGCATCCTTAGTTCCTCTAAGATACTCAATGATGTTCTTAACATAAATCCAATGACTATCACTTGGATTGGCCCGATTGTGACTCCATATGCTCAAAGCATATGAGACACCAAGTCGCGTACATTTCTTTCAATGTACGAGTTCTCGGAGAGTATTAACAACTTTAAATCTATCCCAGTAGATCTTTATTCCTAGAATAAAGGTTGTTTCTCCCAAGAATTCTACAGGGAATTTTTCATGAAAGCCAAGCTTTCACCGATTTTATTATGGGAATATCATTTCCAAGAAATGATATGTCATCATTACGTAGGACATTCATTGTCAGTGCGCTCCCACTAACCTCCTTATATACACAAGAATCATTTTTGTTTTGAATTAAATCATATACCATTATGATTAAATCAATACGATAATTCCAAGAACGCAATGCTTGCTTCAATCCTTCCATGAATCGAGTAACTTGCAAACCTTGTTTACTCGTTTTGGTATGACAAAACCGTCAGGATGTTGTAAACATCCTCCAAAAGGTTTCCGTTAAGGAAAGCGGTTTTGGCATTCAGCTGCCATATTTCATGAATGCAACATGCAACATCAACAAGCATTATCCAAATGGATTTAACCATGGCAACGAGTAAAAGGTTTCGTCATAATCGACACAATGTTGATAATGATACCTTTTCGCTACAAGCCCATAGTAGTACGTTGGTATATTGCCTTCCATGTATGTCTTCCTTGAAGACTTATATAGTACCAATAGGCACAATACCTTTCGGTACATCAACTAGTATCCAAACTTGGTTGGTATACATGGAATCCATTTCGGACTTCATGGCACTTTGCCATAATAAGGAGTTGATACCTTGTATCACTTCCTCATACGTAGTCAGTTCGCATTCCTCAATAAAATTGACATCTTTACGAGGTGAGATCAGAAACCCATACCCCAGGTTGTTTTCTGACTCTCTCCAACTATCGCGGTTCTTGTGTATTCGAAGATTATTGCTATATTTTCATCCTTGATGAACTATTTGTGTGTGTTCCATTAAGGAATCGGTGCCTAGAATAGTATTACTCTGATTTTCATCGAGTTTTACTTTCCTTCCACTTACCACTGCATATAGGTATCCCTCTTAGGAAAATCGCATGGTGAGCAACAATTACATTATTCTCTTGTGAGTTGTATAAGTACTATACTTTGGTTTCCCTAGGATAACCCACAACTTAGGCACTTATCTGATTTGGGTTCTAGTTTGGTATCATCCAAACATATGCCTAGCATTCGCAAATCTTCAGGAATGAGAAACCCGGTTTCTTTCCTGTTCATATCTAATATGAAGTCTGTAACAGATTTTCATGGAACCTTATTCAAAATGTCTTGCACTGTAATAATGCGTATCCCTTGAAGGAAAGGTAGCTCAGGGTGACTCATGATTAACCTTATCATGTCCAACAATATTCAGTTTCTTCGTTCGGACACATCGTCAAACTGACATGTTCCAGGAGGAGTCCTCATTGAAAGAATACTATACTCTTTCAAGTATTTGAGAAACTTATTGCTTAAGTATTTTCCTTATGGTCGAACCGTGACGGTTTCAATACTTTAGCCGATCTGTTTGTCTACTTCGTGTCGAAACTCTTTGAATTTATCAAAAGTTTCTGATTCGTGTTCAAAGAAACACATAACCATAACGCGATGCCACATCCGTAAAGGTCACGAAACATTCATATCCACCTCTAGCCTAGCTAGACATGGGCCCACTACTTCACTATGATTGAGGGCTAACAGATCGGTGGCACTTACTTTTACCAAGTAAAAGGTGTTTTAGGCACTTTGCCCAATTAAACTAGATTCGTAGACATTATTTGAATAGAATAAAATCCGTCCTAGTATCCACTCTTCAAAAGTGTGGATATACGAGTCTTGTTATTGTGTCCCAGACAATAATGCCACAATTAAGTCTCAACTGATTTGAATCAGTTTGAGCTATTTGTTTGTCATATCATATGTTTGAAATTTATTATATTCAAAATATAAATACTGTTATCACATCTAATGTGTTTATCTCAATATCATCTTTATAAAATAAAACACTTTAGTGTTCTAGAATATAAAGGTATACCTGCAACGGGTTAAACCCTGATATAGAGATAATGTTTCTAGTCAAACTAATTACATTGTAACAGTTTCCTAATTTAAGTACACACCCGAAGGGTAGTTCCTAAACTTAGGTATCTATGGTTAAAACAGCGAATGTCATCCCATTTCCGATTCGCAGATTAATCTCAACTGAAGTCAGTATCCTACTTGTCAGCAGATTCTGCACATCAGTACATATTTATGTACCACACTCATTATCTAAAATCCAATTTTAATACTAGTAGCGAACATGTTTATGAAAAACATGTCTGAAGTCAGATCCTTGCACCGTCTTCAATTCCTTCATGTCTGCCTTGTCCATACGACAGTCACGCTTCCAGTGACCCCGTTTGCCACAATTTAGGCAGACATCTGGGATATGTCATATGTCTTCCCAGAAGACTGTGATGAATTTTTCCTTTGCCCTTTTTCCACGCCCCAAAAGCCTTTGGCCAAGCCTTGGCCTTCTAGAATGTCGAAATAAGATGCGCCTTGCGCTTCTTGCCTATTGCAAACCTCTGGCTTTGTCTCCTTGAGCATAGCCATTAACTCTCCAAGAGTTTTCTATTGCAATTTGTTATTCTAAGATCTAAGGATAGATCTATGAAGATCCTTCTATTTCAATATCATACTATAAGGATCTAATCCTTAGTTCTGACTAAGAAATTAAGGAGTCTTTGCTGGCAAGCATAACGGATTAAGCACTAAAGTTATCATCACATGAATATTCCAAATATCATGTTCTACTATTTTCTCAACTCCGGGCTTAGGCTCGAGACGTTAATATATCAAATAAAGTAACTTCTCGGTTACCCAGGACTATCTTGAGATTTTATTCCCAATTTGAAAATTAAAGTCGTTTAATGACATTTTCACCCAGGATTATGTTTTAAACACTAATCTTTCATTTATCTTGATTCTAATAGTCCAACTATGTAATCAACGATTTTAGGTACTATTGATTATAATGATTACTATAGTCTAACTATATAATCAAATAATTTAATAGGTTAAATTCAAATATATTGATTACTATAATCCAATTATAAAATCAACTATTAATTGAAGTAGTTTGGAATACAGTCCAACTGTTTAATCAACAACGATTAATATTAGTCCAACTAATATATTAATTTATTGACGAAATATTTGAAATGAACGCGTATGGCAAGTAAGTAAACAAATTTGAAATTTAATACTTGCCTCCCACTATTTTTCGGCGAGCCTCTAACCCTCTGTGGAGTACTCGGGAAACCTTATTTCCTAGTGGGCTAGGATTGTTAAATAACACACAATCTTGACTTTGGCCAACAAATTGTATGATAATTAACTAGGTAGATCTCTAAGATCAATTGGATCTCATCCAATTCCTAGATCCAGTAGGTGGACATCCAAGTCCGAAACATATACCTTATATATGCCAATATATCCAATATATTTCTAAATTTTTGCCTCTGAATCAACTAAAGCTTGGCTTTGGCACAACAAACTTAGTGATCCCAGTTAAGCGGAACCCATTGACCATGGAAAGCTTCGAAATCAATGTCGATGGACAAGAAGTGATCTTGACTTTGGCCAACAAATCACAACTTGGACAAGACACCGATATGGAACAAAGCCTTCATGATTCAAACACATCCGCGACGGACAAAGGTCTTGACTTTGGCCAACAACCAATGCCTGTCTTGGATCTTGAGTAAGAATCATTTAATGGAAGGAAAAACGCTTAATATGTTTTGAGGGTTTTCGCGTAATTGGCAACCAATTATTATCTTTGTAAGGTCTCATCATCATACACCCTTAAACATGCATTCTAAACACATAATAAGCGCGTAAGTAAATAAATATAATAATGATATGCGGATGGATACTTAACACATTGTTCCTAGAACAAATCTCTCCATTTCCTCTCTCCCGCTAGCACAAGTATTACTTCTACCCTATTACATAACACTTCTAAAGAAACCTCATTTACATTGAGGGGAATAGGTGAGAAGAGAAATACACAGAGTCAAGAGGTAATAGGAGACACGCAGGTCCAATTAATAAATTCTAAATTTATTACAACAATTTCCAAAATTGCCCTCACCCATCTAATATCCATCCGATATAAATTATTCATACATCACATCCATGTATTCGCACAAGCATGTTATCAATCAATCTAATCTAATTAATTAATCTGATAATTAATGACCATCCAATGTTCAAACAACGATTTGATTTTGCGCGAGTCAAACTCATTTTGCGAATAAGTACTCAAAGTACGAATTCTTGAATTATATTAAACTACAACATTAAATCCAATTTAATTTTTATTTAATACTAATTCATTATTTAATTCCAAATTAAATATTTACACTTTTTAATGTGCCTTTACGACTTAGATTCTAAATCCAATCTTTACGGGTCTCAAAGCCCAATTAACATCCAATGTCAATTTAATTAAAGTCCAATGGGCTTTTAATTAATTTCTTAAGGCATGGACTTTTGGTCAATATGGGTCAACCCCAAAACCAAAGCTCATTTAAGGAATCACCCTTATTTGCCAAGAAACCAATTTAGGCCCATTAGGCCCAATTATAATTAAAGGTCCATTAAGTCATAATTGGACTTTATGGATATGGTTTTGGGCCCAATTGGATCCAACCAATTATCCTAAACTAAACTTGGCCCAACCAAGCCCATAAAGCCCAATTACAACTTTAAAAGCCCAATTCCAAATTTAAGCCCAATTATTAATTTCAAAATTCCAAATTTCATAATTAAATTAACCAAAGTGTATGCCATAATTAATTAACCAAATTAATATTTCCAAAACACCAATTAGCCTAATTAATTATGCTCATTATCATCAACATATGTCCAACACATTTGAATCAAAAAATCATATCATTTTCATGCTTACAAGTCCACGACAATTAGGGATTATTTGTCCAATTCAAAATTCAATCCAATTAAATCTCAAATCAACATTACCTAAGTGATTTCAACTCATCCAACGATCAAAATCAAAAAATACCATGACTTTAGGGCATTGTTCATAATCGGCCAAGCCAACATATTTGGGGAAAAATTGATCCAATCAATATTTCATGAAATTGATCATATACAACTTCAATTTAACATCATTCAAGCATACTCAATCAATCAATTTTATCAAATCATGCTCAAATTGATTTTACCCAAATTTAACCCTAAGTTCATTTCATGCTCAAAATGGCTCTGATACCATTGTTGGGTTTCTAGTTAGTCCCAAGATCGATTTCAAGCAAGAAATATGTGCGAATACAACAATGAAATATGGCGAAATCATACTTACATTGATCGGTTATGCGATGCGAGGAACACAAAAATTCTTCAAGCTTTGGCTCCTTGAAGTCTCGGCTTTCTTCAAAATTTTGAGCTCCATTTTCGGTCATGTCCACCATGGATTCTCCAAGCTCTAAGCTTTCGAATGATGATTCCATGCTCACAAGTTGGTTTCCCTATCACCTTAGGATGACCCTTCATGTGCTAGCATTGGAAAAATTGCCACAATCTTTCCTTGTTCTTCTTTTATATCTCGGCCAAGCAAGAAATAAGAAGAAAAATTGATTTCAAAAGCCAAATGGGAGAGAAGGAGAAATTAGGCTCCAAAACCGTGAGTCTTCCAAAGAGAGAGAGAGAAAAAAATGTGTAATGTATATGGTTTTGATTTTCCAAAATTCAAATACCAAAAACAATTTTGAAATTTCCAAAAGTCAAAGGCATTAAAGCCAACCAACTACCACCATCAATCACTCATGACAAGTTGTCAAATCACTCAAAGTGACTAGACATCACATCAATCAATTGACTAGTGATTTGACGCTTGATGTGACTTGTGGGCCGCACTTAAATTCGAAATATGAGTCCGCCCGCAAACACTCTCAGGCTCGGGTTCGCTAATTCCGAATTAATGAATTTTTCCGTTGCGACGTAATTAAATAATTATACCTAGCAAAATTACTATTCACATCACTAACGAATTAATTCTAAATTAACTCGTTCGCCCGAATTAAAATCTAATTTTAATTCCGCGTCAAAATCCAATTTCGTATAATATATCGAATATATTATTTTATAGATTAATTCCAAATTAATCGTTCTCTCTCTTTTAATAATATTTATCCCAGATAAATATCTCTGTAATTAATCCCAGATTAATAAAGTGCGAGTCATACGTCATCGGTGAATCTTCGGGAAGCGACCCATTGGTAGTATGACTATGTGTCTATAGGATTAATTATGACTCTTATATAATTAATATGGATTGATATTGTCTCTTATCTAATAATCCGGAACTAATCATAAAGACTTTTATCATTTATATATTTAAGTAATCAAATTACAAAATGATAAAATGCAATTTCCATTGTCACATAGTTAATTTGTACAAAAACCACAATGTCTTTCACAAAAGGGATTAATTATGACTCGTCATACTACCAATGGGTCGCTTCCCGAAGATTCACCGATGATGTATGACTCGCATTTTATTAATCTGGGATTAATTAGATGAGAGAGAAAATTAATATGGGATTAATTACGGAGATATTTTATCTAGGATAAAATATTAATTAAAGAGAGAGAATGATTAATTTGGAATTAATCGACAAAATAATATATTTGAAATATTATATGAGATTGGATTTTGACTCAGAAATAAAATTAGATTTTAATTCGGGCGAACGAATTAATTTAGAATTAATTCGTTAGCGATGTGAATAGTGATTTCGCTAGGCGTAATCATTTAATTACGACGCAACGGAAAATTCGTTAATTTGGAATTAGCGAACCCGAGCCCGGGATTATTTGCGAGCGCATTCGCATTTCGAATTCGAGTGCGGCACGCAAGTCAAATCAAGCGTCAAATCGCTAGTCACATCAAGCGTCAAATCACATGTCACTTTGAGTGATGTGACAATTTGATTGATTGCTTTGAGTGATTGATGTGGTAGTTGAAAAGCTTTAAATGTTTTTTGCTTTTTGACTTTTTGGTTTTTGGAAAATTGAAAAGTGGTAAATGGTTTATTTTATTTTTGGAAAATACATAAACCAAAATACATTTTTCTTTTTCCATTCCTCTCTCCTCATTCACGGTTTTCTTGGAAAACCATTTTCCCTCCTCTCTTTCCTTCTCCCTCACTCGGCTTGGAGCCGATTTCTTCCTCAAAATTTCTAGTTTGACCGAAAATAAAGAAGAAGAAGGAGTGCTAGCACACACCTGGGTTATACAAAGGTGATAGGGCAGTGAACACTTGAGCTTGGAATCATTTTGGAAGATTGAAGCTTGGAGCTTCAATGGTGTTCATCAATGGCCGAATCTTGGAGGACCAAGAAGGACCAAAACCGAGCAGCCCACTGCCAAGGAGAGCTACTGCCGAGCTTCATGGAGGAGGCCAATTTGTTTTGTTCTTCGTAGCATCAAACCGATCAATGTGAGTAATGTTTCCGCCATTCTCATTTGTGTATTCATGCGTTTTTCATGCTTATTTGATGGATCTTGGGACCTAATTAGAAACCAACAATGGTACCTATGAGCTTTGATCAAGCATGAAAAAGTTAGGGTTTGAAATTGGGTAAAATCAATTGAAACATGATTTGGTTAAATTGATTGATTAAGTATGCTTGTATGTTGATTAATTGAAGTTGTGTATGTTTAATTTCATGAAATTGGATGGGATCCATTTTTCCCCAAATTTTTGGGCATGGCCGAAAATTGAGACCCTAATTCTTGGTGATTTTTGTTTGTTTGATCATTGGATGACTTAAAACAAGTGGGTAATGTTGATTTGAGGTTTAATTGGATTAAATTTTGAATTGGACAATTTTTCCCCAAATTGAGGCTTGGCCGAATTCATGATGATTTTGAAATTCATTGTGTTTTTTTTTATTTTAATTCATTGGATGAGTTGAATTGATTTGGGAAATGATGATTATGGATTCAATTGGATTGAAACCGAATCGGATTGGAAAAACCCCTAATTTCCGAGACTTTAAGCATGTGAAATTGGGTTTGATTTTGATTGAAATGTGTTGGACACTATTTTTTGTTAAAGTGCATGATTAATTAGGCTAATTGATGTTTTAGAAATATTAATTGGGTGATTAATTATGTATTACACTTAGGTTAATTAATTATAGAATTTGGAATTTTATAAGTTATTTAATTGGGCTTATTTTGGAAATTGGGCCTTAAAGGTTGTAATTGGGCTTTTGGGCTTGGTTGTACCAAGTTAGGTTTAGGCCAATTTGGTTGGATCCAATTAGGCCCAAAACCGCATCCATAAAGTCCAATTATGACTTAATGAACCTTAATTATTTAATTGGGCTTAATGGGCCAAAATTGATTTCTGGGCTTATGGGGTAAATCCTGGATTGGACTTTGGTTATCAGTTTGACCCAAGTTGACCAAAAGTCCATGCCTTAAAGAAATTAATTAAAAGCCCATTGGACTTTAATTAAATAAACGTTGGACGTTAATCGGGCTTTGAGACCCGTTGCGATTAAATTTGGAATTTAAGTCGTAAAGGTTCGTTAATAAAAGTGTAATATTTAATTTGGAATTAAATAGTGAATTAGTATTAAATACAAATTGAATTGGATTTAGTTTTGTAGTTTAATTTAATTCAAGAATTCGTACTTTGAGTACGTGTTCGCAAAACGAGTTTGACTCGAGTAAAAATCAAATCGTTGTTTGAACATTGGATGATCACTAATTATCAAATTAATTAATTGGATTAGATTGATTGATAACATGCTTGTATGAATACATGGTTGCGATGCATGAATAATGTATATCGGATGGATATTAGATGGGTGGGGCAATTTTAGAAATTATTGTAATAAATTTGACTTATTAATTGGACCTGCGTGTCCAGCCTTATCACCTCTATACTCTTTGTATTATCTTCTCACCTATTCCCCTCAATGTAAATGAGGTTTCTTTAGAAGTGTAGTGAAACGGGTAGAAGTAAATACATGTGCTAGTGGGAGAGAGAAATAGAGAGATTTGATCTAGGATCATGTAAAGTATCCATTCGCATATCATTTTATTTTTCATATGCGCTTTATTATGTGTTTAGAATGCATGTTTATGGGTGTAATGATGATGAGACCTTAACAAAGATAATAAATTGGTTGCCAATTTGCACGCGAAAAACCCTCGCTAAATATTAAGCGTCTTTCCTTCCATTGAGTGATTCTCACTCAAGATCCGAGACGGCATTGGTTTGTTAGCCAAAGTCAAGGCCTTTGTCTGTCGAAGATGTGTTTGAATCATGAAGGCTTTGTTCCATATCAGTGTCTTGTCCAAGTTGTGGTTTGTTGGCCAAAGTCAAGACCACTTCTTGTCCATCGACATTGATTACGAAGCTTTCCATGGTCAATGGGTCGCGCTTGATTGGGATCACTAAGTTTGTTGTGCCAAAGCCAAGGCTTAGTTGATTCAGAGGAAAATGGTTAGGTAATACATTGGATGTATTGGCATATATAAGATATATGTTTCGGACTTGGATGTCCCCCTACCGGATCTAGGAATTGGATTGGATCCAATTGATATTAGAGATCTACCTAGTTAATTATCATACATTTGTTGGTCAAAGTCAAGATTGTGTGATATTTAACGGGATCCTAGCCCACTAGGAAACACGGTTTCCCGAGTACTCGACAGAGGGTTACAGGCTCGCTGAAAAATAGTGGGAGGCAAGAATTAAATTTGCAATACTCGTTTAATTACTTGCCATACGCGCTCATTCAAATATATTTCGTCGTAAGATTAAATGTTAGTTAGACTAATATTTAAATTGTTGTTTTAATAAATAGTTGGACTGTATTATAGTTGATTATATAATTGGATTATAGTAATCAATATATTTGAATTAATTAATTTCAATTTACAGTTGATTTTATAATTGGATTATAGTAATCAGTGTAATTGAGGTTAATTGATTTAAATTATATTTGATTGTATAGTTGGACTATAATAATCAATATAATATATAGTACCACAAATCGTTGATTAAATAGTTAGACTATTAGAATCAAGATCTAATTGAAAGATTGACATTTAAAACATAAACCTGGGGAAAATATGTTTAAATGGTTTAATTTTCAAATTGGGAATAAAGTTTCAGGATGGTCCTGGAAACTAATAAGTTAGTTTATTTGATAAAATAATGTATTATGCCTAAAGCCCGGAGTTAAGCAAATAAGTGAAACATGATATTTGGAATATTCATGTAATGATAACTTTAGTGCTTAATCCATTATACTTGTCAAGTAGACTCCTTAATTTCTGAATCAGAACTAAGGATTAGATCCTTAAAGTATGATAATGAAATTGAAGGATATTCAGGGATCTATTTTAGATCTTTGAAATACTAAAATGCAATAAATAATTCTTGGAGAATTAATGACTAATCTCGAGGAGATAAAGTCAATGTTTGCAATAAGGCAAGTAGCGCAAGTCGCACCTTACTTCGATATTCTAGAAACCCGAGGCTTGGCCAAAGGCTATTGGAATTTTGAAAAAAAAAAGGCAAAGGAAAAATCATTATAATCTTCTAGGAAGATCAAAGGACATATCCCAAGAAGGAATTGAAGACGAGCAAGGCTCTGACTTCAAAAATGATTGTCATAATTATATTCACAGCTAGTATTAAAATTAGATTTTAGATACTTAGTATGGTACATAAAATATATATGTATTGATGTTCAGAATCTGCTATGAGCAGGATAATGACATCAATTAAGATTTATCTGCGAATTGGAAACGGGACGAAAGTCGTTGTTTTAACCGTAGATACCTAAGTTTAGGAACTACCCTCGGGTTTGTACCTAAATTAAGAAACTGTTATAATGTAACTAGTTTGACTAGATACATTATCTCTATATCAGTGTTTAACCCGCTGCGGGTGAACCTTTATATTCTAGAACACTAAAGTGTTTTATTATATAAAGATGATATTGAGATAAACACATTAGATGTGAATAACAGCATTTATATTTTGAATATAAATAATATCTCAAATATATAACATGACAAATAAATAGCTCAAACTGATTTGATCAGGAAGAAACTAATTGTGGCATTGTTGTCTGGGACACAATCAAACAAGACTCGTATATCCACACTTTCGAAGAGTGTGAACTAGGACTGATTTGATTCCATTCAAATAAAGTCTACGAATCTAGTTTATTGGGCAAAGTGCCTAAAACACTATTTACTTGGTAAAAGTGTAAATGCCACTGATCTGTTAGCCCTAATTCATAGTGAAGCAAGTGGGCCCATGTCTAGCTAGGCTAGATGTGGATATGAAAATTTCGTGACCTATACGGATGTGGCATCGCGTTATGGTTATGTGTTTCTTTTGAAACATAAATCGGAAACTTTTAAAATTTCGACACGAAATAGACAAACGGATCGGCTAAAGTATTAAACCGTCACGGTAAGACCGTAATGGAAAATACTTAAGCAATACGTTTCTAAAATATTAATTGAAAGAGTATAGTATTCTTTCAAAAGAGAACTCCTACCGGAACACGTCAGTTTGACGGTGTGTCCGAACAGGATTAACCAAATTTTGTTAGACATGATAAGGTTAATCACGAGTCGCTCTGAGCTACCATTTCCTTCAACAGATACTTTAAACAGTGCAAGAACTTATTTAGAATAAGGTTCCATAAAATATGTTTGACAGATAACATATTAGATATGAACGGGAAAGAAACCAGGTTTCTCATTCCTGTTAGATTTGGGTATGCTAGGCATAAGTTTGGTTGATACCAAACTAAAACCCAAATTGGATAAGTGACAATTGTAGGTTATCATAGGGATACTATAAGTATTGTACTTATACACCTCACAAGAGAACAATTAGATTGTTTCTCACCATGCGATTTTCCTAAGAGGAATACCGATATGCAGTGGTAAGTGGGAGGATAGTATAACTCGATGAAAATCGGAGTAATACTGTCCTAGGAACCGAATCTTAATGGAAGACAAATAGTTCATCAAGGATGAGACTATTACCAATAATCTTCGAATACACAAGAACCGCGTAGGTTTGAGAGAGTCAGAAAACAACCTGGGGTGTGGGTTTCTGATCTCACCTCATAAAGATGTCTATCTTATTGAGGGATACCAACTGACTACGGATGAGGAAGTGATACAAGGTATCGACTCCATATTATGGCAAAGTGTCATGATATCCGAATTGGATTCCATGTAAATCAACTATGTTTAGACAGTAGTTGATGTACCGCAAGGCATTGTGCCTACTGGTACTATAAGTCTTCAAGGAAGACGTACATGGATGGCAACATACCAACGTATAAAGCTAGGCTTTTAACGGAAAGGTATCGTTATCAACATTGTGTTGATTACGATTCAACTTTTTACCTGTTGCCACGGTAAATCCATTTGGATAATGCTTGTTATTCAATCCGTGATTGGATTGAAGCAAGCATTAGGTTCTTGGAATTATCGTTTTGATGTAATCATAATGATTTATGATTTAATTCAAAACGAAAATGATTCTTGTGTATATAAGAGGGTTAGTGGGAGTGCACTGACAGTGGCTGTCCTATAAAATAATGATAATATGCCATTTCTTGGAAATGATATTCCTATAAAATAACTATCGGCGAAAGCTTGGCTTTCGAAAAACTCTCCGTGGAATCGTACATTGAAAAATGTACGTGACCTCGTGTCTCATACGCTTTGAGCATATGGATTCACAAACAGGCCAATCCAAGTGATAGTCACTGGATTGATATTAAGAACATCTGTTAGTATCTTAGAGAACTAAGGATGTTGTCTTAGTCTATGGAGAAGGAGAACTTGAAGTGACTGGGATCACTGTAGCAAGTTTCCTATAACCGATAAAGACGACTAAAAGTCGCAAACGGTACTATACAGTTTGAATAACGGTACAGTAAGCTGGAAATCTTCCAAGCAAGATACTGGTACCGAATAAATAACAAATGCGGGTTAATTGCAGCAGCTGAGGCAGCAATAGAAGCCATTTGGGTCGATAATAAATCTAATTAGATTAGATATAGTTCTGTTAGCAGCTGAGCTAGGCGTCAGCACATGCTAAAGAATTAATGGTCTCATCGACGATCCAGATACTTACTTTGATAATCATCTGATTCGTTCAGATCATACATCGTGGCGATGTGATGATCGAATAAATCGCATTAGACGATAATCATGCAAATCCGCTGACGAAAACATTTTCTCCGCATTTTGAGCCAACAGTACATAGTTCGGGTGTCAAGCACTCGAGTGACTGGCTATAGGCCAAGTGGGAGATTTTTGGACAATTATGACACATAGCGTCACTATTTGTACATATCATGGTGTTGTTGTACAAATTAACTATGTGACAAAGGAGATTGCACTCTTATCATTTGTGACTAGATCACCTAGATATATAAATGATAGGAGGTCCCTATGATTTGTTCCTGGACGGAGAATGATATGAGACAGTATCAGTCCACGAAGGAGAAATCATTAAATATCCCTAGTCAGAGTATTATCGAGATTGGACATCGATAAGTACGTAAAAGACTAGTATTACACTTGTGCGCGTTTGTGAGGGCACAACAACATAGTTCTCATATATTTGGGTATAGGATACTCATGCAAGTGTAATATGAGGTTGTGTTTTACCGATGGTACGGGAAACAGCTTCGCTCTAGATAGACCCATGCGGAATCCTATTGGTAGTATGATTATGTGTCTATGGGAGTCTGCAATCAGGGTAGGTGTATTTGGTCTTAACCTGAGACTTGCACCGCTCATACTTACGACAATCAATATACTTTGGTTGAGGTCGTCCAGGGCTTTAACAGGTTCTGTGTACGCCAATTCTGGGTATATTGAGAATCGTAGTGTGTTGGGTGTGCTGTTAAGACGGAAGTATCACTCCAGTCATATGGAGATGATGGTCACATAGGATACGGAACTCGTTCTCTTAAATGCTCGAGCTATCGGGATATTATGACTAGGTCATGTATATCCGATTATAGAGACTAGTTACCAGACATCCGATATGTGATTCGTACGGGGCAGACACAATTCCAGCCTCAGGCCTAGCACGTGAACATCCGATACTGGATCGAAATACACAATACTACGGTATACTACGCTTGATATAGATCACATATTCCTATAAGGATATTTCTGGAGAATTGGGTAGGCATGGCGCTTTACTAGAAGCCAACATTGTCTTGTAAATTGGTACAAACGTAGTACGAGGTACTTACGTGTTCGGATAGTCCGACGACCGTATTTACTGCCAACATATCCGGGGATCTCATGGGTGCTTCCCGAAGATTCACCGATGATGTATGACTCGCACTTTATTAATCTGGGATTAATTAGATGAGAGAGAAAAGTAATCTGGGATTAATTACGGAGATATTTTATCTGGGATAAAATATTAATTAAAGAGAGAGAACGATTAATTTGGAATTAATCGACAAAATAATATATTTGATATATTATATAAGATTGGATTTCGACGCGGAATTAAAATTAGATTTTAATTCGGGCGAACGAATTAATTTAGAATTAATTCGTTAGCGACGTGAATAGTGATTTCGCTAGGCTTAATCATTTAATTACGACGCAACGGAAAATTTGTTAATTTGGAATTAGCGAACCCGAGCCCGGGATTATTTGCGAGCGCATTCGCATTTCGAATTCTAGTGCGGCACGTAAGTCAAATCAAGCGTCAAATCGCTAGTCACATCAAGCGTCAAATCACATGTCACTTTGAGTGATATGAAAATTTGATTGATTGATTTGAGTGATTGATGTGGTAGTTGAAAATCTTTAAATGCTTTTTGCTTTTTGACTTTTTGGTTTTTGGAAAATTGAAAAGTGGTAAATGGTTTATTTTATTTTTGGAAAATATATAAACCAAAATACATTTTTCTTTTTCCATTCCTCTCTCCTCATTCACGGTTTTCTTGGAAAACCATTTTCCCTCCTCTCTTTCCTTCTCCCTCACTCGGCTTGGAGCTGATTTCTTCCTCAAAATTTCTGGTTTGACAGAAAATAAAGAAGAAGAAGGAGTGCTTGCACACACTTGGGTTATACAAAGGTGATAGGGCAGTGAACACTTGAGCTTGGAATCATTTTGGAAGCTTGAAGCTTGGAGCTTCAATGATGTTCATCAATGGCCAAATCTTGGAGGAGCAAGAAGAACCAAAACCGAGCAGCCCACTGCCAAGGAGAGCTACTGCCGAGCTTCATGGAGGAGGCCAATTCATTTTGTTCTTCGTAGCATCAAGCTGATCAATGTGAGTAATGTTTCCGCCATTCTCCTTTGTGTATTCATGCGTTTTTCATGCTTATTTGATGGATCTTGGGACCTAATTAGAAACCAACATTGGTCTGATGGTTTATCCCAATGAACATTGAGTCTCGGGAGACTCGTATAGACATGTAGGTATTTATTTGATAAACATTGAACGACTCACTGATGATTTCCTAATAGATGGTACACCAACGTCAATAGGAATCTTCGTGATTTGAGAGTGGTCCTTCAACTTGAGATACCAGAGTGGGATATATGAGTTATCCTTCACACTTTGATGGTAGTCACATCACCGATCTATTCATGATCAGACCTCCGCCTGTTCGTTGGGTGTGGACTGATGCTCATGATATCCAGTGCGTATCAAGATAGAATACATCAGTCATGTGTACAGGGCATTGGCATCCTACACGTGTTTGCAATCTAGTAAATCCATGGCCGTGGTATAACTTTGTAAATCAGTTCCGAGTGTTATTTAGAGATCGTAAATTGAAAGTCGAATATATTATACCGAAATGATTTGACATTCTTATCTATATCCCAAGTATAATATGGATATCCTGTGACGGAGGGATTATACGTATGCAATGTGTTAGTGTTCCTAGAACATGCCAAGATCTTCTAAGAGTGATTTGTGTGTGCATTAATCAAAGGGAGTTGCGGAACACTCAAATTGATTGGTTGAAGTTTAAAACTTTTCATGGATGTTGAAGTTTCCAATCCTTCTTTGAGTGTTTCCAACACTTGGGTGAGTTTTCCTATCACCTTGATTCACTCCTTTATGTGCTAGCAAGAACAAAAATTGATAGAAAATTTTGCCCTCCTCGAGAAGCAAGTTTCGGCCAAGAGAGGAAATTGGAAGAGAGAGTGAATAATAAGGAAATTGTGTGTTTTAAAAGCAATCCAAGCTTTTCACACAACCAATTACCAAATTCCATCACTAGTCAAACATATTGATGTAAGTTGGTGGGCCCTACTTTAAATTCCAAATTTAAGTCGGACAATCAAACACGTAACTTCGCTCGGGCCCGGGTTCGTTTAATTATGAATTAAACGAATTTGTCGTTGCGACTTAATTAAATCAAATTTAATTAAATAATAATGCCTCACAATATTATTACGTAAGTCGCTTACAAATTAATTCGTTCTTTTGAATTAAAATCCAATTTTAATTCCGCGTTGAAATCTAATTTCAATTAATATATCTAATATATTATTTTAGCCCAATTAAATAAATTAAATAGAAAATTCCAATTTCACTATTAAATTTATTTTACCTATTAATTCGAAATTAACCGCGTTCTCTCTTCTCGACGAATTTAATCCCAGATAAATTCTCGACGCAATTAATCCCAGATTAATTCTTTCTCTGTTAATTAATCCCAAATTAATTATTGCCGTAATTAATCCCAGATTAATTTTCTCTCTCATAATTAATTCCAAATTAATTATGTTCGAGTCAAATCTCATCGGTGAATCTTCGGGAAGCGACCCAAGAGATCCTTGGATATGTTGACAGTAAATACGGTCATCGGACTATCCGAACACGTGTGTACCCGGTACCACATTCCTACCGATTTACAAGACATGGTTGGCTTCAAGTAAAGCACCGTGTCTACCCAATTCTCCAGAAATATTCTTCTGCGGAATACAAGATCTTTGTCAGGCGTAGTATACGTAGTATTACGTATTACGATCCAGTATCGGATGTCACATGCAAGGCCAGGGGCTGGAATTGTGTCTGCCCCGTACGAAGCATATATCGGATCACTGGCAACTAGTCTCTATAATCGGATAATCATGACCTAGTCACATTATCCCGATGACTGCAATACTTAAGAGTTTCAGTTCCGTATCCCTGCGTGATCATCATCTCCATATGACTGAAGTGATACTTCCATCTTGACATCACACCCAATACACTACGATTCTCAGTATACCCAGAAGAGGCGTACATAGAACCTGTTAAAGGCCCGGATGACCAAAACCAAAGTATACTGATTGTCGTAAGTATTAGCGATACAAGTCTCAGGTTAAGACCAAATACACCTACCCTGATTCGGATTCCCATAGACAGATAGTCATACTACCAATGGGATTCTGAATGGTCTATCCAGAGCGAAGCTGTTTCCGTACCATCAGTAAATATAACCTCCTATTACACTTGCATGAGTATCCAATACCCAAATATATAAGAATTATGACGTTACGCTTCCATAACACGCACAAGTGTAATACTAGCCTATTCTGCATTATCGATGTCCAGTCTCGATATTACTACGACTAGGGATATTTAATGATTAAACCTTACGTGGATTAATATTGTCTCATATCTTATTAATCTGGTACTAATCATATGGACTTTTATCATTTATATATCCCGGTAATCCAATTACAAATGATAAAAGAGCAATTTCCTTTGTCACATAGTTAATTTGTACAACAACACCATGTTCTATACAAATAGTGATGTTATAGGTCATAATTGTCCAACACAATGACCTCGACTTACGTAGTTTAGCGAGATTATCTATGGTCGTCATAATTAATGAATGGGTGAATTATGGACACGAAATTGGATTTCGTGACGGATTAACCTAAACTTGGAGAGTCCCACAATATGAAGTGTACTAGTTGAGCACTTGGGAAACGCGTTATGAATAATACAGATTATTCATAATACTTCATCGGATTAAATGAGTTAATTTGAATCGTTTAATCGGTTAAACGATAACACATGCATTATGGGATTTTGGTCATTTAATAATTATTATGTATTTGTATTTGATACATAATTTGATTAGATGCACATTAATTAATTGTCAAATGAGATTTTGACACATGTCATTAATATATGTATTTATTGTTTAATGTAAATAAAAATACATATATATAATAATTATATTAATTAATTATTTAGATATTTAATTGTTAAATATTTGAATAGTTAAATAATATCCATATTTCATAAATATTATTAAATATGTTTAATTATTATTGGTGACACATGACATGATTTAATTAAACTTTATTTGTCCAAATATGATTTGTTAATATAAAGTTTAATGTATTTTGATTAGATCAAATTTTATAATTGACAAAAATATCCCTTGTTAGTCGGTCACCATTATTTTTTTAAAGTAAAAAAAAAATTTCTTTTGGCTTTCAATGGAAGCCATAGCCGATCATCCTTCTTCCAAAATACACTCACAAATTGTTTGAAGATTCAAGGAAGAAAAGAAGGAAAAATCAAGAAAAGCTTTAGGAAAATTAAATATTAAAGGTTATCTTCAATCCCTTTAAGCTTGGAAATCATGTTTCTAGTTCATGATTATCTAGATGGATTCTAGGGTTTCTTCTTTACTTTAGAATTTGGGTGTTTTTGGTTTGGAGGATGGATTTGGAAGTGAAGTGCATGTGTGAAGTTGATTTGGATGGAATTATTATAATTATTGTCCAATTTGATCATTTAATGATATGTTGTCATTCTAGAGTGTTATGGCCACTCTTGTGATGCCTATAATTTTTCTTGGGTGGTTCATGTGTGGTGACTTTGGTTGGTGTTTTGATTAATTGGATTTATCTTGAAAAATTGGATTTAAAGTATGAAAATTGGCATTTTTGGTTTCTGGATCAGTTCTAGAAAATATGGGTTTATGTTCATGAATTTAATGTCATATAAATATATTGGATGTGTTTTGGGTGTTGGAACAATTTCCGGAAATTGTTTCGGAGTTGAAATAAGTGAAAACGGCCAAAAACAACGTTACCGGGTGACTTTTGAGCCAACCAGGTGACAGTTGTCCAAACAGTGAATTTGTCACTATTCGGGCAGCTCATGAACTGCCCTAACACTATTGGGACTGACCTGGACAGTCCCCATAAGTTTTGGGTGGTCGGTTCGGTCAAAAACACATTTTGCGTCATTTTGCGGAAATATGTTTTTCATAAATGTTTCACGACGTTTCTTAGTTATTTATGTCGTTATTTGATATCGAATAAATGTGTTTTGGCAAAATATAAATGAATTATTCATATTGGATATTGAATAATTCATTCGGTAATTTAAAAGGTTTTAAAATTACGTTTTCGCCCGAACAGCGCTTCCTCCGCGCTCTTCGCCCAAATCCCTAAAAAAAATGGTATCATAGCAGGTCTGATGCTTCATCCATTACATTAGTTACGCTTGATATATGATATGTAATCCAATTTTAGCATTTGAACATGCATAGAATCTATATAAGTTATGTTTTCTAAGGGAGAATTGAGTTGTTTAGAAAATGATTTAGATTAAAATTCTGCATTTGATGTGGAACAATGATTCATTGAGGAATATCCCCGCTTAAAATAAGGCTGTAAAGTAACATGTATTGGATGCATGTTTCTTGGTCCGTCTTGTCAATACGGTTTATGGGTAACTTTCTATGGCTGCATCCGAGATCGTGCCAAAGCAGTGAGGGTGTAGTTGATAGAATTTTATACATGCCGGTTGTATATTGATACTAGACAAATTCAAGTGAAAGTGGAAATCTTGAACGTGCCAAAGCTGTCAAGACTACATCGGTAGCTTGAGTTTGTCATTGGCAAGTGAAGCCTTGATACGCCTCCTTGTGAACGTGCCAAAGTTGTCATAACGAGAAATGGTCAAGACCAAAATCAGGAGTCACTGGTGAGTGATTGACAATAAGTTGTCTTCCTAATGAATATACGTAGGTGAGATCGTGTCAAAGCTATGAGTCGAAATATATTCATGGGATCCTACTCTCACAATGGAATTCGATTTAATTATTGAATTCACGTTCTCCGTTGGGGATTATGATATTACGTAAGGTAGTGGGAGACACTGCTGGGTTAAAAATCCATAACTAAAGCAGTGTGTAATTTTATGGAATTTGTTGCTTTTGTTTTTCTTTATTCTATATTGTTTATAGAATTATACTTCTAATCCACTGCATAGCATATTACTTGAATATGTTTTCTTACATGACTTATGGTTGCGTATTTCTAGAATAGGTTCTAGAAAGACAGTAGACTTAGATATTGTTAGATTAGTTCAAACAATCGGGAACTGTTGTTCCGATTTTCTTGAAAAATCAAGATGGTTAGTGACTTAGTTACTAAGTCACGATTAGTAATCTAAATAGATATATGTTTTAGATATAGTTATCTAGTAAGAATAGTTTATTATGCAGTAAGAATTGACTTGAAATAATTCATGTCTCGAGATTCTTGACTCGCATTAGGAAAACCTCATTAGTATTTGTTTATCTTATAATGACGTTTCTTGGCTTTAGTGACTTTTAAAAGTCACGTGTCTGACACAGTTTGCTAATCAATAATTTGCAATTATTGTGAATAATTGAACGCAAATTATAAAGCTTAAGAAATGAGATGTGTATAGTTGTGTATAGAGGATATTGATTCTCACAATACGACAACTATAGGTATTTGATACTAGATCTTCCGTCTAGTTATTTAAAATAATGTTTAATAACTGTTTTGATATTTGATATCAAAACTTGTGACTATTGGATAGTTACTTGTTCTATATAAACAGTTGTTACATATTTTAATATGACTACTACAATAAGGCATAAAGAAGTCGATTTTTAAACGATGTCTATTAGTTTAGACATCGATTTCAAAAGTGTTTTCTATTATAGTGTTGTTAAAACTTTCTTCTTTTTAGACCATTTAATAACTGATGTTATAAATATTTCGAAAGACTTCGGTTATTCGTAAAAGCGATGTCTTTCGAATTGTCATAGAAATCGATATTTTTATTAATTTCCAATGTCTTTATATTTGTGAAATGAAATCGGTTTCATTAAAACCGACTTCATATCTATTTGAATAGAAATCGCTTATACAAAATGATGTCTTTAAGTATAAAAAAAAATCAATTTTTATTATATCATAACCATTTTTAAATGTTTTGTCAACTGATGTCTTAAAATTCATATGTTTTTTTTATTGCAAGTTTAAATGATTCATCATAAAAATCATTAGAACAAAATATGATAAAACATAAAATTCATTCAATAAAAATACTTATGAATTTGAATTTATCTATACAGTTTTTTTTTCTTTTCATCCTTATTGAAACCCTAAGCCTTAAAAAATCACTTGAACAAAGTAGTTGAGTTTTAAAAAATAAAATAAAAAATCAGCAAATTTAAATTTTATATCCCTGATGCTACAAATTCTGCCCATTCACTTCGCATCCCATCAATTTCTTCTTGAGTGTATGTATTGATTCATTGAAACTGCAATAATAAAGCATAAAATATTAATTAATCATCAATTTTTTATAGGTGGTTTTTCAAGTTCCACTAACATTCACTTATATAAATTGATTAGTTTAGTTAAAATATGTATACCATAATACTCTTCCAAGTTATAAATTTCCGTAACATTCTTTGCTTCTGAGTTGCAAATATTTTTAATGCCCTGCAAGAAATATGCCAAGGAAATATAACACAAATATATCCCTTATTTTAAAAAAAAAATAAAACAAAAAAAATTACCAGACTTACTTTTTGACAATATCTTTAATATCACGACGAACTTCTTCTCTAATTGGATCCAAGAAATATGCAATATTATTATCATGATCTAAAATGACTAAAATCCAATGGGACTAACATCCAATGATAATATCATTAAAATTAAGCAATGATAAAATTAATACTTACGATTGATTGAAAGGAGAAAAAAAATCCGGTTTGGTTTTCCATCCTCAAGCCTGTCGGCAATTACACGTGCTCTTTCATCTGAAGTTCCTGCAAAATGAGCTTAAATATTGCCCTTTTTAGTTTCTCCACTGAGTTCTTTATGCAAGAACATAATGTTGGTACAAATTAAGAATATCCAAGCATGAATTCTCATATTTTACTCTAATTTTGTCAAACTAATAAAAGAAAATATTGATAGTTACTAATTGAGAATGAAACTTGCAATAACTTTTACACGACTTAGCAATCCCCCTCCTTCATGTTTTCCTTCCTTATTTTGATGTCCAAGCATCCACAAAATGAATTTTAATTTGCTGAATCAATATTAGTTTACTAAATAATAATAATAATAAAGAACAGACCACCAATTCTTCTTCTAAATTAGCATATCCCAAACGTGAGAGTCGACTTGGATATTGATTATGAGACTTGCCTTTCTTTTTGAAGTTTACTATATACCTGCATAATAATAATAATAATAATAATAAAAAGAGAAAATAGTTTCTTTTGGGATATAAATTTATGACAAGGAATACCATTTACCAATTTAAGATGCAAGAACAAACTGTAACAAGCATTCAGATAAATGCAGCTAAAATCAAGCTGACAAACCTGAAACTGATGTACTGGTAGAGCATCATAAAACTCATGGGCAACAACGATTGTCGGGGCTGTGACAAAAGTAAAAAAACAAAAGTGATTACAAGATGAAGCTGTCACATAATCATTATTTATAGAAGCAATAACATGCATATTCAACCAAAACTAACAATATATACTTGATAAAGTGGATGAAGGATCATTCTACTAGTATTCCTAGATTATTGAATCATTTTATTCCAATAATTTAGAGGTCATTGGCTAGCTCTCATACAGGAAAAAATTAAACTTCATACATCCTAATGGAACCTGCTCCAATGCATCATGCCATGATACATGTGTTCCAGCCAAAATGCGAACAGTTTTTTTTTCAACATCATCATTGGTATTTAGTTAAACTTCATACATTTCAAGTTTCGGTGCTGAAGCTTTTGTAATGTCGGACTACATTCTACCAAGTGTATGTGCAATGATTCAGTAAAGTTCTTAAACTTTGATGCACCCTGAAAGAAGAAACTACATTTAAACATAATAACCAATATCATGACTTAACAACAATATCATCTACTTCAATGAAACTAAATACATGAGAGAATGCATCATAAAGACACAAGATGAAAGCCCTTTATCATGACTTATGAAACGTGTCAATTAGCCTCAAGACTTGAGCATATTTAAAAAAAAAATCAAATGTAGTTTTTCTCTCATAGCATCTCTAATGATTATAAGTTGGCATTTTAAACCACTTCAATGGATCATCATCACTACAATTAGAAATTTATAAAATGTTCTATTGTCCAAAATTATAACTTGATAACTGCTTCGGTATCATAAAAAAATACTCAACAAAATATAAACCTTTCATGTTAAACTAAAAAAGCCTATGCAAATTCAATTTCCAAGCCCACTGCCCTAGACATTTCGTCAAACAAGTTATGTACTTCAGTAAGATCAATGAAAAGGCCAAAACCCCAACCAAAGTAAGAAAAAATTCAAAAAAACCCCAACCACAGCAAGAAAAAATTCAAACCTCGATGATCCCTTTAAGATGCCTAACAAGCTCAGACTCCAAATTACGTTCATGCGAATGCTCTGCATACCAAAAAAAGGTCAGTTTGAAGTTTCACGAATTTAAAAAAGAAAGAAATGAAAATATAAACAAATAAGCGTAATAAGTATACCATGAGGGTTGTAGAGGCCAGAGCGGTCAATGGAACTGGCGGTGGAGGTGGGATCATTCTGATTATCATCTAACTGTTCGACGAAATGACTGTTTCGGATTTGAGACTCGGAAGAAGAAGAAGAGGATGAGGAAGAAGAGAATTGAGAGCCATTTTGAAGTGAAAGAATTGGGTATTTAGAAGAGAGCACACGACGAAATTAGGTTTATTAAAAGAAAATATTTTAATACGTGATTTATTTCCTATTACATCTAAAGATAATTGTTTTTAATTATGGGATTTTTTTTAATATTAGGTGAAGACAACGGTTATTAATATGTGATTTCTTTCCTACTAGATAAATACATCATTTATAAACTAAAACCGTTGTTAAAACTAATTGTATATAAAAATGATTTAAATTCTATTGCAAAAGAAAACGGTTTAAAATAAAACTGATATCTTTTACTTACCAAATCGGTTAATTGGTAAACCGATTTCTTTTAAAGTGTTGGTTATTCCTGTTATTGTAGTAGTCATTAATGAAAAGATAAACATTAAGAAAATATTCGGTTAACTAAATAACTTAGAACAGTGCTTTATGAGATTTTGTCACATAAGCATAAGATGTTGATTCCGTATGGTAAATGATGGTCTGATACGAGTTCACACCATATATCCTTATCCATTTAATGAATATTGTATTCAGGATGTGATTAAATCTCATTTAACCAATGATTGTCATTGGTTCACAGATTTATTAAACTAATACTTTGAAAGTATGTAGTTTAATGAATTGTAAATTGCCATAGATAGTTCTATTTACTTCATAACTTAGTTAATGAATTGTCATAACTTAGTTACATGTTTCTAAAAGAAAATATATTGAACGTCTTGAATGATTCGAGAACTTTTGATATGTTTTCTGATGAAACACATATAGAATATTTTGAATAGTTCAAAGATATTCTATTTGAAGTGTTGAAAACTATATTTGAAATTCATTGTGAATATTTGAATTGATTAAAGATATTTGATATGATCAAACATATGAATTTAAGGCAATTAGTTCTAAAGTTATTTAATGAATGTGATTCTTACTCAATATTAAACTTCCACGATTCCATCTTAATGGAATTGGTCAGTGAGAGTAATCGAATCTTATATGATTTGATTCGCTGATACTCAGTGTTACCGAATTAGTTTCAATACTCTTGGGGTTATGCTCCAATAACACTAATTCATCTCGTTAATTAAGGTTTCATTGGTTTCTACAGTGACATATATGATATGTATAGGTAGAAAATTTGAATCTTGAAAAGTTTAAGATTTGAAACTTTCTTTTGTATAATTGTTATATAATTAAAAGTACTTACGCCTAGGAGGTACAAGTAAAGTTTATCATTTATTCTATTTAATAGAATATTGTATTCTGTTTGATAGAAAATCTTTTCTACGATCCCGAGTAATAAAATTGTTTTATTATTTAGTGTGTACCATCGGATGTTAACGATTGTAGAAAAGACTTGACTTATTGAAGTCAAATGTGAGAGTGATAAACTGTAATGGAAATACATAATTAATTAGATGAAAAAACCCTTTGACATTTTCCGTATACATTCAATAGGATGTCAGAATCATTTACAAAATATTTGATACTTAATGATTCTGTTGTTTTCTTATCGAAGAAAATTATCCTATAACTTATAGTGGGAGCGATATTTGATATTGATTTCGGAAATTACCATTGAACCATAGATCTAAAATTATTCTACCTTACTACGATCAAGCTTTGAACTTGATTAGGCTTTCGTTATGAATTGTTCATAAAATATGCAAATTATTAGCGCAGCAAAAGCAATGTAAGCTTGATAAAGGTTTGACCTTTATAGTATTATCGTGAGAAAATTTAAACTCAGTGATCTATTGTAGATTCTGAGAAAACTTGTCTCAAGTCGCACTAATTGAACGATTAAAGATTTGTTGGTTAATGTTGTTATTAAACTATGCATTTTGGCTAAAGAATGCATAGTGGCGTTCTTGAGTGATTTCTTCGAATGAGAGATCCGTCGTGATTTCTTTGTTTGAAGAATTCATTCTAGAATGGCCCTGAAGTTTGTATTCTGCTAAGATCACAATTTGATATACTAGCTTATAGAGCCTATTGTAGACTCAGGTAAGCTTTCCGAAAATTTGTGTTCTCTAATTTTGATACAGTCAGATTGTCTAATTTTATCAAAGCACAGAGAATACATATGTGATATTAGGGTCAGTGGGAGCGTACAAATTTATTTCTAGTGTTATATATCCTAACAACATTATCATTATTAAAGTAATAATGAGATGTTTGTATAGTAAAACGTTTACTTAAGTCTTCTTTTCTCCATGTAAGCAGTGGGAGTAGTCTCTATTGTATTTGAAAGAAAGTTTTATATATGATATAAAAATAAGAGACTTGTGAGATACTCCCATTAGTCGCGTATTAGATATGATCTAATAAAGGACACAGTAAGACTATCTGTATGACAGTTAGTATAACTTTTTTGACAGTTAACGTGTCTTTTATATATATAGTATTCATCTTTCGTAAAAGATGATACCTTTGTCGAAAAAGAGATTGATTAGAATGTCTAGTCAATCTTATGCATCATAGGATGATGGCGTAATGAATATTATATCATGTGCGATTAAAGATATCAATTTAATTATAATTGTTATGAGTTATTTTGATATGCTGGAGACCATAAGATGGATCTTGAAACATGTTATTTGTGATCTTTGAGATATTAAGAATGAGTTTCTTATTCATTGAGAATTTAGTCTCCAACCATAAGATCATATTAGTTTTGATCCTAATTATGTCATTAGATGGTCTATGTCATATAAAGTCAGAAAAGATGCAGTGGGAGTGTCACCGATGATTCTACTAAACTAGTGGAATCAGTTGCAACTTATGAAATATTGACTTATATAGTGACCCTATAGATTAGAAGTTTTCATATTAGTGTAGTGCTTGCAGTTGTCTCATAGTATTTGGATTTGATCTCTAAATACATAGACAACTCAGTAGCTATAACACAATACTGATATAGCATCTGAATCATATTGATGTGGAATTTGAATTCTACAAAATATGAATGATGCTGGCTAAAGAAAACAATTGGGTTTGTTGGACAGACTCAATTTGTTAAAGCGGGCTTACTTGTTGTTGCCTACCTCTTGAGTGCGAGGTGAGCTCTTGAGGGCCATGAGTATGTGATACACATTAAGATGTGTATATGATATCGTGGATTGACACTAGAGCAAGTGGGAGAAATTTTTAGGGTTGGTGCTTAGAGCGCCAATCCGGATCGTATTTATGTCCGATTCATGAATACGAGCAATTCCATTTTCCATAATATTACTTTTTTAATGGTAACACCTCTTATCTTTTATACGCATATTCGATCTAATTGCGATTAGATATCTAATTATGATTAGATTGAAACTAAATCTGATTTAGTGATACATGTATATTAGACAAAGACCCTAGGATTTACAACGTAGTGCGCAATTACAATATAGTTGGTAATTGACATTGGGAAGCGTCACTATAAGTTGTATATCCTTAAATAAAGTTCCTGGTCAAGATTTACTAACACGGGTCTGTTAGTAAAATCCACTGAGACCAGTACATTTCGTATATCGTGACTTGGTCTAATGGTTTATCCCAATGAACCATGAGTCTCGGGAGACTCGTATAGACATGTAGGTGTTTATTTGATAAACACTGAACGACTCACTGAAGATTTGCTAATAGATGGTACACCAACGTCAATAGGAATCTTCTCGAGTTGAGCGAGCATAGTGGTCCTTCCACTTGAGATACCACAGTGGGATATATGAGTTATCCTCCACACTTTGATGGCAGTCACGTCACTGATCTATTCATGATCAGACCTCCACATGTTCGTAGGGTGTGGACTGATGTTCATGATATCCAGTGTGTATCAAGATAGAATCTGTCAGTCTTGTGTACATGGCATAGACATCCTACACGTTTTTGCGATATAGTAAATCCATGGTCGTGGTATAACTTCAGAAATTAGTTCCGAGTGTTATTTAGAGATCGTAAATTGAAAGTCGACTATATTATACCGAAAGGATTTGACGTTCATATCTATATCCCAAGTATAATATGGATAGCCTTGTTGGGTTTCTAAGGTCATCCCAAGATCATATAAAGCATGAAATAATGTGAATACTAAAAGTAAGAATTGCGGAAACATGCTTACAATAAACGGATGGATGGTTGTGTTGATAATGAAAATTTTGCTTCCTTTGAAAGTCTCCAAGCTTTCCTTTTGAAGTTGTGATGTCCAAGCTCCAAGCTTTGAGATAGATTCCAAGCTCTTGGGAATGGTTTCCCTATCACCTTGTATGATTCCTTTAAGTGCTAGCTTTGGAAATTTTTGCAACAAAAATTTCCCTTTTATTCTTGAAAGTTTCGGCCAAAGAGAGAAAAATGGGGAGAGAGAGCTTTTGATATTTTTCTGTTTTGTTTTCAAAAAAACCTAATACAAAAGTCTCACCAATTTTTGGTATATGCTTTTCCAAAAAACAAAACAAAGTTTGGAGGGAAAATTAGATTAATTGCTCTCAACTACTCCCATCACCAATAGTGACTAGATGTCAATCACTCAAAGTTGACAAGACTTCCATCACTGAAGTGACATGCGATGTGACTTGTGGGCCCCACTTTAATTCAAAATCCGAGTGGGCCCTTAAACACATCCCGGGCTCGGGTTCGTTAATTCCAAATTAACGAATTTTCCGTTGCGACGTAATTAAATCAAATTTAATTAAATAATTATTCCTAGTAAAATTACTATTCACATCGTTCGCGAATTAATTCTGAATTAATTCGTTCGCCCGAATTAAAATCGAAATTTAATTCCTTGTCGAAATCTAATTTTGTTTAATATATCGAATATATTATTTTATCGATTAATTCCAAATTAATCGTTCTATCTCTTTTAATAGAATTTTATCCCAGATAAATTCTCGCCGTAATTAATCCCAGATTCATTATGTTCGTGTCATACGTCATCGGTGAATCTTCGGGAAGCGACCCATGAGATCCATGGATACGTTGGCAGTAAATCCGGTCGTCGGACTATCCAAACATGTGTGTACCTCGTACCACGTTCTAACCGATTTACGAGACATGGTTAGCTTCTAGCAAAGCGCCATGCCTACCCAATTCTCCAGAAATATTCTTAAAGGAATATATAATCTTTGTCAGGAGTAGTATACGTAGTATTGTGTATTGCGATCTAGTATCGGATGTCACATGCAAGGCATGAGGCTGGAATAGTGTATGCCCCGTACGAAGCATATATCAGATCACAAGCAACTAGTCTCTTTAATCAGATAATCATGACCTTGTCATATTATCCCGATGGTTGCAACCCATTAGAGTACCAGTTCTGTATCCCTACGTGATCATCATCTCCATATGACTGAAGTGATACTTCCGTCTTGACATCACACCTAATACACTACGATTATCAATAAACCCAGAAGAGGCGTACATATAACCTGTTAAAGTCCTTGACGACCAAAACCAAAGCGTATTGATTGTCGCAAGTACTAGCGATGCAAGTCTCAGGTTAAGACCAAATACACCTACCTTGATTCGGATTCCCATAGACACATAGTCATACAACCAATGGGATTCCGATGGGTCTATCCAGAGCGAAGCTGTTTCCGTACCATTGGTAAACACAACCTCCTATCACACTTGCATAAGTATCCAATACTAAAATATATGAGAACTATGCTGTTACGCTTCCATAACACGCACAAGTACAATACTAGTCTATTCCGTATTATCGATGTCCAGTCTCGATAATACTACGACTAGGGATATTTAATGATTAAACCTTTATGGATTGATATTGTCTCATATCTAATAATCCGGAACTAATTATAAGGACTTTTATCATTTATATATTTAAGTAATCAAATTACAAAATGATAAAATGCAATTTTCATTTTCATATAGTTAATTTGTACAAAAACCACAATGTCTTTTACGAATAGTGACGTTATGGGTTATAATTGTCCAACAATCTCCCACTTGGCCTATAGCCAGTCACTCAAGCATCTAACACCTGAACTATGTACATGTCGCTCAAAATTTTGCGAAGGAATAGCTTTCGTCAACGGATCTGTAATGTTGTCCTCTGATGCGACCTTCTCGATCTTCACATCGCCACGATGTATGATCTCACGAATCAGATGGAAACGTCGAAGAACATGCTTGGATCGTTGATGAGACCTTGGTTCCTTAGCCTGCGCTATAGCCCCGTTATTGTCACAATACAATGGAATGGGCTCAGCTGCTAACGGAACTACTCCTAATCCAATTAGGAATTTACGGATCCAAACTGCCTCTTTTACTGCTTCAGCTGCAGCAATGTACTCCGCTTCTGTTGTTGAATCGACAATAGTCTCTTGCTTGGAAGATTTCCAGCTTATTGCTCCGTTATTCAAAAAAATTATGTACCCAGATTGCGACTTACAGTCGTCTTTATCGGTTTGGAAACTTGCATCGGTAAACCCAGTTACCTCAAGTTCTCCATCTCCATAGATTAAGAAAGCATCATTAGTTCATCTAAGATACTTAAGGATATTCTTAACCGTCATCCAGTGACCATCACCTGGATCGGCCTGATAGCGACTACATATGCTCAAAGCATACGAGACATCAGGTCGCGTACATATCATGGCATTCATGATCGATCCGATTGCCGAGGCGAACGAGATCTGACTCATGTTGTCTCTCTCATCTTGAGTTTTAGGACACATGTCCTTAGATAGAGTGACGCCATGTGACATTGGCAACAGTCCCCTCTTGGACTGATCCATGTTGAATCTCTTCAACACTTTATCAATGTACGTGCTCTGGGAGAGTCCAAGCAGCTTTCTAGATCTATCCTGGTAGATCTTTATTCCTAGAATAAAGGCTGCTTCTCTCAGATCCTTCATGGAGAATTTTAATGAAAGCCAAGCTTTCACCGATGTTAACATGGGAATGTCATTGCCAATAAGCAATACATCATCAACGTAAAGGACAATGAATGTCAGTGTGCTCCCACTAACCTTCTTATATACACAGGGATCATCCTCATTTTGAACGAAATCATATTCTTTTATGATCTCATCAAAACGTTGGTTCCAAGAACACGATGCTTGCTTCAATCCATAAATGGATCGATTTAACTTACAAACCTTGTTTGCAAGTCTTGGTACGACAAAACCGTCAGGCTGTTGCATATAAACATCCTCCAAAAGGTTTCCGTTAAGGAAAGCAGTTTTGACGTCCATTTGCCATATATCGTAATCGAAATATGCAGCAATAGCAAGCATTATCCGAATGGATTTAATCATGGCAACGGGTGAAAACGTTTCATCGTAATCGACACCATGTCGTTGACGATACCCTTTCGCTACAAGCCTAGCTTTATACGTTTGTACGTTGCCATCTATGTTGGTCTTCTTCTTGAAGACCCATTTGCAACCAATAGGCTTAACGCCTTCGGGTGCATCAACCAGTGTCCAAACTTGGTTGGTGTACATGGAATCCATTTCGGACTTCATGGCATCTTGCCATAAACCGGAGTCGATACCTTGTATCGATTCCTCATACATAGCTGGTTCGTCTTCCTCAATAAGATTGATATCCACATGAGGTGAGATCAGAAACCCATACCTCTCAGGTTATTTTCTGACTCTCTCCGACCTACGCGGTTCTTGTGTATTCAAAGATTATGGTACAGTTTCATCCTTGATGAACTGTTTATGTTCCGTTAAGGATTCTGTGCCAGGAACAGTAGCACTTCGATTTTCATCGAGTTCTACTTTCCTCTCACTTTCCACTGCATTTAGGAATTTCTTCTCAAGGAAAACCGCATGTAGAGCAACAAATACTTTGTTCTCTTGTGGGTGATAGAAGTAATATCATTTGGTTTCCCTAGGATATCCTACAAATAAGCATTTATCCGATTTGGGTTCTAGTTTGGTACCTTCCAAACGTTTGACGTATGCCCAGCAACCCCAAATCTTCAGGAATGAGAAACCCAGTTTCTTTCCTGTCCATATTTCAGACGGAGTGTGTTGAACAGACTTTGACGGAACCTTATTCAAAATAAGTATTGCACCGTTCGGACACACCGTTTAATTGTGGTGTTCTGGGAGGAGTCCACTGTGAAAGAATACCATATTCTTTCAAGTAATCAAGAAACTCATTACTTAAGTATTCGCCACCACGGTCCGACCGTAATGTCTTAATACTTTTGCACGTCTGTTTTTCTACTTCGTGTCGAAACTCTTTGAATTTCACAAAGCTTTCTGACTTGTGTCTCATAAGATACACATAACCATAACGCGATGCATCATCCGTAAAGGTTACGAAGTATTCATATCCACCTCTAGCTTGGCTAGACATGGGCCCACATATGTCACTATGAACGAGGGCTAACAGTTCGGTGGCACGTGCACCTTTACCGCTAAAAGGTGATTTAGGCATTTTGCCTAATAAATAAGATTCGCAGACGTCATATGAATTTGGATCAAATCCGTCCAAGTACCCATTCTTCGAAAGAGTGGATATGCGAGTCTTGTTAATGTGTCCCAGATGACAATGCCACATATAAGTTTCATCTTTGTTACTTAGTTTAAGCCTTTTGTTTGTTACATTATATGTTTGAGATTGATTTATATTCAAAATATAAAGACCATTATTTACATCAGCATTGCAAATCTCCATATCATTTTTATACATAAAACACCCAGTGTTTCTAAATACAAAAGTATACCCACATTGGGCTTAAATAGATATAGAAATAATATTCCTAGTCAAACTAGGTATATAATAACAGTCTGTAAGTTTAAGTAGGCCAGTCTCCTGCTAATCTGCAGATCCTACACATCAGTACATATATGAGTACCACAACCAGAATAAAAAATCCAATTTTTAAAACTAGTAGTAGACATGTTTATTTCTATAACAAACATACATGAAGTCGGTGCCTTGCCCACTTTGATTTCCTTCATCTGTGCCTTGTACTCGTGGCAATCATGCTTCCAGTGACCCCGCTTCCCACACTGCAGACATACATCTTGGGATTTGTCCTTACCCTTCCCAGAAGGTTTTGACGATTTGGCATTGCCTTTCTTCTTCTTCTTCTTCTTTACACCTCCAGTCGCCTTAGGCCAAGCCTTGGGAGACTGAGATGTTGAAGCGAAGTGCGCCTCGCGCTTCTTGCCCTTTAGGAGCTCTTTTTCTACTTCGCGCAGTGTGGACATTAACTCTCCAAGAGTATGGTTTTGGTTCATCATATTATAGTTCATGATGAACCCACTCCAAGTGTCGGGGAGAGACTATAAGATCAAATCTATTGAAGTCTCAACCTCGAAGACAATGGCCATCTGTCCCAGCTGCTCAATGTATGCAATCATCTGCGATACATGGTGCTCAACAGATATACCCTCTGACATGCGGGCGCAAAAGAGCTTATTTTGCAACTCATATCTCTGCGATCTAAGATTAGATCGATGAAGATCATGCAACTTCGCCATCATCTCATAGGGATCCAATCCCTTGTTCTGACGACTGAATTGTTGAGTCATAGCAGCAAGCATTATAGATTGAGCAGTGAAGTTGTCATCGCTATGAGTATTCCAAAGCTCTAGCTCAACTATCTGATCATATCTAGGCTTAGGCCCAAGAGGTCTCTCTTTAGTGTAGAGTAACTTCTCGGATCCCAGGACAATCTTGAGATTCATGTCCCAATCTTGAAAGTTTGCGCCATTAAAGACATTATTGCCAATGATAATATCTCCAATGCTTAACTTTCCTGTCATCTTAATTGTAATAGTCAAACTATTCAATTAACGATGTATGGGTACAGTCTAATTGTTACAAGAAAAATAATAAAATATTAGTCCAACTAATAAATATAATTGATGAAATAATTTTGAAAGCGCGTAAAGCCAAGTATTTGAACGAAATTGCAAATTCAATACTGGCCACCCACTATTTTTCAGCGAGCCTCTAACCCACTGTTGGGTACTCGGGAAACCTAGTTTCTTAGTGGGCTAGGATCCCGTTAAATAACCCACAACTTTGACTTTGGCCAACAAGTTGTATGATATTTAACTAGGAAGATCTCTAAGATCAATTGGATCTCATCCAATTCCTAGATCCGGTAGGTGGACCTCCAAGTCAGAAACATATATACAATATATATGCCAATATATCCAATATATTTACCTAAATTTTTCCTCTGAATCAACTAAGTCTTGGCTTTGGCACAACAAGCTTAATGATTGCAGTTAAGCGGAACCCATTGACTTTGGAAAGCTTCGTAATCGATGTCGATGGACAAGAAGTGATCTTGACTTTGGCCAACAAATCACAACTTGGACAAGACATACGATATGGAACAAAGCCTTCATGATTCAAACACATCCGCGATGGACAAAGGTCTTGACTTTGGCCAACAAACCAATGCCAATCTTGGATCTTGAGAATGAATCATTCAATGGAAGGAAAACGCTTAATATTTGTTGATGGTTTTTCGCATAAATTGGCAACCAATTTATTATCTTTGATTAGGTCTCATCATACACCCTTAAGCATGCATTCTAAAAGCATAATAAGGCGCGGTAAATAAATTAATAATGATATGTGGATGGATATCTCACAAATTGTTCCTAGAATAAATCACTCACTTTCCTCTCCCCGGCTAGCACTATTCAAACTTCTACCCAATTACATAATACAATTAAAGAAACCTCATTAACATTGAGGGGAATTAGGTGAGAAGATAATTACAAAGAATCGAGAGATAAGGCTGGACACGCAGGTCCAATTTAATAAATTCTAAATATACAACAATTTCCAAAATTACCCTTTTCCTTCTAATATCCATCTGATATACATTATTCATACAACACATCCATGTATTCACACAAAGCATGTTATTCAATCAATCTAATCTAATTAATTAATCTTTGAATAAAGTGATCATCCAATGTTCAAACAACGATTTGATTTGCGCGAGTCCAACTCGTTTAAGAATAAGTACTCAAAGTACAAATTCTTGAATTATATCGAACTACAATTTAAATCTAATTTAATTTGTATTCAATACTAATTCAATATTTAATTCCAAATTAAATAATTACACTTTTTAATGCACCTTTATGACTTAGATTCTAAATCTAATCTTGATGGGTCTCAAAGCCCAATTAACATCCAATGTTCATTTAATTAAAGTCCAATGGGCTTTCAATTAATTTCTTAAGGCATGGGCTTTGGTCAATATGGGTCAAACCCAAATACCAAGGCCCAAGTAAGGAATCACCCTATTTGCCAATAAATCAATTTTGGCCCATTAGGCCCAATTAAATGTTTAAAGACCCATTTGTTATATTTTGACTTAATAGAATGGTTTAGGCCCAATTTGGATCCAATCCAATTGTCCTAAACCAACTTGGCCAACCAAGCCTATTAGGCCCAAATACAACATTTTTAGCCCAATTCCAAATTAAGCCCAATTAATTAAATTCTAATATTCCAAATTTCATAATTAATTAATTAAAGTGTATTGCACTAATTAATTATCTAAATTAACATTTCCAAAATATCAATTTAATTAATTAATCATGCATTAATATTTTCAACACATGTCCAACATTATTGAAACAAAATCAACTCATTTTCATGCTTCTCAAGTCACGGAAATTTGAAGGATTTTATATCCGATTTCGATTTTAATCCGATTAAATCACAAATCAATATATCCCATGTGTTTAAACTCATCCAATGATTTTAAAAAAACAAAAAAATACCATGACTGTAGGGCATATACACATTCGGCCAAGCCATGATTTTTGGGCAAAATTAATCCAATTAATTCTTCATCAAATTGATCATGCATAACTCTAAGTTATCAACATACAAGGATATTCAAACAAATAATTTGATCAAATCATGCTCAAATAAAAAATACCCAAATTTTAGTATATAAACCCTAATCAAATTTCATGCTCAAATAGGCTCCATGATACCATTGTTGGGTTTCTAAGGTCATCCCAAGATCATATAAAGCATGAAATAATGTGAATACTAAAAGTAAGAATGGCGGAAACATAATTACAATGAACGAATGGATGGTTGTGTTGATAACGAAAATTTTGCTTCATTTGAAAGTCTCCAATCTTTCCTTTTGAAGTTGTGATGTCCAAGCTCCAAGCTTTGAGATGGATTCCAAGCTCTTGGGAAAGGTTTCCCTATCACCTTGTATGATTCCTTTAAGTGCTAGCTTTGGAAATTTTTGCAACAAAAATTTCCCTTTTGTTCTTGCAAGTTTCGGCCAAAGAGAGAAAAATTGGGAGAGAGAGAGCTTTTGATATTTTTGTGTTTTGTTTTCTAAAAAACCTAATACAAAAGTCTCACCAATTTTTGGTATATGCTTTTCCAAAAAGCAAAACAAAGTTTGGAGGGAAAATTACATTAATTGCTCCCACCTACTCCCATCACCAATAGTGACTAGATGTCAATCAGTCAAAGTTGACAAGACTTCCATCACTGAAGTGACATGCGATGTGACTTATGGGCCACACTTTAATTCAAAATCCGAGTGGGCACGTAAATAAATCCCGGGCTCGGGTTCATCAATTCCGAATTAACGAATTTTTCGTTGCGACGTAATTAAATAAAATTTCATTAAATAATTATGCCTAGCAAAATTATTATTCACGTCGCCCGTGAATTAATTCTTAATTAATTCGTTCGCCCGAATTAAAATCCAAATTTAATTCCGCGTCGAAATCTAATTTCGTTTAATATTTCAAATATATTATTTTATCGATTAATTCCAAATTAATCGTTCTCCTCTCTTTTCTAATAGAATTTTATCCCAGATAAATTCTCGTCGTAATTAATCCCAGATTAATTATGTTCAAGTCATACGTCATCGGTGAATCTTCGGGAAGCGACCCATGAGATCCATGGATATGTTAGCAGTAAATCTGGTCGCCGGACTATCCGAACACATGCGTACCTCGTACCACGTTCTAACCAATTTATGAGACATGGTTGGCTTATAGCAAAGCGTCGTGCCTACCCAATTCTCCAGAAATATTCTTAAAGGAATATATAATTTTTGTCAGGCGTAGTATACGTAGTATTGCGTATTACGATCTAGTATCAGATGTCAAATACAAGGCCTGAGGCTGGAATAGTGTATGCCCCGTACGAAGCATATATCGGATCACAAGCAACTATTCTCGTTAATCAGATAATCATAACCTTGTCATATTATCCCGATGGTTGCAACCCATTAGAGTACCAGTTCTGTATCCCTGCGTGATCATCATCTCTATATGACTGAAGTGATACTTCCATCTTGACATCACACCTAATACACTATGATTCTCAATAAACCCATAAGAGGCGTACACAGAACCTGTTAAAGTCTTGGACGACCAAAACCAAAGAGTATTGATTGTCGCAAGTACTAGCGATGTAAGTCTCAGGTTAAGACCAAATACACCTACCTTGATTCAGATTCCCATAGACACATAGTCATACAACCAATGGGATTCCGATGGGTCTATCCAGAGCGAAGCTGTTTCCGTACCATTGGTAAACACAACCTCCTATCACACTTGCATAAGTATCCAATACTTAAATATATGAGAACTATGCTGTTACGCTTCCATAACACGCACAAGTACAATACTAATCTATTCCGTATTATCGATGTCCAGTCTCGATAATACTACGACTAGGTATTTAATGATTAAACCTTTATGGATTGATATTGTCTCATATCTAATAATCCGGAACTAATTATAAGGACTTTTATCATTTATATATTTAAGTAATCAAATTACAAAATGATAAAATGCAATTCTCATTTTCATATAGTTAATTTGTACATAAACCACAATGTCTTTTACAAATAGTGACGTTATGGGTCATAATTGTCCAACAAGCCTGTGACAGAGGGATTATACGTATGCAATGACCTCGACTTGCATAGTTCAGCGAGATTATCCGTGGTCATCATGATTCATGAGTGGGTGAATTATGGACACGAAATTGGATTTCGTGACAGATAAACCTTAACTTAGAGAGTCCCATAATATGAAGTGTACTCGTTGAGCACTTGGACAACGCGTTATGAATAATACAGATTATTCATAATACTTCATCGGATTAAATGAATTAATTCGAATCATTTAATCGGTTAAACGATAACACATGCATTAGGGGATTTTGTTCATTTAATAATTATTGTGTATTTGTATTGTAGGAAACGCTTTCCTCGCGCAGCGGAAGCGATTAGGCACACGGATCGACCTTGAAAATTTTTTCTACTTTCCCTTCCTTAAAACCGAATAGAACCAGCACATATACTGAAGTTTTGCTTCTGTTTTGGACAAGATCTCAGCCCTGGAATGCGCCCAAAACAGTCCCCGAATAGCCCCCGAACTATAGTGAAATAATGGACTGTTTTGGACCCGTTACACAACCGAACTGCACACAAATCACCCACTGAATTGCGTGAACTGCAAGGGTGATATAGGTCAAATTTTTGCACTAAAAAACAATCCTAACTCAGCCCCAAAAAGTCCCCAAGGTGTTTCCCAAAAAAACCCGAATTAAAACAAAACAAATCGAGCCCCGATTGTAACAAGTGAAGTGCGGCAAAGAGGTATTATTGTTCCTCAATGCCGTGACTTATAAGAGTGAAGGAGAATATGATTTGTTCGTCACCACAAAGTCTTCCGAGCTATATCTCGTTACCAACGGAAAGTAGTGTGGGCTACGCACAAAAAACAAATCCCTAAACGTTTTAGAGATTTAATCACACATCCAGAATATTTTCTTATTCTTGTTCTTCAATATAGTTTCTCAACTTTTGAGAGAATAGAGAAAAAGAAGAAGATGCTTAGGGTTCCTAGAATGAGAGAGTCTTTTCAAAGAAAAATTATATTTTTCTTTTTATACTTAGGGTAATTTGTTTCCTAAAACAAATCAACCACTCCCTTCCCTAATAAACAAGAATCGGCCAAGCTAGGGTTTATTTCAATTTTTGTAACATCAAATATTCAATTACCATTATTGAAAGGATGTTACAAAATTAAATAAGTAATTAAAAAATTTGAAAATCATAATTTCCAAATTAATGCCAATGATTTTATTTGTTTCCAAAATAAATAAATCCATTCCCTTTATGCTTGAGGAATTCGGCCACTACTAGGAATAATTGATTAATTTTGTAGCATTAAGTATTCAATTCCATAATTGAAATATATGTTACAAAATTAAAGAGTTACCAACTTTCATAAAAGGTGTAACTTCCAAATTTAATTCAAAATCCTGCTTACATCATATGTAGCTCTAGGGCATGCATTCCAACAATCTCCCACTTGAACTAGAGTAAATGGGACATGTCTCGTAATCCTAAACTATCAAAGTGACCTTCAAAAACTTTAGCCGGCAAGGTCTTTGTAAACGAATCAGCCAGGTTATCTGCGGATGTAATCTTTGTGACAGTAACGTCTCCTCTCTGCACTATCTCTCCGATGAGATGATATTTCATTTCTATATGTTTTCCCCTTTTTGTGGCTTCTTGGTTCTTTGGAGTTTGCCACCGCACTACTATTATCGCAATAGAGTGTGAGTGGTCTATCCATATCTGGAATAACTTCTAGATCTCCCAATAATTTACGGAGCCAGACTGCTTCCTTAGCTGCTTCACAAGCTGCTACATATTAAGCCTCCATGGTGGAGTCAGTAATTCAAGATTGCTTTATTAATTTAACTAACACACACACGTGATATACAAAAACAACACACACAGAGAACAAAAATAGAGGGAGAATGAGAGATCCAGAAAAACCGAGTGTGGGGAAGAACCGAGAGAGATCTAGGGTAGAGAAAGAGAGAGGGAAGCCAAAGCCGAAAAAAAAAAAGAAGAACTGAGCAGGTAGAGAGAGAGAGTGAGCAGACCGAGAGAGAGGAAAGAAACAGGGAGCAGAGTGGAGTGGCAGAGAGCGAGAGAACTGAAGAGAGAGGAGAGTGATTACACAATTTACAGCTTCGATTTCAGTCCCAGCTATTTCTAAGGGTTTATAGGCGCAAATGGTAAGTATACTATCCTTGAGTTTGGGTGTCGATAGAATTAAAGGAATTGAAACATTTGGGGAAAATTCGGTAACTATAAAATTGGGAATTGATAGATAAACATTTGTTTAGTAAATGATTTACACTTTAATACTTAGTTTGGAAAGCTTTAGTGATGCTTTGATATGGCTTGATAGTTCACAGTGACTTTAAATTGAATTTCTTCATCCGAACATAATTATAATTTAAAAATAAGTGTTTGTGCCAGTAACTGGTGAACCATTGGACCATTTGGTAAGTTTGATTGTTTTTCCAAATTCGACTTTGAATAAGGTGATTATCCAAATAGTGAAATATGTGGTTGTCATTAAGGTGACGAACATGGTTTTTTATTTTTACCTAAGAGATGGTTAAGATTTTGTTCGACAACGTGATTTAACTTTTGGGTATAAGCAACTAGAAATGGGTTAAATTTCACTTCTCTCTCCTAATTCAAGGGGCCTTTATTTTGGAAAACGCTTATGTTGACATTCATGAGTTGGGAGTGTCTTAGTTTGAATAAAGCCATTTGTTTCCTGTCTCACTAAGGATCAACTATAGTATAATTTCTCTTCAGTTGGTTTCAAGCAGCCTGGAACAGTTGAAGCCCAAATCATAACAGCTGCAGTTGTTTTCGTTACATGAGTCGATGACTTTTCTTTGCTTATGTCAAATGCATATTTATTTATGGAGTCTAATTTACTGTCCTAAAGTATTATTGTGATTCCATTTAGAAGGTTCTGCATGTAATTATTCCTTATTCTCAAGTTTACTTAACTAGAAAATCCAGTACATTTGTTATAATATTTATGTTTTAAATCATTCTGATCCTATTGTTTGTTTGTTACAATCAATTACTTTTAGTATGAGGAATGTATCAAGGATTGTGACAAGGCTGTCGAAAGGGGAAGAGAGCTTAGATCTGATTTTAAGATGATAAAGTAAGTATATTCATAATGTGTATAGCTGAAAATGAACTCAGATATTGACGTTTGTAAGGGTGTGTGATGATGAATTAATACCTGTGTATATGAGTAATGTGTGTGTTATACAACCATTGTTGTGTGACGTATGGCTACTGGATAGTATAGGTGAAATTGTGTTCAAAGGTGTGCAGTAAGGAGCGAAGGTATAGCAGGAAATAAAATCCTTTAGAATTCTCATATGAATGTTGTGAGCTTAATTGGATTTAGAAACTAAACATTGCAATTGAGTATAGCCGTCAATTATATAACAGAGAAGAATGTAAATATGATTGAAATGATAGCATAAATATATGAGTATGATTATGAAGTTAGATTGATATAGAACAGAAACTTAAAATTTAATAAACATGATGATGAGTATAGTAGTAAAGTATGCAAGTGAATAAGCATAAACATG
Source organism: Zanthoxylum bungeanum (assembly GCA_019454045.1). Classification (NCBI taxonomy): domain Eukaryota; kingdom Viridiplantae; phylum Streptophyta; class Magnoliopsida; order Sapindales; family Rutaceae; genus Zanthoxylum; species Zanthoxylum bungeanum. The sequence goes on along the minus strand of SKCR01026285.1, from coordinate 150,449 downwards.
AAATCAGTAATTTGTGTATATAGATGTAGGCTATAGTAGTGATAATGTGTGTTAACTTGAGCATGTATGAGGAAAGCATGTAAGGAATAGAATACACATGTCATTAGCTTTTATATATGCATGACATATAAGAAAGTATGACAAAGGTAGTGTGGAGAAATGCATATGCATACTTGTGCATTATGATTCTCATAGATTGAATTGAAATTAAAAATGATTTTGGAATTCAAAAGGGTTTTAAAGAAAAGTTTCCAATATTTTTGAAAGAAAAAGTATTTCAGAAAACGTTCTTACAGTTTTGAAATACAAAATGTGGTTTATGTTTTTCGGGGCATGAGGGAAAAACTCACCCTAGTATGTAACTTGAGATTCAGTTGGAATTGACGGATATCATATGGATTCGGGATTTGGGATTTGACCCATCCCAGCTGTACACTAATTGGAATTGACGGATTTAGACACATGTGCACATGTGGAGGACTGGGGGGACGCTCCTAGATCCTCAGCGCTCAGATGGTACATTCCTGGGCAGAGATGCGCCTACGGGCGGAGATGCGCCTTCGGGCGGAGATGCGCCTACGGGCGGAGATGCGCCTACGGGCGGAGATGCGCCTACGGGCGGAGATGCGCCTACGGGCGGAGATACGCCTTCGGGCGGAGATGCGCCTACGGGCGGAGATTTGGTTTTCAGAAAAAGGATTTCAGATTTCAGATATCAGTTTTTCAGAAAAGGAGTTTTGAGATTTCAGATTTTCAGAAAACAGTTTTCTAAGATACAGATTTCAGTCTACAAATACAGTTTTCAAAGAGATTTTCTGGAAAGAAAAAGTAAAAATAGAGTTTCAGCAAAAAGTTTTCAGAAATGATTTTCCAGAAAAGAATATTTCAGAAAAGGATTTTCAAGCATTATAGAAGCATGGCATGTTAGAGTAGAGCTTAGTTTATAAATCATGCATATAAGTCATACATTCTGGTTATCATTTGAAATGCATATAATGGGCATTAATGCATAATAGCATGATTATATCTATGTGCATAAAATTGATGTTTGTATGTATTGTAATTTACCTAGAATGGGTATTTTGTAAGCACTAATGTATCATACCATGATTTCTTATATATATATATATATTATATATATATGGTGTGTGTGTGTGTGTGTGTGTGTGTGTTGTGTGTGTGTGTGTGTGTGTGTGTGACTACAGTGGGATAACACGGCAAGTTAAGGTAGAGCATAATATACATACTATGCATATTGTTATGATTTATGATTGATCGACTGTTATCGTTTCGGGGATCCCAAACTTACAAATAATATTCTCTTCAAGAAAATCAATTATTTCGTGTTGGCTTGCTTCTCTCAATGGAATAGCTTCAGTCCACTTGGTAAAGTAATCAGTTGCGACCAAGATATATCTATGTTGCAACGAAGACGAAGGTTTTATTTCCCCAATAATATCAACAGCCCAACCTCTAAAAGGCCAGGGTTTCACTATTGATTGAAGTAAATGAGCAGGGGCTCTTTGGATAGGTCCTTGCTTCTGACATTTTTCACAGCCCTTTGCATAAGCCATGCAGTCTTTCCTTATGGTTGGCCAATAATACCCATACTTCTTGATTTGCCATCTCATTTTTTCTCCTGCTTGATGTAATCCACATATTCCCTCATGTGTTTCACCCATAATTCTCATCGATTGGGTCACGTCGACACACAACATAAGTAGACTATCAGTAGTCCTTCTATACAACTCGTCACCTAACAGAACGTAATTGGTAGCTCGATATTTGATGGTTCTATCAGTCTTTTTGCTTGGATCTTTCAAGTATTTTATTATTGGAATCCTCCAATCTTCTATCGACGTGATATTCATTACTTCTACAGCTTGACCATTCCTTTCCCAAGATGCAGGTAAGGTTCTTTTCTGAATCTTAACCCATCTTTCATTCTTGTCCTTAGGGATCTTTAAACCAGAAGCTAATTGAGCCATTTGGTTAGCTTCAGTATTCTGTAACCGAATGATGTGTCTGAATCGTATGTCGTTAAAGTATGACATGAGCTGCCTCACTTTCTTGAGTTGTTGCATCAACTTTGGGTGATTACACTGATAAACTCCCAACACTTGATATATTACCAATTGAGAATCTCCAGACACTTCTAAGTATTTAATCCCCATGTCAATAGCTAATTCAAGTCCTATAATCAAGGCCTCATACTCAGACTGGTTATTTGTGGCTATCTTGGTTTCGTCCAATTGGAACGAAAACTCAAAAATTTCGCCTTGGGGGGACACTATAACAAGTCCTGCCCCGATTCCTTCTTCTGTTTTTGATCCATCAAACATCAATTTCCAAGTTTCTATTTCGATGCAATGAACTTCAAAAACATCTTTTTCGAGACACTCACTTGGGTGATCTGTTATGAAATCAGCCAAAGCTTGTCCCTTTACTGATTTTTGTGGGACATATTGCAGATCATACTCTGTCAATGCAAGTAACCATTTGCCTTGTTTGCCTCTCAATATTGGTCTTGATAATATATACTTTACCACATCAGTTTGAGAAATGACATATACTGTCGATGGCAGCATATAATGTCTTAATTTTATTGCTGAGAAATAAAGTGTCAGACATAACTTTTCTATAGGAGTGTATTTGCATTCGCAATCATTCAACCTTCTACTCAGGTAAAATATTGATTGCTCGTATCCTTGGTCATTATCTTGCGCTAGCAAACTCCCAATCGACTTTTCGTTAGCCGAAATATACAATTTCAAGGGCCTGCCATTAACTGGGGGCATCAACACAGGTGGTCCTGTCAAGTATTTTTTTACAGAGTCGAAAGCTTGTTGATGAATTTCTTCCCATTTAAAATCTTTTTCAGATTTCAGCTTTAAAAGTGGTGAGAATGCTAAAGTTTTGCCAGCTAAATTTGAGATAAATCTCCTTACAAAATTAATTTGCCCAAGGAACCTTTGTAATTCCTTTTTGGTAGTTGGAGGTTTAGTCTCTAAAATGGCTTTAATTTTATTTTTATCAATCTCTATCCCTTTTTTATGAACTAGAAATCCTAAGAAATTACCTGCTGAAACGCCAAAAGCGCACTTTAATGGGTTCATTTTTAACTTATATTTTCTCATCCTTTGTAAAGACTGTCTCAAATGTTCAATATGTTCATTTATTTCCTGTGACTTTATCACAACGTCATCGATATATACCTCCATAAATTTCCCTATTAAATCATGAAAGACTAAGTTCATAGCTCTTTGATAAGTAGCTCCAGCATTTTTTAACCCAAACGGCATTACTACCCATTCATAGGCGCCTAGGGCACCAGGGCATCGAAATGCCGTCTTATGTATATCTTCTTCTGCCAAGAAAATTTGGTTATAACCTGCGTGCCCATCCATGAGAGTCATTACTTCATGTTTGGCTGCTGAGTCAATTAATAAGTCTATAATGGGCATAGGATACTCATCCTTTGGAGTTGCTGTGTTGAGATTTCTGAAATCGACACAAATCCTTAATTTCCCATTCTTTTTCAACACGGGTACTATATTTGACAACCATTTAACGTACCTAGCAGTCCTTATAAATCCTGCTTTGTGAAGCTTTTCTATTTCTTCTTTGATTAGAAGAACTACTTTGTTCCCCATCCTCCTTGGGGGTTGTTTAAAGGGTTTGAAATTCTTCTTAATTGGCAATCGGTGTTCAACTAATGACCTGTCTAAACCAGGCATTTCATCATAACTCCAGGCAAAACAATCCATGTACTCAGAAAGCAAGCTTATCAGCTTGAGTTTCATTTCATTTGATAGATTTGTAGAAATATATACAGGCCTAGGATATTCCTTACTTCCTAAATTAACTTCATCTAATTTATCCTGCATTTCAACTTTTAAGTCGTCTAACTTAGCAGGTGCAGCCTCTAAATCTACCAATTTCAAACTACTTGAACTATCATCTAAAACACATTCTGCCCAATTACAAGATATAGGTTCTTCATCCTCTATTCTTTTGTCAACAACGAAAGAAAACAACCTTCTAAAGGTATTCCTTAATGGGTATTCCTCTTCAACTCTGCTGCCATGGTGCTTAGTCATTGATCTTCACTACTTTTTCATTGTTAAGCCTCTTCCTGATGATGCTAGGCTTCTCAAAATTCTGACCGAGTTGTCTCAACCCTTCTTTGACAAAGCTAATAAATTGAGCTTCAGAAACTCCAACTCCATTAGCCTGCACTTCCTCTTGCTTAAATTCGATTGCTTCCATTCCTTTGGTATATAAGTCTGCTTCCACATTGTTGACATCAGTTTTAAAAGGGTTAGCATCTGCCCAAGTAACCTCCATGCTGTCAGATTGTTCCTCATCTCCTTTTGTTAGGAAAATCAGTGCCTGATGCAATGAGGATGGCACACAGCCATTCACATGAATCCAGTCTCTGCCAAGCAAAACATTATAGTTAGAACATGCATCAATTACAAAAAATGTTGTATTAGTAACTCTGTTGCCAATTTGTAATTGTATTGACAAAACTCCTTTAGCTGGAGAACATCCTCCAGTGAAGTTTCCAACAGTTATTTCTGTTGGAATTAAGTCCTCTGAAGTCTTTCCTAGCACTTTCATCATCTTTGACGGTAGGATATTTACTATAGCACCATTATCGATTAAAACCTTACTAATGGGTTGCCCATTTAAATGAGCTGTGATATATAAAGGTTTTAAATGCCTCATTAAGGCAGTATTAGGCTGCCTTAATACCACCACTCTATCTCCCTGTTTGTCACATTCTATTTCGATGGATTTAGATTTTGCTTTACCTTCTGGCCTTTCCTCTTCGGCCAATCGAACTACAGCTTCAGTTTCATCTTCAATATCTCCTTGTAATTGCGCTGGTTGGTTAGGTTTTGCCTTAAACTTCTTAGGCAACATCATAATCATGTTACAATATGCCTTTTCCATTGAACCAAATTGGTTAAGATCAGCTTTTGTCACTGATCCAAACTGTATCTCCCCTTCTTCACCCATAGGTGGGGTTCGATCAGCCTTTTCCATCAGCTCGTCGATTTCAGCATCATTAAGTTGATCTCCATCTTCCATCTCTGCATCCACATCTTCCTTACTTTCTTCTTGCTCTTCATTTAAGAGAGCTTTTGAAAACTCATCAATTTTTTCTTTTAGAGATCTTTTGAGAATTTGAACTTGCCCCCCTGATTTAATTTTCTCATCTTTCACTTTCTTATCTTCTATTGGGTTTTCTCTGACCCATTTGTTATTCAACCTTTGAATAGGCTTGAATTTTTTACCAACTCCTTCTACCCATGTTCTGGGGTCAACATGCATACTGAATTGCCCAAAGTTACTTGGGTTATTCACAAACACATCTCCATTCCCCCCTTCGTGTTCCCTTGCCGCAAATTTTCTTTGCAGCCTTCTTTTCTGAGTAGCAGTCACAGGAGTAAAGGCCTCATCAATTGGGAATTTAGAATGTTTGGCTGCTTTCCATTGCTCCGTGTCGGGATCATTCGGGGTCACCATCCTAGAGAAGTTTCCTCTACCTCTGATCGATCCTCTAAACAAGCCTCTGCCTCGGTATGCACTTCTTCCACCCCTCCATGGTCTGTTGCCTAATGGAGACGCCACTCTCCTCCAATCAAAACCCAAGTCATCATCACAATCTCTTGGTATGGCAGCCCTAGTGGGCCTTACTGGCTCACTATTGACCAAAAATGGCCCATCACCTGGAGCGTACAGCCTTTCCATTGATGGACCAAATATCCCCGGATCTAGTCCTTCGTAAATAATTTTCGCACCCACATAAATTTGTAGGTCTCCATTGCCCATTGTATTGAAACGTAAGTTTGACTTTGAATAACAACTTTGCTTCTCTTTTTCAACCATCATGGCTTCCCCTTTCTTAATCTCTTTTTCGCATCTTAAACAAAAATATTGCTCTGATATGTATTTCTCTTGATTGAGATATTCATATTCTTCCATTGCTTTCCCTTTTCCTCTGTTCGAAGAATTTGGGCCTTCCTTGATCATGTTAAATACCTGGTTATTTTCTGGGTACCCAGGTTCTTCATCTTCTAAAGATTCTGACCATCTTGATGTTCTTGGTATGTTGGCCATTATCATGTTAACCTCCAAGTCTGGGAATGGGTTTGCATCGACTTCCATTGTCTCCTTTTCAACCTTCGCATACTGCAAAAGACCTTTCTGAATTAGATCTTGAACACAATTCCTAAAAGTAATACAATTTTTTGTAGTGTGTCTGAAAGAATTATGCCATTTACAATAATCTTTCCCTCTTCTTTCCCTCTCAGAAGGAATAGTATGTCCCATACTTAAAGTCAGAAACTTTTGTTTCAACAGTTCATCAAAAATTTCATCTGCCTTATATATATCAAAGGAGTACTGTCTATAGGCAGACTGTTTGGTTTTCCGATTGGGTTGTGACGAAGGCATGTTTACTGGTGTATCAATTTCTTTCAAAGTATCACAGATTATAGGTGATTTCCCTATTACATGTGCCATATCAATTTCAAGATCTCCTTCTACATCTTGATAATATGTTCCAAGTGCGTGAGTTTTAAGATTTTGGCCTTCTTGGAGTATAGCCTCATACCTAGTAGCTCTCATTGACAGATCAAATAAATCTCTAAATTCCATACCTTCAAATTTTTTCTTTAGCTCATAATTAAGCCCATCTTGAGCTAATTTAACCATTTCAATTTCTGGAATGTAGACATGGCATCTATTCCTAATCTTTTTAAATCTGGCAATAAATTGCTCTGCAGTTTCAGTTGATTTTTGTTTTAATTTGGCCAAATCAGCCATGGACACTTCTGGTTCAGTCCTAAAAAACTGTACATGGAATTGATCTTCTAACTCTTGCCAGGTTCCAATTGAATTAGGTGGTAAGTTGATGAACCAAGTAAAAGCGCTTCTAGTTAGAGAGTTCGGAAACAATTTCATCTTCTGAAATTGATTATTTCCTAGTTCTCCTATTTGCAAGGTGAATCGACCTATATGTTCTAAGGTAGATTGATTCTCCTCTCCTGAAAACAGGGAGAATTCGGGGACTCTAGCATTTCTAGGCAGAGACATGGTGTCAATCCATGGAGGAAAAGGATTCCTAAACACGGGTCTCTCGGCTCTTCTAAGGCGAGGTCCATACATTTCCTGTATTAACTCTATAATTTGTGCCTTAAATTCTGGTACATTATTATGCATTGGTTGATGGTAACCATTCAAATAACCATGTTCTAGATTAGGGTAGTAATTTTCAAAATTTTGTTCCGTTGGTAAACCTCTAGAATTAGTGTTCATAGAGGGACCTCCTGGTGGTTGTGGGTGTAAAGGTGGATATACTGGGTGAACCATAGGGGTTGCACCAGAGTTATTTCTTGGATGAGGCACCTTATGCCTATTATCTATGTTAGGTTCAACATAATTATGGTTATACATAATACCAGTATCAAAGACAGGGTTTCGATGTACCTGGTGTGGTAATTGTTGCTCTGTATTAGCATTCTGCCTTCCTTCAGGCATATGACCTGCTCCTTGCGTTGGTGTGGATGCCTGTAAATTCTGGACTCCGATAGCCCTCCTCATCATGGTGATGAACTCATTAGACCCTTCTGCATTTGGATCTGAGATAGCTTGAGCCATTTGTTGCATCAAACTTTGAATGTTCCCGGTAGTTTGATTTTCCATACTCGATTGGCCAACTTCCTGACCACTTATCTGATCAATTTCCCTTGCATTTGGGCCTGCGTTCATTTCATCTTCATGGATACTTTCTGGTATGTATATCCCATCGTGAACATTCTCAGTTCTTCTTCCGCGAGCCATAACTTCAAATTAGTTAAGTGGCCCTCCTTCTAGCGCCAAAATTGTTGCCTAAATTTTGTCGAAGTGGCAGCAACAATAACAACAAAAGGAGGATATAATCCTACACCTTAGTTTCAGGCTTTCTTTGAAGTGCAAACAGGATGTAAAAAAAAAAGAAAGTTAGAACAATTGATAAGGAAATTCAGAATTTCATCTTAAATCAACTGCTTGAATTATATAGAGTAAAGCTAAATACAAACTACTTTGCAATTATATCTATGCTATACTAATCTGAATTTGTCTCAGTCTTGTGTCCCCTTCTACTGTTCTGCACATCTATATATATAACTTTGTCTTCAACTGCTGTGTCATTTGCAGTTTTTGCAGTTTGTCTTCAACTGCTGTGCTATTTGCAGTTACCCTTAATTGTTGGATCATGGAACTAATTGTTGGATCATGGAACAGTTACTTCCAGTTCAATAACTCCTCTTTTGAAACTGTTTTAACTGCAAAAATAACAAGACTCGGTCTCTTAAAATTGATTTTGGCTTGGCATTTTATATGGGCCTGACAACTTAAGGCCTTAAAATTAATGACGTAAACACTCACTAAGGATCAACTATAGTATAATTTCTCTTCAGTTGGTTTCAAGCAGTCTGGAACAGTTGAAGCCCAAATCATAACAGCTACAGTTGTTACATGAGTCGATGACTTTTCTTTGCTTATGTCAAATGCATATTTATTTATGGAGTCTAATTTACTGTCCTAAAGTATTATTGTGATTCCATTTAGAAGGTTCTGCATGTAATTATTCCTTATTCTCAAGTTCACTTAACTAGAAAATCCAGTACATTTGTTATAATATTTTTGTTTTAAATCATTCTGATCCTATTGTTTGTTTGTTACAATCAATTACTTTTAGTATGAGGAATGTATCAAGGATTGTGACAAGGCTTTCGAAAGGGGAAGAGAGGTTAGATCTGATTTTAAGATGATAAAGTAAGTATATTCATAATGTGTATAGCTGAAAATGAACTCAGATATTGACGTTTGTAAGGGTGTGTGATGATGAATTAATACATGTGTATGTGAGTAATGTGTGTGTTATACAACCATTGTTGTGTGACGTATGGCTACTGGATAGTATAGGTGAAATTGTGTTTAAAGGTGTGCAGTAAGGAGCGAAGGTATAGCAGGAAATAAAATCCTTTAGAATTCTCAGATGAAATAATGTGTGTGTTATACAACCATTGTTGGTTTTTTTCGTGTTGAGCACGTAATTGTTTGTAGTTATTTATCTAATGTCAGACCGGATGCCTAATTACATATTTGTTTATGTTTTAGAAATTATTATAAAAGTTGTAGAGATCTATACAATCTAAAATTTGGGCCTTTTTGATTTGGTTGTTGGATTTGGTGGTTAGATGCATGTATGCAGTTAGATTGAGTAATATTAGTTCAATTTTGTCATATAATGACTTGTTTCCATTTTAGAGTGTTATGACCACTCTTGTAATACCTAGAATTATTCTTGAGTTGTTCATTGGTGGTGGCTTTGATTGGTGTAAATATTAATATGATTAATGTTGGGAAAATTGGATTTAAAGCATAAAAATGATAATTTTTGCACCCAGATCAGATCTGGAAATTCTGAAAAAAATTTGATGTAAAATATTTTATTTTAATGTATTGGATGTGTATTGGAGATTGGCATAATTGCAAGAAATTATTTCGTAGTGAAAATATGCGAAAACGGTGAAAAACGGCGTTACCAGGTGAGTTTCGGGTTTACCGGGTAACGGTTGTCCAAACAGTGAATTGGTCACTGATTGGGCAGCCCATGAACTTCCTAAACACTACTGGGGCTGACCTGGGCAGCCCTCATATGTATTGGTTGGTCCGTTCCGTCAAAAGCCCGGCGGAAAAATATTTTCGTAAAAATTTCGCGATGTTTTCTAAATTATTTATGTCGTTATTTAATATCGGATATAATATGTTTAGCTGAAATATGAATGAATTATTCATTTGCTATATTGAATAATTTATTCCGAAAGTGTGGATATACGAGTCTTGTTAATGCGTCCCAGACGATAATGCCACAAATAAGTCTTATTAGAAGTTACTCAATTTGAGCTATTTATTTGTCATGTTATATGTTTGAGATTCATTTATATTCACAATATAAAGACCATTTTTTACATCTAATGTAAATATCTTGATATCATCTTTATAAAAATAACACCCGTTGTTTCGGAATATAAAGGTATCCCGCAATAGGTTAAACTAGATACAGAGATAATGTTCCTAGTCAAACTAGATACATTATAACAGTCTCATAATTTAAGTACATGCCCAAGGGCAGTTCCAAAACTTAGGTTCCTACGGCCAAAACAGTGACTCTCGTCCTGTTTCCGACTCATAAGTTGATCTCATCTGAAGCCAGTTTCCTGCTAATCAGCAGATCCCGCACATCAGTATATATGTTTATATACCACCTCTAGTATCAAAAATCCAATTTTAATACCAGTAGTGAACATGTTTATTACAAACATACTTGAAGTTGGAACCTTGTCCCGCCTTTACTTCCTTCATGTCTGCCTTGTCCATACGGCAGTAACACTTCTAGTGACCCCGTTTGCCACAATTTAGGCAGACAACTTGGGATATGTCCATTTAAGAAGCTCTGGCTGTGCATAACGGATTGAGCACTAAAGTTATCATCACAATGAGTCTTCCTAAACTCATGCTCTACTATTCGCTCAACTCGGGCTCATACTTGAGAGGTTTCTATATCAAATAGAATAACTTCTCAGCTCCCAGGACTATCGTGAAGTTCTATTCCCAATCTGAAAATTAAAGCTGTTAAAGACATTTTTCCCCAGGATTATGTCCTTTGACGCTAATCTTTCAGTCATCTTGATTGCTATACTCCAACTATCCAATCAACAATTTCAGGTACAATTAAATGTAATGATTACTATAGTCTAACTATATAATCAACTACAATTGATCGGTTATATTCAAATGTATTGATTACTATAATCCAATTATATAACCAACTACAAATGAAGTAGTTTGAATACAGTCCAACTGTTAAATTAAAACAACAATTGAATATTAGTCCAACTAATATATTTATAAATAATTAATGACGAAAAATGAAATGAGCGCGTATTGGCAAGTATCTAAACGAAATTGCAAATTTAATACTTGCCTCCCACTAATTTTCGGTGATTCTCTAACCCTCTGTGGAGTACTCGGGAAACCTAGTTTCCTAGTGGGCTAGGATCCCGTTAAATAACACACAACCTTGACTTTGGCCAACAAGTTGTATGAAACTTAACTAGGTAGATATCTAAGATCAATTGGATTCTATCCAATTTCTAGATCCAGTAGGTGAACCTCCAAGTCCGAAACATATATCCAATATATGCCAATATATCCAATATATTTCCTAACCTTTTTCCTCTGAATCAACTAAGCATTGGCTTTGGCTCAACAAGCTTAATGAAACTAGTTAAGCGTGACCCATTGACAGTGGGAAAGCTTCGTAATCGAGGTCGATGAACAAGAAGTGACCTTGACATTGGCCAACAAATCACAACTTACCCAAGACGTACGATATGGAACAAAGCTTTCATGATTCAAACACATCTGCGATGGACAAAGGTCTTGACTTTGGCCAATAAACCAATGCCAATCTTGGATATTGAGAGAGAATCACTCAATGAAAGGAAAAACGCTTAATATAAAATGAGGGTTTTTGTCGCGATTTGGCAACCAATTTATTATCTTTAATTAGGTCTCATCATACACCCTTAAGCATGCATTCTAAAAGCATAATAAGGCGCGAAATAAATTAATAATGATATGCGGATGGATATATGATACATTTTGTTCCTAGAAGAAATCTCTCCATTTCCTCTCTCCCGCTAGCACTATTCATACTTCTACCCAATTACATAATACTTCTAAAGAAATCTCATTTACATTAAGGGGAATTGGTGAGAAGAGAAATATAATGAGAAAAGAGGTAATAGGCTGGACACGCAGGTCCAATTTAATAAATTCTAAATTTATTACAACAATTTCCAAAATTGCCATCACCCTTCTAATATCCATCTGATATACATTATTCATTCATACATCCAAGTATTCACACAAAACATGTTATTCAATCAATCTAATCCAATTAATTAATCTTTGAATTAATGACCATCCAATGTTCAAACAACGATTTGATTTGCGCGAGTCCAACTTGTTTAAGAATAAATACTCAAAGTACGTATTCTTGAATTATATCAAACTACAATTTTAAATCCAATTTAAAAAAATTAAATAATTACACTTATTTATGTGCCTTAAAGACTTGGATTCCAAATCCAATCCTATTGGGTCTCAAAGGCCCAATTAGTATCCAATACTATTTAATTAAAGTCCAATTGGCTTTTAATTAATTCTTTAGGTTTGGGCTTTTGGCCAAAATGGATCTAACCCATAATGCCTAGGCCCAATAGGAATCACCATATGCCATAAAATCAATTTTGGCCCATTAGGCCCAATTAAATTATTAAAGGTCCAATAGTCATATTTTTGGACTTTATGGAAATGGTTTAGGCCCAAATATAATCCAAGACTAAAATTTGGCCCAACCAAGCCCATTAGCTCAATTACAACAAATTAAATTAATCCATCATTCCAAATTATATATTAATCTAATTAAGTGTAATTAATACAATTAATCAATTAATCTAATATTTCCAAAATACCAATTAATTTAATTAATTATACTTAACATTTTAATTTATGTCCAACACAAATTAAAACACAATCAATCCATTCCAACATGCTTCATACTTACGGCAATACATGAAATTAACATCCAAGTTTTATTTCAATCTAATTAAATCAACAATTAACATTCAATTTCATGTGAATCAACATATCCAATTGTCTAATTCAAAAATTGACCATGAGCTTCCTAGGGTAATTTTTGGCCAAGGTAGGAATTAGGGAAAATTAATCTAATCAATTTTGCACAATTCCAACAATGCACAAATCCAATTGAACATCATATAAACATATCCCAACAATCAATTTAGGCAAAATCAAGCTCCAAGCCAAAATCCCAAATTAAAGTCCATAAACCCTAGAAATTAAATCAAACTTGGATCTTGCTCTGATACTATTGTAAGTGTCCTAGACATGCCACGGGATCTCTAAGCGTGATTTATGTGTGAATAAAAATAAAAAATAAGTTGCAGAGGACTTACATTGATCGGTTGAGTTTAAAACTTTTATGGATGCTGAAGCTTCAAAGCTCATTGGTGAATATCCCTATCACCTTCATTTGACTCCCATTATGTGCTAGCAAGAACAAAATGGAACATTTTGTTCTCCAAGAGAAGCAACAATTCGGCTAACAGAGAGAGGATCATTCGGCCATAAGCAACAAGGCCAATCGGCCAAGGTCTTCCAAAAACGAAGGCTAATTTGGCCTTGAAACCAAAAGAAGCAAAAACCAATTGCTTTTCTTCTTTCGGCCAAAAATTAAAAGTCAGAGGCCATATATTTTTATCATTCGGCCAGTTTAGAGAGAGTGCCCTTTTTCTGCTTTCGGCCAAAAAAAAAAAAACAAAATTAAGAAAGAGAGCTGTGGCCTTTGTTGTTCATTTACTCGGCCAATCTCATCTCTTTTCCGTTTGAGGCCATTCGGCCTATATACAAAGAAAATAAAAAAAAATTCAGTGGCCTTCGGCCAAGGAGAGAGAGAATTAATTCAATTTTCAAAATTCATTAATTCATTATTACATGGTAGGTATGATGTGAAGTAAATCCAATTTATTTTATTGCCAACCACTTACATCAATTGATGTAAGTCATGGGTTCTACCCATTTAATTCAAAATTTGGTTGGCTTACACAACACACTTTGGGCTCGGGTTCATTTAATCCAATTAAACGAATTTTTCGTCGCGACGTAATTAAATCTAATTTAATTAAATAATTATGCCTCGCAAAATTATTATTAAAATCGCTTACGAATTAATTCCAAATTAATTCGTTCGCTAGAATTAAAATCCAATTTCATTCCGCGTTGAAATCTGATTTCATTTCATATATCTAATATATTATTTTAGCCTAATTAAATAAATTAAATAGTAAAATCAAATTTAACTATTAAATTTATTTTACCGATTAATTCCAAATTAATCGCGTTCTCTCCTCACGACGAATTTAATCCAGATAAATTCTCGACGCAATTAATCCCAGATTAATTCTTGCCGTAATTAATCCCAGATTAATTTTCTCTCTCTAAATTAATCCCAGATTAATTTTCTCTCTCATAATTAATCATATATTAATTTTGTTCCAGTCAAATATCATCGGTGAATCTTTGGGATGCGACCCAAGAGATCCCTGGATATGTTGGCAGTAAATACGGTCATCGGACTATCCGAACACGTGCGTACCCGGTACCTCGCACTTACCGATTTAGAAGACATGGTTGACTTATAGCAAAGCACCGTGCCTACCCAATTCTCCATAAATATTATTCTACGGAATACATGATCTTTGTCAAGCGTAGTATACATAATATTGCGCATTACGATCCTGTATCAGATGTCACATGCTAGGCCTGGGGCTGGAGTTGTGTCTGCCCCGTACGAAGCATATATCGGATCACTAGCAACTAGTCTCTTTATGATCGAAAAGTCATGACCTAGTCATACTTCCCCGATGACTATAGCACTTAGAGTACCAGTTTTGTATCCCTGCGTGATCATCATCTCCATATGACTGAAGTGATACTTCCATCTTGACATCACACACAATACACTACGATTCTCAGTATACCTAGAAGAGACTTACACAGAACCTGTTAAAGCCCTGGACGACCAAAACAAAAGTATACCGATTGGCACAAGTATTAGCGATGCAAGTATCAGGTTAAGACCAAATACACCTACCCTGATTCGGATTCCCATAGATACATAGTCATACTACCAATGGTATTCCGAGGAGTCTATCTAGAGCGAAGCTATTTCCGTACCATCGGTAAACAGAACCTCCTATTACACTTGTATGAGTATCCACTACCCAAATATATGAGAACTATGCCGTTACACTTCCATAACACGTACAAGTGTAATACTAGCCTATTCCGTATTATCGATGTCCAGTCACGATAATACTACGACTAAGGATATTTAATGATTAAACCTTTGTGGATTAATATTATCTCATATCTTATTAATCCGGAACTAATCATAAGGACTTTTATCATTTATATATCCAGGTAATCCAATTACAAATGATAAAAGAGCAATTTCCTTTGTGACATAGTTAATTTGTACAACAACACCTTGTTCTGTACAAATAGTGATGCTATGGGTCATATATGTCCAACAGTATTAGTGGTCTGTTATATTTTAACTTTTAAAATACTAGAACACTAATTGGTTTAAAATTTTAGAATCCTAAAATGGTCAAGATATAAATTAAACTATTTAATTAATCTTAGTGTGTTATAAAATCCAATGGTACGTGGTATTGTATCCCGAGTGTAGACTACATTACCGTCCATTCGGATTCGGCTATGGAATTTATGTCCGGGTTTCCATCCTATATACCAATGAAATTTATTATACACTAATTAATCCCAATATATTAGAATTCAAATTTTAAACATTAAAACCAATTAATCCAATTAATTATTTTTCCATGGATATCATATTCTAATTTAAACATTTTAAATCACAAAAAATCATATTTCATGTCTATAATGATAATGCATCTAAAGCATGTTATGGCATGTGAAATGCAAGAGTAGGCACTTTAAGCTATATGACATGTTATTCAAACAATTCGAATTAAACATAAATATAACATAAAAAATATTTTGCATTGATCGGGCTCTTATTTTTTCTTGTACTAATCTAATTAGTACAAAAAATACCCAAGGCATCCATTGGTCTTCAAATCACGCTCTAAGGTGGTGTTGGTTCCTTTTGCGACTTCGATGCTCCAAATTACAACAATTGAAATTTTACATTGGAAAATTAAAAATACAACAATTGTAAACAATGGCCTTACATCCCAAAAACAAAACCAACATGAAAATAAGAGCCGGAAAATTTTACAACCAATGAAAAATAATAATCATTCATCATATGAATATTATATTGTGCCTACTCATCTAAACATGCATATCAATATTTATAACTCATATAAACATATTAAAAACAGTAACTTTAAATGAAAATGAGAAGGGTTAAGAGCACTTTTCAACCTGTCTCTCGATGTCAATTGTACGAAAACGCTTTCCTTGCGCAGCAGAAACGGTTAAGGCACACAGATCGGACTTGAAAAAATTTTCTGCCAATCCATTGAACCGGCCGAATGCTACTGCCAACACCACTGAAATTTTGCTTCAGTTTTAGATTAAAATTCCAGCCCATAAACAGTCCCGGAACAGTTCCCGAATAGCCCCGAATAGTGGGACAAAAACTGGACTATTTTAGACTCGATTGGCACCCAACGCACTATAGAAACAGCCCCTGAAATGTACGAACAACGGCTGTGTTTTGGTTCTAATTTTTCACTTGAAAACAGCCCCAACACAGCCCCAAGACACCACAAAATGTTACCCCAAAAAAACTGGATTAAAACGAAACCAAATTGAGTTCCGTTTTACCAAGTAAAGAGGTGACAATGAACAAAAATAATGCTCACTGCCGTGAACAACAAGAAAGAGATGAAGATGAAGATTTGTTCGACACCACAAAGTCTTCCTAACTATATCTCGTTACCAATGGAAACTTATGTGGGCAAGACTCACAAAATAATCCCTAAACGATTTAGAGATTTAAACACACTTGATATTTTATTTTTTTTTCTTTTTTTTCTTTCTTTTTGGTTTGTCTCAACTTTTGAGAGAGAATGGACAAGAAGAATATGGAGGCTAGGGTTAGAATGAAAAGCTTACAAAAGAAAAATCACATTTTCCTTTTTATACTTAGGGTTTAATTTTACAAAATCAAATCAAATCCCTTCTGTTTTCCTCCATTAAAAAATCAGCCAAGCCTTTATTTTCTTTATTAATTTTGTAACATGCAATATTAATTTCCATAATGGAATTATATGTTACAAAACTAGATAGTTATTACCTTTCAAAAAGGTGTAACTACTAAAATAAAGCCAAGGGTTTCCAAAACCCAAAATTTGTAAATTCCAAATTTAGCCTTACATTAAATTATATCTTTATATAATTTAATACATGTGATTAAATATCAAATATTTAAGAAAATCATATATTAACTTTTAATATAATTTTTCAAGTGTGCCATAATAATATTATGAATCATATTAATAATATTTATACCTTTGTGAGTATATAATTGAACTATCCAAATATACTAAATCTGCTATAGTATATCGAGCTAGCACGGGGACCAAATAGACCTATGGTTCCGAGCTCCAATAATCTCGAAATATTAATTAAGCTCTTAATGAAATATTCTGAATTATTAACTCCAGGTTATTCCACTAAAAATCCGAAGTTGCGCTCTCATTGCCGCAGATGATATATTAATCCTAACCAAGTTGATGTCCATCGATATAGTCACTACATATAGATGAACTCTTCACGAGTATCTCGTAATTAGAGTCGAGTCATAATGTTCATTATACCCCTCTAATTATTTTTACCTTAAGTACCATTGATTCTCTAATGAACGATTTATTCATAACGATTATGAATTTTAATCTTTCTATTCGTAATAGAAAGACTTGAGCGCTCTAACCGTTCAAATACCGAAACAACCCTTAAGAAAGATACTTCTATACTTCTCGCAAGAATGAGTGAACTCCATATCTATGTAAAACGTTCCCAGCTACACAACAAATCATGCCCCCAAAGTACGTAGCTATTGGTCAGGACTGCTACACCAACCTCACCATTGTAAATCAAATGACATAGCCTGCCATGCAGGAGTTCGTAGTACTTTCAGGATTAAGATCAATCTATATATGACCATCTAGTATATCAAAATGACTTTCTTTGTTTTAACGGATATTATAAGAACGTCATTTCCATCTGGGTCCAGTCCTATAAGATCATATCATACAAGGTGCCTTCATTCTCATGTCTCTACATGGACGATCCCTGATCAAGGTCGCCATAAAAATATAGAATGGACTATTTAAGATTACTAAATTTAGACTTAAATCCTCATGTGTATGATACTCATACACTAAGTCTGAAGGCACATAATTAATCTAGGGTATTCAAGATAATTTATAATATGCGAAAATTAAACAAACACTTTGATAAATGAATAATGCATCATTTTATTTCAAAACACATAAAGCTGTTTACATTACATGTAGCTCTAGGGCATACATCCCAACATTGTACACTATGAAGATTCGACGTGCTCATCTATATCTCTGGTACAGTTCGGATAACCTATAATGGAAGGATTATATGATATATTTAGAACTCGACTTGTATGATTCAGCGTGGTTATTTGTGACCGTCATAATTTGTGAGTGGGCAAATTATGGACACATAATGTATTATGTTACATATATACCATACTTGTAAAGCATTAGGATAATTAATTACAAATAATATGGATTATACGTAACGTTACACAAGTTGTGATATTTTTGTATCTAATGTGAATATGTATGTGATATATAATTTGACTAGATACATATTAGAATTTTGACAAATGTGAAAAGAATAATTATTTAATTAGTTTAATAATTCGAAATATTCTTTACTTTATTAATTAATTAATCAAAAATGTTTATAAGATAAGCTTTATTGTTGGCAAAATAATAGCCATACATTTGTATTTTAATTTGACATTATTTTGGCCAAATATTATTTTGTATTTTAATAGGAGTTTTGGCTTGATTTTGAGAAAGTTTGGAATGGTTTCAAGAGCAAAAATAAGGATTTTAATTTGGTTGAGTCAAGTATCAAATTGAAAGGATGAATGAATTGTTTTAGAGCTTAAACAAAGGCTTGTAATGAAATTAAGTTAATTCGATTATCCTTTGTGTTGTAAATTATTTACAATTTATTCCTAATTAATTACATGAAATGTAGCTTAGATTCATGTTTATTTGATGTGTTTGGAATGATTAGAAACGTAATTAGAACTCTAGTTGCATGCATGTGTAATTAATTAGGCTAATTATTGTAATTATGCATAATTTGGGTGTAGGACACCGAATTATCATTCTAGAGTTACTTAAGCTACTCCTTGGTGACCAAGAATTGTTCTAGAGCGACTTTATAGTGGTGACTCTCCTTGGTGTATTTTTGGATTTGTTAATTGCATGAAATTTGAATTAATTAGAAATCAGGTACTAATATGATTAATTGCATAATTAATTTAGAAATATAGATTTTTTGAAATTGAGGAGTTATGGATGATATTGTATATGTGATAATGCATAGGAAAAATTCCCAGAATTTTCAGAATCGTTCTTGAAATATTTTGGAAATTTTTCGAAAAAATCATATTAGGGGTAAAATCGTAATCACTGAAATTATGAATTTTTGGCCACTGCTAAAATACTCTAACTACTGTAGCAGTGTGTATAATTTGTAGGAAAATTCTCATAATTTTCGGAATCGTTTTGGAAGCGTTTTGGAAATTTTAAGCACTACGGGAAAAATGGTAATTTATTGAAATTACTATAATCAGCCACTGCTATAGTGATCAGATCACTATAGCAGTGGCTGGTACGGTTTTACAAATGATTCGATTGTCCAGAAAACCATGGTCAATCGGTTCGGTGAATCAATAAACAGTTGACGTGTAACCTCATATTTCCAAAAATTTTGTCCTAAATTTGTATGCCTAATCACACTTTAATATTTGATATTAATGAGTGATATGGGTGAAATATGAATAAATTAGAAGTATATGGTATCGATTAATTTATCAGTATTAAAAAAAAAATTAAGAGCCGATTTCGTCCGATGATGTGCTTCCGCAGCATTTGGCCCAACACTCTCAACTTCCTACTATTTTTTCATTTTTTTTTTTCTTTTTTTTTCTTTGTTTTTTTGAGGAAGTAGTCTATTAGAGAAAATCCTCTTTCTATAACCACCTTAAATTGGAGGAATGAATGTGCATGTTGGACAGTTATGACCCATAAAGTCACTATTTGTACAGATCATGGTGTTGTTGTACAAATTAACTATGTGACAAGGAGATTGCACTCTTATCATTTGTGATTAGATCACCTAGATATATAAATGATAGGAGGTCCCTATGATTAATTCCTGGATTGAGATGATATGAGACAGTATCAGTCCTCAAAGGATTAATCATTAAATATCCCTAGTCGTAGTACTATCGAGACTGGACATCGATAATGCGGAATAGACTAGTATTACACTTGTGCGTATTATGGAAGCGTAATAGCATAGTTCTCATATATTTGGGTATATGATACTCATGCAAGTGTAATAGGAGGTTGTGTATTACCGATGGTATGAAAAAAAGCTTCGCTCAGGATAGACCCCTCGGAATTCCATTGGTAGTATGACTATGTGTCTATGGAAGTCCGAAATCAGGGTAGGTGTATTTGGTCTTAACCTGAGACTTGCACCGCTAATACTTGCGACAATCGGTATGCTTTAGTTTTGGTCGTCCAGGGCTTTAACCGGTTCTGTGTACTCATCTGCTTGGTATATTGAGAATCGTAGTGTATTGGGTGTGATGTCAAGACGGAAGTATCACTCCAGTCATAGTGGAGATGATGTCACGTAGGATACGGAACTAGTACTCTTAAGTACTGCAGTCATCGGGATGATATGACTAGGTCATGTTCGTCCGATTATAGAGACTAGTTACCAGACATCCGACATGTGCTTCGTACGGGGCAGACACAGTTCCAGCCCCAAGCCTAGCACGTGACATTTGATACTGGATCGCAATACGCAATACTACGTATACTACGCCTGATATAGATTATATTTTCCAGTAAAAATATTTCTGGAGAATTGGGTAGGCACGGTGCTTTGCTAGAAGCCAACCATGTCTTGTAAATCGGTAAGCACGTGGTACGAGGTACGCATGTATTCGGATAATCCGATGACCGTATTTATAGCCAACATATCTAGGGATCTCTTGGGTCGCTTCCCAAAGATTCACCGATGACAGTTGATTTAAATTAGAATTAATCTGTTATTAATTAAGAGAGAGAAAATTAATCTGGGATTAATTGAGGCTTTATTTAATCTTGGATTAAATGTGTTCGGAAGAGAGAGAACGCGATTAATTTGGAATTAATCGGTAAAATAAATTTAATAGTTAAATTTGATTTTTCTATTTAATTTATTCGTATGGGCTAAAATTAATATATCGGATATATTAATATGAATTGGATTTCATTATGAAATTAAAGTCGGACTTTAATACGAACGAACGAATTAATTTAGAATTAATTCGTAGACGACGTTCGTAATATATTTGCGAGACATCGTTATTTAATTAAATTAGATTTAATTATTTAGCGACGAGAGTTCGTTTAATCGGATTAAACGGATCCGTGCCGCGGCAAATGTTCGTAGAGACATTTGAATTTTGAATTCAAATGTGGGGCCCACTTTAAATGTGGTAGTTGGGAGAGTGGTTGGCATTTATGCCATACCATCCACTTTCCAACCACCTTGGAATGGTTTTGGCAAAACCATTTACCCAACCACCTTGTTTAGGATAAAAGGGTAAATTGGCTTTTACCAAAACCCATTTTTCTCTCTCTCTCATTTTGGTGTAGAGAACACACTTGGAACAAAACATAAAAACCCTAATACACACCATGATGGGCGTGAATCTCCTCTCCACTCTCTCTTTGATTTTGTTGCAAAATCAACTTAGCTAGCACTTTACAAATCAACAAAGGTGATAGGGAAACAACTTCAAGAGTTGGAATCAACACTCAAAGCTTGGAATCAACAAAGGAATGATCTTGGAGATCTTCTTCTCAAAAATTTAAAAGCTCAAATCCATTCAATGTAAGTAATTACGCAACTTATTTTGTATTTATGAACACCTTTTCTTGCTTATTAGATCCTTGGCTTGTTCTAGGAACACTAACAATGGTATCAAGAGCCAATTTTAAGCATGAAAATGTTAGGGTTCATGAGACTAAAATTTGGGGATTTTATGTTTTGAACATGATTCTTTCAAATTGATGATTTGAGCATGCTTAGAATATGATAACTTAGAGTTATGCATGATTAGATTTGGGATTAATTGATTGGATCAAATTTTGGACTCCCCCTTACCTTGGCCGAATACTATGTGCAATGGACTGCAGTTTTTTAATTTTTTATAACATGAAATGATGTGTTTAAATGCATGTTTAAATGTTGATTGTTGGTTTGATTGGATTAGAATCAAAGTCAATAAAGTTCATGTTAAAATCAAAGAGCATGTTGAGCATGAAATGATGAATTTTGGATTCAATTTGTGTTGAGCATGAAATGATGTGTTTTGGCTTCAATTTGTGTTGAGCATGAATTGATGGATTAAGCATGATTAATTAAGTTAATTGGTATTTGGAAATATTGAGTTTAATTAATTAATCATGGCTAATACACTTTAATTAAAGTAATTGTGATATTTGGAATATTATAATTATGTTAATAAGCCTTTAATTATGAATTGGGCTAAAAGTGTGTATTTGGGCTTAATGGGCTTGGTTTGACTAAGTTTGGTTTTGGACTTTTGGATTGGATCCAATTGGGCCCAAAACCAATTCCATAAAGTCCAAATACATCACTCGGCCCTTTAAAGAATTTAATTGGGCCTAAATTGATTTCTTGGCAATAGGGTGATTCCTATTGGGCCTTGGCATTTTTGGTTTGATCCATTATGGCCAAAGCCCATGCCTTAAGAATCAATTAAAAGCCCATTGGACTTTAATTAAAATGACATTGGATGTTATTGGGCCTTTGAGACCCATTAAGATTGGATTTGGAATCCAAGTCTTTAAGGCTTATAAGTAAGTGTATATATTTAATTTGAAATTAAATTGGAATTAGTATTGAATACAAATAAATTGGATTTAAAGTTGTAGTTCAATATAATTCAAGAATACTTACTTTGAGTATTTATTATTAAACGAGTTTGACTCACGCAAATCAAATCGTTGTTTGAACATTGGATGGTCATTAATTCAAAGATTAATTAATTGGATTAGATTGATTGAATAACATGATTTGTTTGAATACATGAATGTGTTGTATGAATAATGTATATCAGATGGATATTAGAAGGGCAAGGGCAATTTTGGAAATTGTAATAAATTTAGAATTTATTAAATTGGACCTGCGTGTCCAGCCTTTTATCTCCTTATTCTTTGTATTTCTCTTCTCACCAATTCCCCTCAATGTAAATGAGGTTTCTTTATTGTATTATGTAATTGGCTAGAAGTTAGAATAGTTCTAGCCGGGGAGAGGAAATGGAGTGATTTGTTCTAGGAACAATTTGTGAGATATCCATCCGCATATCATTATTATATTTATTTACGCGCCTTATTATGTATTTAGAATACATGTTTAAGGGTGTATGATGATGAGACCTTAACAAAGATAATTAATTGGTTGCCAATTACGCGAAATACCCTCACAACATATTAAGCGTTTTTCCTTCCGTTGAGTGATTTTTACTCAAGATCCAAAGTTGGCATTGGTTTGTTGGCCAAAGTCAAGACCTTTGTCAATTGCGGATGTGTTTGAATCATGAGAGTTTTGTTCCATATCGGTGTCTTGTCCAAGTCGTGATTTGTTGGCCAAATTCAAGATCACTTCTTGTCCATCGACATTGATTACGAAGCTTTCCATGTCAATGGGTCCCGCTTAACTGGAATCATTAAGCTTGTTGTGCCAAAGCCAATGCTTAGTTGATTCAGAGGAAAAAGGTTAGGAAAATATATTGGATATATTGGCATATATATTGTATATATGTTTCGGACTTGGATGTCCACCTACTGGATCTAGGAATTGGATGAGATCCAATTGATCTTAGAGATCTACCTAGTTAAGTATCATACAATTTGTTGGCCAAAGTCAAGGTTGTGTGTTATTTAACGGAATCCTAGCCCACTAGGAACAAGGTTTCCCTAGTACTCAACAGAGGGTTAGAGGCTTGCCGAAAGATAGTGGGAGACAAGTATTAAATTTGCAAATTTCGTTTAGATACTTGCCAATACGCGCTCATTCCATTTTTCGTCATAATTTATAAATATATTAGTTGGACTAATATTTAATTATTGTTTTAATTAAACAGTTGGACTGTATTCAAACTACTTTATTTATAGTTGATTATATAATTGGATTATAGTAATCAATATATTTGAATTTTACCCTTCATTTATAGTTGATTTTATAATTGGATTATAGTAATCAACATATTTGAATTTTACCGATCATTTATAATTGATTATATAATTGGATTATAGTAATCAATATATATTTGATTTTAACCAATAAAATTGTAATAAGTTATATAGTTAGACTATAGTAATCATTACATTAGATTGTACCTGAAATCGTTGATTAAATAGTTGGACTATAAGAATCAAGATTAAATTGAAAGATTAGTGTTTAAAACATTATCCTAAGGAAAATGTGTTTAAACGACTTTAATTTTCAAATTGGGAATAAATTTCAGGATAGTCTTGAAACTAAGAAGTTACTTTATTTGATAAAATAACATCTTAGGCCTAAGCCCGGAGTTAAGCAAATAGTAGAGCATGATCTTTGGAAGATTCATGTGATGATAACTTTAGTGTTTAATCCATTATGCTTGCCATAAAGACTCCTTAATTTCCTAATCAGAACTAATGATCAGATCTTTAAAGTATGATAATGAAATTGAAGGATCTTCATAGATCTATTCTTAGATCTTAGAAGTAATAAAATTGCAATAGTAAACTCTTGGAGAGTTAATGGCCATTCTCAAGGAGACAAAGCCAAAGTTTGCAATAAGGCAAGTAGCGCAAGGCGCATCTTACTTCAATATTCTAGAAGGCCAAGGCTTGGCCAAAGGCTTCTAGAATGTAGAAAATGGCAAAGGCATAATCATTATAATCTTCTAGGAAGATAAAAGGACATATCCTAAGATGTCTTCCTAAATTGTGGCAAACGGGGTCATTGAAGCGTGACTGCCGTATGGACAAAGCAGACATGAAGGAATAAAAGAAAGGGCAAGGCTCTGACTTTAAGTATGTTTATCATAAGAATGTTCACTACTAATATTAAAATTGGATTTTAGATATTAAATAGTTGTACATGAATATATGTACTGATTTGCAACATCTTCTCATGAGCAGGATATTGACTTCAGATAAGATTAATCTGCGAATCGGAAACGGGACGACAGTCGCTGTTTTAACCGTAGATACCTAAGTTTAGGAACTACCCTTCGGGTATGTACTTAAATTAGGAAACTGTTAAAATGTAACTAGTTTGACTAAAAACAATATCTCTATATCGTGTATAACTCGTTGCAAGTATACCTTTATATTCTAGAACACTAAAGTGTTTTATTTTATAAAGATGATATTGAGATAAACACATTAGATGTGAATAACAGTATTTATATTTTGAATATAAATAAATCTCAAACATATAACATGACAAACAAGTAGCTCAAACTGATTTGATCATATGAGACTTATTTGTGGTAGTGTTGTCTGGGACACATTAAATAAGACTCGTATATCCACACTTTTGAAGAGTGGATACTAGGACAGATTTGATTCTAATCAAATGATGTCTACGAATCTAGTTTATAAGGCAAAGTGCCTGAAACACCTTTACTTGGTAAAAGTGTAAGTGCCACCGATTTGTTAGCCCTCGTTCATAGTGACGTAAGTGGGCCCATGTCTAGCTAGGCTAAATGTGGAAATGAATGTTTCGTGACCTTTACGGATGTGGCATCGCGTTATGGTTATGTGTTTCTTATGAAACACGAATCGGAAACTTTTAGAGTTTCGACACGAAATAGACAAACGGATCGGCTAAAGTATTAAAACCATCACTGTTTGACCATGATGAAAATACTTAAGCAGTAAGTTTCTCAAATACTTGAAAGAGTATAGTATTATTTCAAAGAGGACTCCTCCCGGAACACGTCAGTTTGACAGTGTGTTCAAACGGAGAAACCGAATTTTGTTAGACATGATAAGGTTAATCATGAGTCGCTCTGAGCTACTGTTTTCCTTCAAAGGGATAAGCATTAACAGTGCAATACTTATTTTGAATAAGGTTCCATGAAAATCTGTTAGACAGAATTCATATTTAATATGAACAGGAGAGAAACATGGTTTTCTCATTCCTGATGATTTGGGAATGCTGGGCATACGTTTGGATGATACCAAACTAGAACCCAAATTGGATAAGCGCCTAAATCGTAGGTTATCCTAGGGAAACCAAAGTATAGTACTTATACATCTCACATGAGAACAATGTAATTGTTGCTCACCATGCGGTTTTCCTAAGAGGAATACCGATATGCAGTGGTAAGTGGGAAGATAGTAAAACTCAATGAAAAATCGGAGTAATACTGTTCCAGGCACCAAGTCCTTAATGGAACACAAACAGTTCATAAAGGATGAAACTGTACCAGTAATCTTCGAATACACAAGAACCGCGTAAGTCGGAGAGAGTCAGAAAACAACCTGGGTATGGGTTTCTGATCTCACCTCATAAAGAGGTCAATCTTATTGAGGAATACGAACTAACTACGTATGAGGAAGTGATACAAGGTATCGACTCCCTATCATGGCAAAGTTCCATGAGTCCAAAATGGATTCCATGTATATCAACTATGTTTGGACACTAGTTGTTGTACCGCAAGGCATTGTGCCTATTGGTACTATATAAGTCTTCAAGGAAGACATACGTGGATGACAACATACCAACGTACTAAGCTAGGCTTGTAGCAGAAAGGTATCGTTATCAACATTGTGTTGATTACAACGAAATCTTTATCTGTTGCCACGTTAAATCCATTTGGATAATGCTTGTTGATGCTGCATATTTCATTTATGAAATATGGCAGCTGAACCGAAAAATCACTCTCCTGAAAAGGAAACCTTTTGGAGGATATTTACAACATCCTGGCGGTTTTGTCGTACCAAAACTAGCAAACAAGGTTTGCGGGTTATTCGATCCATAGAAGGATTGAAGTAAGCATTACGTTCTTTGAACTATCATTTTGATGTAATCATAATGGTGTATGATTTGATTCAAAACACATATGATACTTGTGTATATAAGGAGGTTAGTGGGAGCGTACTGACAATGATGTCCTAAATAATGATGATATGTCATTTCTTGGAAATGATATTCCCATATTACAATCGGTGAAAGCTTGGCTTTCATTAAAAATTCTCCGTAGAATTCTTGGGAGTAACAACCTTTATTCTAGGAATAAAGATCTACTGAGTTAGATTTAAAGGTTGTTGACACTCTGCGAGAAATCGTACATTGAAAAATATACGCGACCTGATGTCTCATATGCTTGGAGCATATGGATTCACAAACAGGTCAATCCAAGTGATAGTCACTGGATTGATATTAAGAACATCCGTTAGTATCTTAGAGAACTAAGGATGATGTCTTAAATTATGGAGAATGAGAACTTGAAGTGACTGGGATCACTACTGCAAGTTTCCTAACCGATAAAAACAACGGTACTATACAGTTTGAATAATGGAACAGTGAGCTGGAAATCTTCCAAGCAAGATACTATTACCGAATAAACAACAAATGCGGGTTATTGCTGCAGCTGAGGCAGCAATAGAAGCCATCTGGGTCATTAACAAATCTAATTAGATTAGATATAGTTCTGTTAGTAGCTGAGATAGGCTACAGTGCAGACTAAAGAATTAATGGTCTCATCAACGATCCAGATATATACTTCGACTATTCATCTGATTCATTCGGATCATACATCGTGGCGATGTGATGATCGAATAAATTGCATCAGACGATAATCATACAAATCCGCTGACGAAAGCCTTTCCTCAGTAGTGTGAGCGAACCGTACATAGTTCGGGTGTTAGACACTCGAGTGACTGGCTATAGGCCAAGTGGGAGATTGTTGGACAATTATGACCCATAGCGTCACTATTTGTATAGGTCATGGTGTTGTTGTACAAATTAACTATGTGACAAGGAGATTGCACTCTTATCATTTGTGATTAGATCACCTAGATGTATAAATGATAGGAGGTCCCTATGATTAGTTCCTGGATTGAGATGATATGAGACAGTATCAGTCCTCGAAGGATTAATCATTAAATATCTATAGTCGTAGTATTATCGAGACTGGACATCGATAATGCGGAATAGACTAGTATTACACTTGTGCGTATTATGGAAGCGTAATAGCATAGTTCTCATATATTTGGGTATAGGATACTCATGCAAGTGTAATAGGAGGTTGTGTTTTACCGATGGTACGGAAAACAGTTTCCCTCTGGATAGACCCCTCGGAATTCCATTGGTAGTATGACTATGTGTCTATGGAAGTCCGAAATCAGGGTAGGTGTATTTGGTTTTAACCTGAGACTTGCACCGCTAATACTTGCGAAAATCGGTATGCTTTAGTTTTGGTCGTCCAGGGCTTTAACCGGTTCTGTGTACGCCTCTGCTGGGTATATTGAGAATCGTAGTGTATTGGGTGTGATGTCAAAACGGAAGTATCACTCCAGTCATAGTGGAGATGATGTCACGTAGGATACGGAACTAGTACTCTTAAGTATTGCAGTCATCGGGATGATATGACTAGGTCATGTTCATCCGATTATAGAGACTAGTTACCAGTTATCCGACATGTGCTTCGTACGGGGCAGACACAGTTCCAGCCCCAGGCCTAGCACGTGACATTCGATACAGGATCGCAATACGCAATACTACGTATACTACGCCTGACATAGATTATATATTCCAGTAAGAATATTTCTGGAGAATTGGGTAGGCACGGTGCTTTGCTAGAAACCGACCATGTCTTGTAAATCGGTAAGCACGTGGTACGAGGTACGCACGTATTCGGATAATCCGATGACCGTATTTACTGCCAACATATCTAGGGATCTCTTGGGTCGCTTCCCAAAGATTCACCGATGACAGTTGATTTAAATTAGAATTAATATGAGATTAATTAAGAGAGAGAAAATTAATCTGGGATTAATTGAGGCTTTATTTAATCTTGGATTAAATGTGTTCGGAAGAAAGAGAACGCGATTAATTTGGAATTAATCGGTAAAATAAATTTAATAGTTAAATTTGATTTTTCTATTTAATTTATTCGTATGGGCTAAAATTAATATATCAGATATATTAATATGAATTGGATTTCATTACGAAATTAAAGTCGGACTTTAATACGAACGAACGAATTAATTTAGAATTAATTCGTAGACGACGTTCGTAATATATTTGCGAGACATCGTTATTTAATTAAATTAGATTTAATTATTTAGCGACGAGAGTTCGTTTAATCGGATTAAACGGATCTGTGCCGCGTCAAATGTTCGTAGAGACATTTGAATTTTGAATTCAAATGTGGGGCCCACTTTAAATGTGGTAGTTAGGAGAGTGGTTGTCATTTATGTCATACAATTCACTTTCCAACCACCTTGGAATGGTTTTGGCAAAACCATTTACCCAACCACCTTGTTTAGGTGAAAAGGGTAAATTGGCTTTTACCAAAACCCCTTTTTCTCTCTCTCTCATTTTGGTGTAGAAAACACACTTGGAACAAAACATAAAAACCCTAATACACACCATGATGGGCGTGAATCTCCTCTCCACTCTCTCTTTGATTTTGTTGCAAAATCAACTTAGCTAGCAATTTACAAATCAACAAATGTGATAGGGAAACAACTTCAAGAGTTGGAATCAACACTCAAAGCTTGGAAGCAACAAAGGAAGGATCTTGAAGATCTTCTTCTAAAAAATTTAAAAGCTCAAATCCATTCAATGTAAGTAATTCCGCAACTTATTTTGTATTTATGAACACCTTTTCTTGCTTATTAGATCATTGGCATGTTCTAAGAACACTAACAGTGCACACTTTCTAAATTTTTTTTTTGGAACAAGTGACGTATGGATCATAACAACCTTAGCATTTGACTTGTGTTTATTTTGGGTGCAAAATATATTTTAAGAAATATATTAAAGAAACTAAAGCAAGATAAAATAAATACAAAATTATTATAAAAACAATAATATTTTTATAACAATAAAAAAAAAGACACTAATATCACGTCATTTTGATAGTGATTTTGTTTTATCCTTGTTTTATTCTATATCATAGCTCAAATTTTAATGACTTAGACACTTAGTTATAGTTATTGAAGATTTTTGCAATCTAGTTAGGAGAAGATGTAGGCAGAATTTTGGTTTCCGGCACATCAAATTTAACAGAAAAGTCATGGGAAAAAAAACAATGATGAGAATAGATAGAATCAGATATCAAAGCCAATACCTTTCAAATACTCTATTACATTTGTATTCTAGATTCCACGTGTTCCAAGAGCCAAACAGCGGACATTGTTTAGATCAAAATGGTGCCAGTTGCCATCCGCATTCCCCAAGTGAAAGGTTTAATGAATGTTCATGCTGATTAATTTGTATGATTATTTATATTTTATTATTAAATTTATTCAAAAATAATAATTATAAATTTTAAAATATTACATTTTACAATTAAATTTATGACAAATAATATTTATTATTTTGTATCAAAATCTTAGTTGAGTGTTGGTTAACTGTTATATTTTATCATTGATGTCAACTAACGGTCAAATAATTGAAAAATAATAAAATGATAGTTTATTATAATTTTTAGTAGTAAGATATAAATATTTCACAATTCACAAAAATTTCTAATGTTTGATTTTTTTTTTTTAATTCATGGATTTTGCTAAATAGAACATTATTCACTCTCTCTCATACACCAAAAAATGTGAAGAGCAAAGGAAATTGAGGGATTTTCTTCTCTCACTTTTGTCTTCATTTTCAAGGCATTTTGATCCATCCTAACATGTTTCCAAGCTTGGAAATTTTCCTTTTCTCTTTTCATCTCCTCATTTTTCAATTTTAAGCTTGAAAAATGAAAGCCCCATTTCGCACCTAGCATACCCTAGCAATGGAAATTGTTTGATTTGGCACTAATAAAGTTGTTGGCTTGTATTTTGAGAAGTGTCATGATAGTATTTGCATTGGATGAGGTCTATAAGTGTGTTAGGAAATTATGCATTGTGATTAATGATTTTAGACAAAGGTTGGGGTTTGAGTTGATGATATAAGATGGGTTTTAACTAATGTTGAGGTTTAGAGAATTAGTTATGTGATAGTGTTGGAGTGATAGAGTTGGGTTGCCTTGGGGCTATATCATTGAAGGGGGAAGATAAGCCCTGGATTTAGGCTATCGTCACGACGCTATGCTTTCGATGTTGCAACGCGTAATGATCAGAGGCTCTCGGCCTCGACTTCACATATAGGGACGTCACAATACTAAGAACGTAGCATCGCGACGCCAAATGGCCCGCTTCACGACGCAAGGCTAACTTTTTGGAATCAGTTCAGCCTTTTCAATCCAACTGAGTATGTTAGGGGTCGTCCTAAGGGTCTCGTATCGACTCTTTTACACACAATTGGTCATGTTACAAACATTGTATGTCATGTAGTGACAATAGTTTCAAAGCATATTCCATGACTTATGTCCTGATTAAGTTATCAATTATAGATCATCGCATGATCCACAAATTCCTTCGGCTAAGTAAAGTAATGACCAATCAGATCCAAAAATCAGTGAGTGGACCCTTTTCTCAATCTCGTTTTATTTAAATATTTTTGATGTAAGACTTACATTTAAAAGCATATAGGGCGTTAGCCAAAGTTTGATTTCAGTTAATTTATGATTAATGATGTTTTAGAAAGATTGTTTTCAAATAGCTTGAATCTTGTGATTTTGAGGCATGGGAAAAAAAACTCACCTCAGTTTATAACTTGATTCAGAAATGGAATTGACAGATACATATATCTTGTGCACACGCAGTTCATGACTATGGATGATTGATGCCCATAGATCCCAGATTTTGAGTCTAGAGGGTAGAATAGATCTGCACCCCGACTCCAGATTTGTGGCTTAGGGGACGGCAAGACATAACACCCCAAGACCACCAGATATTTGCGTATGAAGGGACACCTCTAAGTGCCAGATTTTGTGTATAGGGGATGGCGATAAGTAATGCCCCCATGTGCCAGATATATAGAAACAGATTCCTCAGATATAGAGTTTTCAGATACAGACTTTACAGAAACAGGTTTTCAGAAATGGATTTCCAAAAATTGATTTCTTTCCATAAATGATAAGATTTGTAAATGGTTTTCACTGGAATACAGATTTACAGAAAAACACAGAGCCTTATAAACAGAAATGAGTTTTCAGAAAAGTTTTACAGAAATAGTGGTATTTTCAGTAAAGATTGAGATTTAAGAAAAGATTATTGTATGTGAGGGTTTGCATTTTTTTAGAACCACAAATTTTCCAGAAAGGATCAGTTTTCGATTTTTACCTGTCCACTCATTAGATCGTTCAAACGATCTAACCCCCCTCCCAGTTTCTTATTTTGTAGGTATACCCGAAGGATGAGCTCGAGAGGGTGGAAGTCATTAGAGGGTCTGAGTCCACCTAGTCTAGTCAAACACCGAGTTCAGCCAGAGTCAGAGTATAGTCATATATCAGATGTATTGTTAGTAAAGTTTGCACATGTAAAAGTTAGAAATATCCATGTAAAAGCATAAATGTAATGTTATTGAGTTATGAACTTTGAGATATATTTTTTTTTTATGTTACTAGTTGGGCGATAGTCCCTATACATGAGTATATGTTTGAAATAAGAATAATAGTGTTTCTCATAGTCAGAGGCTAAGGGGGATGGGATGGTATATTCACTGCCGGTGGCATCACCTGAAGGGGGATGTTACAAAGATGGTATCAGAGTATGGTTTAATGAGTCAGTGACTGCAGTAGGTAAAGTGTTGGGGTCTTGTATACGCAGGATGTCCGGGATACCCGTATATGAGGCACTACCTCTCCAGTGCTCGATCCTTGAGTATTCCTCAAGTCCTATAGGCAGGTTAGTAAGCATTCCCAAAGCTATATGAATTCTCTTCCTAATAAAGTGACCATGATCCTTGCTTCAGTTAAGAATCATTATGTAATCTTCCAGGTTTACTTTCAGAAGTTCAGAACAAGCTATGAAACTAGATAGTGAAGATCCAAGAATGTCTACCTAAGAGAGTAAAGAGGAGAAAGAGAAAACTATAAGAAAAGTAAGAAAAAAATGTATAGATGTTTAAGTAACCAGAGGTAAGAAGCAATAGAAATACAAAATTAGATAGATAAGAAAATTCCAGAACTCCCGATCAAGAGTTCTAGATCTCCAAAGCTAGGCCCATAAGCACATAAATGAATGTCATTAAAATTATGATTAGTTGTCTCAGTCAAGAAACCCGACAGAGATATGACCCTAATTTGCCCAAATTCTTCGTGATACCGGTTAAGGAGGCTGTCTTAGCGGAGCCTATCTCATACCAACCTTAGATTAGTAATAGACTCCACCAGGACAATGGGTACCAGAATAAGGACATCAACATACGTTGAGACATGAAACTCTTACCCTACCTTTTTGACCGGTGCTTACACACGCGTATAACGCAAGTGCACATATCGTTCAAGTAGTATAAAAAAATATCGATCCCACGAGGACTTAATACCTAATCTATTAATTTTATGAGGTCAAATGATTACTAGTATCTAACAGGTTGATTGATTGATTTGAAATGGTGATGATTCTAAATTTAAAAAATAAAAACAAGTAAATAAAATTGCACGAAAGTAGGTTTAGGAAAATTCAATATTAAAAACTATCTAGGGTTGTGAATCTTTCTAATATCTTTTAAAAGATGAAGTGGTTATTTCATGTTTGTGTAATAAATTGGTTTACTAACCTGGAACACTAAATTATGTGAAAGCATCTGTCGATGGTCAGACGTAAATACCCAGTTTAACCCAATTGAACCATATGTGTATGTCAACCAAATTATCTGGATTCATTAAGTTTAAGTTCCAATTATGGCTACCCCCGCCGGGCATGTATATGTCTATCCTGTAAGGAAATATATTAAATGGTTATCTATCCTCAAGGAAGATCATGAGCTATTAAGTCTAAGGCTGAAACCTAAAATTCCTTTGTCAAGTTTATTTTAAATTTACCAGATCTATCTTATTAGTGGCCAATTAACAAGACGCATTAAGCTAAACCTTTAAATTACCCAAACTATAAAATAACCCCTTATAAACCAGTGATATTAGAATTCATCACAACCCCAGATAACTAACTTAGTTACGACACATAACTGAGGCTAGTAAAATAAAAGACATAAAGTAAAAATGCTGAAAAGTAATTGCGGTAAAGTAAAAGCTGAAAAGTAAATTACAATAAAATAAAATGCTAAGGTAAAATGATCAACTTTTACTATTTACTATTTAGATATCTCCCTTAATATAATATATTAACTTGTGATTATTTTACCAACCAGCCATATAGGTGGTAACCTGATTAAGTCAAATTAAGTCCAACCAGCAATAAAGACGGAACCAAAAAAACCTGTATATAGGCGGTAAGAAAATTTAATTACCAACCGACCAATCTGGCGGTATCCATGATTAGTCAGGTTTAAACCAGATTAAAATGAATTACCAACCGACCAATCTGGCGGTATCATTTTTAAGTAAAATTTTAAATAGTGAATATATTATATTTAAGGGAGATTAATCTAAATAGCAATAGTAAAAGAATTACCTTTCACCCTAGCAGGGGGAAGTTACCTCCTCATGATTGAATAGTAAAAACTGTAAAAGTAAAAAATAGTAAATTATTATTATTACATAACGTAATTAAAATTAATTACAAAAATGAAATTAAAAGAAACTAGATAGAAAACTCCTTATTTACATCAGAGAAATTAGAGAGGAAGGTACATCTGAAATCAGAAAACTGAGCTGAATTTATAGACCCCGGTAGGCTTCCCGCGTCGCGACGCCAAGTTTGTTCTTGCGTCGCGACGCGATGACGTGTCATCACGTGATTGGCCGGTTCAAATTCTTATCTGCTGACGTGGCGATTGCGGATAATTTGATTCAATAATTGTGCTGACGTGGCGCTGACATGGCGCTGATGTGGCACTGACGTGGCGACACATGGCGAAAGTGATTATCGGCACCATAGAATTGCGACACGTGGCACGCTGTGATTGTCTGATGACGTGGCAATGTCGTGGCACTTTGACGAAAATGCACTTTTGTCCGTTTTTCACTATTTTGGACCCAAATCACCTCCAAAGAGTCCTGAAACTTTATTTATCTACAAAATAACACAAAACACATCAAAATATTCACAAAACTCAAGAAACTGTACAAAATATTAGGTCAAATGAGTGGGAAATAGTGATATAATTACCACTCATCACACCCCCAAACCTAACATTTTGCTAGTCCTCGAGAAAAATATAGAATAAAATAACATAAACATCTTTAAAATAAAATTTAACTAAGCCACTTTCGTAGGGATCACGGTTGCATTTAGCGTATGCAAGAAGCCTTTAAACCCCTAGGTGTCCATAGTGGACGAGTTGTAGTCTCGTGAGGGTTTACAACAATGATACCCACATATATTTTACAAAAGTAAAAAGATAGTAAAACTAATGCAGACAAAAGAAAAAAGACAAGCGAAAAGAGAATAAAGAAGTTAGTGACTAATCAGGTGAAACTTCTACTCCAAGTTACTAGTTGTTTTCTTTATTTCTAAATTACTGAATAAGTAAATTCTCCGATTATATTTACCAATCTCCATATACACAGCCAACAAAATATTAAACAACTCATTTTTGCCCACAACAGTCATAAGTGCAGTTGATAATAGAGTAATATTTTTGTCCTAAAGTTTTATCAGAATTCACACCTTTTTGTAGTAATGGAATAATTTTTCTGATTTTTCTGATTTTTTCTTTGATTTTTGATTTTTTTTATTTATATACAATATCTTCCATCTATGTAGCGAGTGTTGGGTCGGTGGCTCCCAAACCAGTTGGCTTTAGGGCACCAGGTGTTAAGACACCCCTACAGACTTAATTACTCAGACTTCAGATATATATATTTTTGCAGCATCATTGATCCATGTAGCGAGCTTTGGTCCAGTGACTCCCAAACCAGTTGGTTTTAGGGCACTAAGTGTTAAAACACCCATACGACTTAATAACTCGGATCTGAGACGTTTTTTTATTTTTTTTATTTTATTTTTTTTACTCCATTGCTTTTTGAGATGCTTCCTCCAATTAAACTAGAGCACTGAATATTACAAACTTTTCAATTATAGCTCATGTCCGTATGTTACCATGCATGTTGATAATACCTGCCAACTGAGCATATGAAGATCCATTTTAGTCCGTTTTATGGAGAATTCACAAATTAAATAATTCAAAATGAAATAAAAAAAAATTCACTTATTCCGAAATAGGTTTGAGATACGTCTCAGGAGTGAAAACTCCTTACTCAGCTATCTCTTACCAATTTCACCTTTTTAGTCAAAATAAAAACACAAAAACGCAAAATATTTTTGTAATTTTTGAAAAATTTTCAAATTTTTTTGTATTTTACGATATATTTTGGACTAAAAACAACACACAAACTAAAAACAAGGTACTGATCAACTAATTCCCTCCCCCAAACCTAAATGAGACATTGTCCCCAATGTCTTAAATAGTAGAAGAAGAGTTTAGAAGTTAATACCTGGTTAGCTGAAATTCTACAGGAAATTAAAGGTTAAGATCCAGATTAATCCGACGCCTCTTACCACAATCGTACTCGGACCAATTTATCTTTGAAAGGACAGGGTCAACTTGTGGTTCATAGGCTAAGATTTGGTCAATTAGATCCGGAGCAGTTCTGGCAGTAAAGAGGATTTCTTTTAAAGGTTTTGACACGAACCCATTTCTCCGGGCATCATCAAGAAACACACAAAGAAAATCATAAAATCCATCAACGTTGTACAGTCCAAGCGGTTTCTGGTGCATGTTCAGGTTCGCCCAAGATAGCACTATAAAAATTTCCTCCAATGTGCCCAAGCCACTTGGCAAAGCAATAAAAGCATCAGCACGGTTAATCATTTCTACCAATCGTCCAGACATACCTGGCACGATCAGTTCCTCTCCATTTGATGGTTCAATAAGATTTGCCTCTGCCAAGGGTTTTGGGATGATTCCCAAAACGTGACTGCCTCCCTCCTGTACAGCTTTTGAAACGATCCCCATAAGTCCAAGATTGCCTCCGCCATATACTAAGTGCATATTCTTTGCAGCTAAGACTCGACCTAATTCATGTGCTGCTTCTACATATAGTGGCTTAGTACCAACACTAGTACCACAAAACACACATATGTTTTCAACTCGTCTTCTTGAAGTGGCTTCCATGTTTTACTCTGGATGTCTTCAAAAGTGCAATGATGAGTTGAATTTATAACACCTGAAAAGGGTGAGTAAAATAATAGCACTAGTACCTGCCAAATAAAAATTATTAGTTAAACAGTAAAATAAATCGTGATAGTCAAAAAGGTCTGGATCCTGTCGGAGAAAATAGAAGAAAACAACAAAAAAAATAACAATTATCAGGAAAAGACAAAGAGATATAATATGTACAAGAAAAGTAGCGGCTTGATTGACGTCTATGCGTCAGGGACAACCTTCCCATCAAATTTTCTTATAAATTGGCAAACATGATCTTTTTGAGTCAGATTCCTAAGACTTAACTGTTGTCTTTCTTTTTGAAATTGTGTATGTAATTTGCGAATGGCTATGTGAACATATCCACTAGGATGCGTCTCAAGAGTCAAAGATATATCATCTAAAGACTCCTTACTCAAGCCACCACTTTGGGACCCAACCACTAATAAGGAAATCTATTAAAGGGTTATGTATCCTCAAGGAAGATCGTGGGCTATTAAGTCTAAGACTGAAACTGTTAGACAATTATTACCCATAGCGTCACTGTTTGTAAAAGACATTGTGTTTTTGTACAAAATTAACTATGTAGTAAAGAAATTGCCTTTTACCGTTTCGTAATTTATTTACTTTGATATATAAATGGTAGAAATCCTTATGATTAGTTCCGGATTGAGATGATATGAGACAATATCAATCCATAAAGGTTTAATTATTAAATATCCATAGTCGTAGTATTATCGAGACTGGACATCGATAATACGGAATAGACTAGTATTGCACTTCCTAAATGCAGTGGAAAGTGGGAGGAAAGTAGAACTCAATGAAAATCGAAGTGCTACTGTTCCTGGCATAGAATCCTTAACGGAACATAAACAGTTCATCAAGGATGAAACTGTACCACAATCTTTGAATACACAAGAACCGCGTAGGTCGGAGAGAGTCAGAAACAACCTGAAAGGTATGGGTTTCTGATCTCACCTCATGTGGATATCAATCTTATTGAGGAAGACGAACCAGCTATGTATGAGGAAGCGATACAAGGTATCGACTCCGGTTTATGGCAAGATGCCATGAAGTCCGAAATGGATTCCATGTACACCAACCAAGTTTGGACACTGGTTGATGCACCCGAAGGCGTAAAGCCTATTGGTTGCAAATGGGTCTTCAAGAAGAAGACCGACATTGATGGCAACGTACAAACGTACAAAGCTAGGCTTGTAGCGAAAGGGTATCGTCAACGACATGGTGTCGATTACGATGAAACTTTCTCACCCGTTGCCATGATTAAATCCATTCGGATAATGCTTGCTATTGCTGCATATTTCGATTACGAGATATTGCAGATGGACATTAAAACCACTTTCCTTAACAGAAACCTTTTGGAGGATGTTTATATGCAACAACCTGACGGTTTTATAGTGCCTAAACTTGCAAACAAGGTTTGTAAGTTAAATCAGTCCATTTATGGACTGAAGCAAGCATCGCGGTCGTGGAACCAACGTTTTGATGAGATCATAAAATAATATGATTTCATTCAAAACGAAGATGATCTTTGTCTATACAAGAAGGTTAGTGGGAGAGCACTGACTTATATTGTCCTTTATGTTGACGATGTATTGCTTATGGGCAATGACATTCCCATGTTAACATCGGTGAAATCTTGGCTTTCATTAAAATTCTCCATGAAAGATCTGGGAGAAGCAACTTATATTCTAGGAATAAAGATCTACCGGGATAGATCTAGAAAGCTGCTTGGACTCTCCCAGAGCACGTACATTGACAAAGTGTTGAAAAGATTCAACATGGATCAGTCCAAGAGGGGACTGTTACCAGTGTCACATGGCATCACTCTATCTAAGGACATGTGTCCTAAAACTCAAGATGAGAGAAACAACATGAGTCGGATACTGTTCGCCTCAGCAGTCGGATCGATCATGTATGCCATGATATGTACGCGATATGATGTCTCGTATGCTTTGAGCATGTGTAGTCGTTATCAGGCCGATCCAGGTGATGGTCACTAGATGGCGGTTAAGAACATCCTTAAATATCTTAGACGAACTAAGGATGCTTTCTTAATCTATGAAGATGGAGAACTTGAGGTAACTGGGTATACCGATGCAAGTTTCCAAACCGATAAAGACGACTACAAGTCGCAATCCGGGTACATATTTTTTTTGAATAACGGAGAAGTGAGCTGGAAATCTTCCAAGCAAGATACTGTTACCGATTCAACAACAGAAGCAGAGTACATTGCTGCAGCCGAAGCAGCAATGGAAGCAGTTTGGATCCGAAAATTCCTAATTGGATTAGGAGTAGTTCCGTTAGCAGCTGACCCCGTTCCATTGTATTGTGACAATAAC
Organism: Zanthoxylum bungeanum; assembly: GCA_019454045.1. Classification (NCBI taxonomy): domain Eukaryota; kingdom Viridiplantae; phylum Streptophyta; class Magnoliopsida; order Sapindales; family Rutaceae; genus Zanthoxylum; species Zanthoxylum bungeanum. Next base: position 110,634 of record SKCR01026285.1, on the reverse strand, counting down.
GGGGCTATAGCGCAGGCTAAGGATCGAATCAGATGACAACATTGCAGATTCGCTGACGAAAGCTATTTCACAGCAGAAGTTTGAGAAACATATACATAGTTCAGGTGTTAGATGCTTGAGTGACTGGCTATAGGCCAAGTGGGAGATTGTTAGACAATTATGACCCATAGCGTCACTGTTTGTAAAAGACATTGTGTTTTTGTATAAAATTAACTATGTAGTAATGAAATTGCCTTTTACCGTTTCGTAATTTATTTACTTTGATATAGAAATGGTAGAAGTCTTTATGATTAGTTCCGGATTGAGATGATATGAGACAGTATCAATCCATAAAGGTTTAATCATTAAATATCCCTAGTCGTAGTATTATCGAGAATGGACATCGATAATGTGGAATAGACTAGTATTGCACTTGTGCGCGTTGTGAGGGCATAACGGCACAATTCTCATATGTTTAAGTATTGGATACTTATGCAAGTGCGATATGAGGTTGTGTTTTACCGATGGTACGGAAAACAGCTTCGCTCTGGATAGATCCCGCGGAATCCCGTTGGTAGTATGTATATGTGTCTATGGGAGTCCGCTTCAGGGTAGGTGTATTTGGTCTTAACCTAAGACTTGCATCGCTAGTACTTGCGACAATCGGTAAACTTTCGTTTTGGTCGTCCAAGGCTTTAACAGGTTCTGTGTGCGCCTCTTATAGGTTTATTGAGAATCGTAGTGTATTGGATGTGATGTCAAGATGGAAGTATCACTTCAGACATATGGAGATGATGATCACGCAGGGATTCAGAACTAGTTCTCTATAGTGTTGCAACCATCGTGATAATATGACAAGGTCATGATTATCCGATTCAAAGAGACTAGTTGCTTGATATCCGATATGTGCTTCGTACGGGGAAGACACTATTCCTGTTGGATAATATGACCCATAGCGTCACTATTTGTACAGATCATAGTGTTGTTGTACAAATTAACTATGTGACAAGGAAATTGCGCTCTCATCATTTGTGATTAGATCACCTTAGATGTATAAATGAAGAGAGGTCCATATGATTAGTTCCTGGATGGAGATGATATGAGACAGTATCAGTCCACGAAGGATTAATCATTAAATATCCCTAGTCGTAGTATTATCGAGACTGGACATCGATAATACGGAATAGACTAGTATTGCACTTGTGCGCGTTGTGAGGGCACAACATCATAGTTCTCATATATTTGGGTATTGGATACTCATGCAAGTACGATAGGAGGTTGTGTTTCACCGATGGTACGGGAAACAGCTTCGCTCTGGATAGACCCCTCGGAATCCCATTGGTATTATGACTATGTGTCTATGGGAGTCCGACATCAGGGTAGGTGTATTTGGTCTTAACCTGAGACTTACACTCCTAATGCTTACGACAATCAATATGCTTTAGTTGAGGTCGTCCAGGACTCTAACCGGTTCTGTGTACGCCAATGCTGGGCATATTGAGAATCGTAGAGTATTGGGTGTGATGTCAAGACGGAAGTATCACTCCAGTCATAGTGGAGATGATGTCACGCATGATACGGTATTAGTGCTCTTAAGTGCTGGCCGTCCATCGGGATATTATGACAAGGTCATGTATATCCGATTATAGAGACTAGTTACCAGACATCCGACATGTGCTTATCCGAGTATTGGGTGTGACTCGCACTCTTAAATAATCTGGGATTATATAGAAGAGAGAGAGAATTAATCTAGGATTAATTACGGAGATATTTTATCTGGGATAAAATATCGTCTAAAGAGAGAGAATGATTAATTTGGAATTAATCGGTAAATTAATATATTCGATATATTAAATAAAATTAGATTTCGACGCGGAATTAAAATTAGATTTTAATTTGGGCGAACGAATTAATTTAGAATTAATTTGTTAGCGACGTGAATAGTGAATTCGCTAGGCGTAATCATTTAATTACGACGCAACGGAAAATTCGCTAATTAGGAATTAGCGAAACCGAGCCCGAGTGTGATTGCGAGCGCATTCGTATTTCGAATTCGAGTGCGGCGACGCAAGTCACATCAAGCGTCAAATCATTCGTCACATCAAGCGTCAAATCAAAAGTCACTTTGAGTGATGTGATTGATTGATGTGATTGATTGATTGAGTGATAGACACACATCACTTTATTAAAGTAAAATGAATAGTTGATGTGTGTGGTTGAAATAGTGAAAGTTGGTGGGAGTATTTACCATTTTATTTATTTGGTAAATGCTTTATATTTTTTTATGGAAAAATATATAAACCTTTTTGGAAAAGGTTTTACCAACTAATAACACATTCATCTCTCTCCATTTCTCTCCACACTCTCACGCCCAAAATGGGCAATATTGCTCACTGTTTTTCTTTGTAAAAACCGAGCAAAGGGAAGCCAAGAGTTGGGTTTTTGTGGCAAAAACCACAAGTGCTAGCACACTACGAGACTTGCGAAGGTGGTAGGGAGGTTCACCCATGAGTCGGGATTCGTTTGACGCAATCTTGGAGCTGAATTTCGCAGCTAAAAAAAAAATCTGATTTGCAGGGCAGTGAACTGCAGTGATTGGCGCCACTTTGAGAGCCCAAAACTTGTTTTGTTTGTTGCCGATTCATCTCAACCGATCGATGTGAGTATTCCGCTACCTCCTTTGATGTATTCACACATGTATTTCATTGCTTGTTTGATCTTGGGACCTAGATATAAACCTAACAATTCCAGCCCCAGGCCTTGCACGTGACATCAGATACTGGATCGTTATACGCAATACGACGTATACTACGCCTGACATAGATTATATATTCCAGTAAGAATTTTTCTAGAGAATTGGGTAGGCACGGTGCTTTGCTAGAAGCCAACCATGTCTTGTAAATCAGTAAGCACGTGGTACAAGGTACTTACTTTATCGGATAGTCCGATAACCAGATTTACTGCCAACATATCCAGAGATCTCTTGGGTCGCTTCCCAAAGATTCACCGATGACAGTTGACTTAAATTAGAATTAATCTAGGATTAATTTAGAGTGAGAAAATTAATCTAGGATTAATTGGGGCTTTATTTAATCTGGGATTAAATGTGTTCGGTAGAAAGAGAACACGATTAATTTGGAATTAATCGGTAAAATAAATTTAATAGTTAAATTTGATTTTTCTATTTAATTTATTCGAATGGGCTAAAATTAATATATCGGATATATTAATATGAATTGGATTTCATTACGAAATTAAAGTCGGACTTTAATACGAACGAATGAATTAATTTAGAATTAATTCGTAATCGACGTTCGTAATATATTTGCGAGGCATCGTTATTTAATTAAATTAGATTTAATTATTTAGCGACGAAAGTTCATTTAATCGGATTAAACGGAACTGAGCCGCGGCAAATGTTCGTAGAGATATTTGAATTTTGAATTCAAATAGTGGGGCCCACTTCACATGTGTGGTAGGTGGAGGGTAGTTGGCATTTATGCCAAGCCACCAACCACCCAACCACCTTGTAATGGTTTTGGTAAAACCATTTACCCAACTACCAAGTTTTGGTGAAAAGGGTAAAAGGGTTTTACCAAAAGTAAATCTCTACATCATTTACACATATTGAACAAAGGAAAAACCCTAGACTACTCTCCCTTGGGCGTGAGCTTCTCCTCCATCTCTCTTTGGATTTTGTTTCAAATCAACAAAGCTAGCACTTAAGCAAGTCAACAAAGGTGATAGGGAAACATCTTCAAGAGTTGGAATCATCACTCAAAGCTTGGATCTTGGAGATCTTCTTAAAAATTTTAAAAGCTCAAATCCGTTCGTTGTAAGTATTTCCGCAACTTATAATGATCTTAATCACTTGTTTTCATGCTTATTAGATCCTTGGCATGTTCTAGGAACACTAACAGAAACCTAAAATTCATTTGTCAAGTTTATTTTAGATTTACCAGATCTATCTTATTAGTGGCCAATTAACAAGACGCATTAAGCTTAAAACTTAATAAGTAAACCTTTAAATTACCCAAATTATAAAATAACCTCTTATAAATCGGTGATATTAGAATTCATCACAACCCCAGATAACTAACTTAGTTACGACACATAACTGGGGCTAGTAAAATAAAAGACATAAAGTAAAAATGCTGAAAAGTAATTGTGGTAAAGTAAAAGTTGAAAAGTAAATTACAATAAAATAAAATGCTAAGGTAAAAGGATCAACTTTTACTATTTACTAATTAGATATCTCCATTAATATAATATATTAACTTTTGATTATTTTACCAACCAGCCATATAGGCGGTAACCTGATTAAGTCAAATTAAGTCCAACCAGCCATAAAGGCGGAACCAAAATAAACCTGCCATATAGGCAGTAAGAAAATTTAATTACCAACCGACCAATCTGGCGGTATCCTTGATTAGTCAGGTTTAAACCAGATTAAAATGAATTACCAACCTACCAATCTAGCGGTATACTTTTTAAGTCAAATTTTAAATAGTGAATATATTATATTTAAGGGAGATGAATCTAAATAGCAATAGTAAAAGAATTACCTTTGACCATAGCAGGGGGAAGTTACCTCCTCATGGTTGAATAGTAAAAACTGTAAAAGTAAAAAATAGTAAATTATTATTATTACATAACATAATTAAAATTAATTACAAAAATGAAATTAAAAGAAACTAGATAGAAAACTCCTTATTTACATCAGAGAAATTAGAGAGGAAGGTACATCTGAAATCAGAAAACTGAGCTGAATTTATAGACCCCGGTAGGCTTCCCGCGTCGCGACGCCAAGTTTATTTTTGCGTCGCGACTTGATGACGTGTCATCACGTGATTGGCCTGTTCAAATTCTTATCCGCTAACATGGCGATTGCGGATAATTTGATTCAATAATTATGCTGACGTGGCGCTGATGTGGCACTGACGTGGTGACACGTGGTGACACGTGGCGAAAGTGATTGTCGGCACTATAGAATTGTGACACGTGGCACGCTGTGATTGGATGATGATGACGTGGCAATAACGTGGCACTTTGACTCGGTCAACCGGTGATGTGGAAGATGACATGGCAGACACGTGGAGTGACATGTGGCAATGGCGACTGTCGGCACCGTAGGATGATGACACGTGGCACGACACACGTTAGCAGATCGGATGTGATGGTGACACGTGGCACGGCGCACGTTAACAAAGTCAAACTTCTCAGATTCTGACTTTTGGACCCGGCGCACGTTAGGCGTCGCGACGCGCGAAATGATGAAAATGCCCTTTTGTCCGTTTTTCACTATTTTGGCCCCAAATCACCTCCAGAGAGTCCTGAAACTTTATTTATCTACAAAATAACACAAAACACATCAAAATATTCACAAAACGCAAGAAATTATACAAAATATTAGGTCAAATGAGTGGGAAATAGTGATATAATTACCACTCATCACTTTTACTAGCATATATAAGGGTAACTGTAAGGAAGTTCGACAATGGTATCTACTAAGTAAGAAATAGAGAATTTTGAAAGATAAGATCACTCAGAAAATGTCCTAGGAAATTTTTAAAGTTAAAAATAAGACAACATAATATAGTTCAAGAATCTAGGTAAGTCGGCACGAGGCTTTGTAGTACTGGTAGAAGTTCACAAATTATACCAAACACAGTAGAAACCCATAGATCAGACCAATACCAGTAGAAACCCGCGTAGTTTCATAAAAGACAGACCAGAAGAATGGAAATATTTGGAAGTTAACATGAGTACCAGTACGAACAATAAGAATAAAAAAGGCATAATTGTAGCATATAGCAAGAGTAAAAAGATATAAGCCTAGAAAATAGCCCATAAGAAAGAACCACCAAATAGCCTTGGCAGTACGACTTAGAGCCAAAAGATAGAATGTGCAAAAAATAAATAAAGATGCGGGAAGTAACAAGGAAGTTCAGTATATACAGACACGTAGATAACGTAGCGTGAAGGTAGTAACGTAGATGGAAACCTCAACCTAATTGATAAGATTTGTGGACACCTTAAGACTTGGAGTAGCCGACACAGATTCCAACAGTATGAGCGATAACTCTTCTGTCAAGTAGTTCTGACCCTAATAAGTGCATAGGCACCCAATTAGACCATCGTTGGACTTAAATAGTTAACAAAAATATGTACTGTCAGATCTCCAAGGAAGACAGGTGTCTACCCCACAGATTAGAGCCTAAGTAGAACTTGAACAAGTAAAGAAGAGCATTAGACATGATAGATAGATCACGAGTCGACAAGACAACCAACCCAAGAAGCTCAACAGGACCTAGATAAAGATAAGAAGATAGTAATATCTTATATGAGATAAAGTGATTGGGAGTCACGGTATGTTTAGCCGAATTTAGAATGAACGACCTACCCTATCATAGAGCTGAAAGCCTTTAGGGAAATAGAGGGTCGAAAGAATAAAGAACTAGAGTATGTGACTCATATAGAACTCTCCACCAAGTTAGAGGAGGAATATTAGTAAGAAAGTAACACACGAACCAAAAGCATTAGTAGTGATACCTTAACCTGTCATGGATGATGGAGCTTCCTAAGAAGAAAAGACGATAAGGGGTTCAAGGAACTGAGATGAGGAGGGATAACATGTTAGGTTTCTATTAAGTCCCAATGATCAATTCAAACAATGAACATGTGCGAATACAAAAATAAAGAATGGCAGAATCATACTTACATTGATCGGATATGCGATGCGTTGAACACAAAATCCTTAGCTCCTCCTTGGAAGCTCACGGCAGTGGGCTGCTCTTTGTGTTCTCCAAATTCGGCCATGGTGATCCTTGAAGCTCCAAGCTTTGTGTGTAGATTCCATGCTCACAAGTTAGTTCCCTATCACCTTAGGATGACCCTTTATGTGCTAGCAATGGAAAGATTTACCACAAATCTTCCTTGTTCTTCTTGCATCTTTTGGCCTTGCCAAGAAAAATGGAGAAGAAAAATGGCTTCAAAAGCCGAGAGAGAGTGGAAGAAGAATTTGGCTCCAAAACCGTGAGTTACCAAGAGAGAGAGAGGAAAAATTTGTTATGTATTTAGTTAATTTTATTTTCCAAAAATCAAATACCAAAAACAATTCACACTTTTCGAAAAGTCAAAGGCATTAAAGCCATCCAACTACCACCATCAATCACAAGTTAAAAGTTGTCACATCACTCAAAGTGACTAGACATCACATCAATCGATTGACTAGTGATTTGACGCTAGATGTGACTTGTGAGCCGCACTTGAATTTGAAATGCGAGTGCGCCCGCAAACACTCCCGGGCTCGGGTTCGCTAATTCAGAATTAACGAATTTTCTGTTGCGACATAATTAAATAATTATGCTTAGCAAAATTACTATTCACGTCGCTAACGAATTAATTCTAAATTAACTCGTTTGCCCGAATTAAAATCCAATTTTAATTCCGCGTCGAAATCCAATTTCGTATAATATATCGAATATATTATTTTATCGATTAATTCCAAATTAATCGTTCTCTCTCTTTAAATAATATTTTATCCCAGATAAAATATCTCCGTAATTAATCCCAGATTAATTTTATCTCTCAACTAATTAATCCCAGATTAATAAAGTGCGAGTCATACGTCATCAGTGAATCTTCGGGAAGCAACCCATGAGATCCCCAGATATGTTGGCAGTAAATCTGGTCGTCGGACTATCCGAACAGGTACGTACCTATTACTATATTTTTACCGATTTACAAGACATGTTTGGCTTCTAGCAAAGCATCGTGCCTACCCAATTCTCCATAAATATTCTTACTGGAATATATGATCTATATCAGGCGTAGTATATGTAGTATTGCATATTTCGATCCAGCATCGGATATCACGTGTTAGGCCTGGGGCTGGAAATGTGTCTTCCCCGTACGAAGCACATATCGGATCTCTGGTAACTAGTCTCTATAATCGGATAAACATGACCTAGTCATAATATCCCGATAGCTGCAGCATATAAGAGAACCAGTTCCGTATCCTACGTGATCATCATCTCCACTATGACTGGAGTGATACTTCCATCTCGACATCACACCCAATACACTATGATTCTCAATATACCCAGAAAAGGCGTACACAGAACCTGTTAAAGCCCTGGATGACCAAAACCAAAGTATATTGATTGTCGCAAGTATTAGCGGTGCAACTCTCAGGTTAAGACCAAATACACCTACCCTGATTCGGACTTCCATAGACACATAGTCACACTACCAATGGAATTCCGAGGGGTCTATCCAGAGCGAAGCTGTTCCCGTACCATCGGAAAACACAACCTCATATTACACTTACATGAGTATCCTATACCCAAATATATGAGAACTATGTTGTTATGCTCCCACATCGCGCACAAGTGTATTACTAGTCTATTCCGCATTATCGATGTCCAATCTCGATAATACTACGACTAGAGATATTTAATGATTAAACCTTTGTGGATTGATACTGTCTCATATCATCTCAATCCAGAACTAATAATATGGACCTTATATCATTTATACATCTTGGTAATCTAATTACAAATGATAAAAGAGCAATTTCCCTTGTCACATAGTTAATTTTTACAACAACACCATGATCTGTACAAATAGTGATGCTATGGGCCATAACTGTCCAACAATCTCCCACTTGGCCTATAGCCAATCACTCAAGTGTCCTGCACCCGAACTATGTACGGTTTGCTCAAATTTCTGTTGAGGAAATGCTTTCGTCAGCGGATTTGCATAATTATCATCTGATGCGATTTATTCGATCATCACATCGCCACGATGTATGATCCGAACGAATCAGATGAATATTTGAAGTATATATCTGGATTGTTGATGAGACCATTAATTCTTTAGCCTGCGCTGTAGCCTAGCTCAGCTGCTAACAGAACTACTCCTAATCTGATTAGGATTATTATCGATCCAAAAGGCTTCTATTACTGCCTCAGCTGCAGCAATAATCCACTTTTGTTGTTTATTCGGTAACGGTATCTTGCTTGGAAGATTTCCAACTCACTGTTCCGTTATTCAAACTTTATAGTACCGTTATTATGACTTATAGTCGTCATTATCAGTTAGGAAACTTGCAACAGTGATCCCAGTCACTCCAAGTTCTCATTCTCCATAGTATAAGAAAGCATCCTTAGTTCCTCTAAGATACTCAAGGATGTTCTTAACATCAATCCAATGACTATCACTTAGATTGGCCCGATTGTGACTCCATATGCTCAAAACGTATGAGACACCAGATCGCGTACATTTATTTCAATGTACGATTTCTCGGAGAGTATTAACAACTTTAAATCTATCCCAGTAGATCTTTACTCCTAGAATAAAGGTTGTCTCTCCCAAGAATTCTATGGAGAATTTTTCATGAAAGCCAAGCTTTCATCGACTATTTTATGGGAATATCATTTCCAAGAAATGACATATCATCATTATTTAGGACATTCATTGTCAGTGCGCTCCCACTAACCTCCTTATATACACACGAATCATTTTCGTTTTGAATTAAATCATATACCATTATGATTACATCAAAATGCTAATTCCAAGAACGATATGCTTGCTTCAATCCATCCATGGATCGAGTTAACTTGCAAACCTTGTTTGCTCATTTTGGTACGACAAAACCATCAGGATGTTGTAAACATCCTCCAAAAGGTTTCCGTTAAGGAAAGCGATTTTGGCATTCAGCTGCCATATTTCATGAATGAAACATGCAGCATCAGCAAACATTGTCCAAATGGATTTAACAATGGCAACGAGTAAAAGGTTTCGTCGTAATCGACACAATGTTGATAATGATACCTTTTCGCTACAAGCCTAGCTTAGTACGTTGGTATGTTGCCTTCCATGTATGTCTTCCTTGAAGACTCATATAGTACCAATAGGCACAATGCCTTCCGGTACATCAACTAGTATCCAAACTTAGTTGATATTCATAGAATCCATTTCGGACTTTATGGCACTTTGCCATAATAGGGAGTCGATACCTTGTATCACTTCCTCATTCGTTGTCATTTCATATTCCTTAATAAGATTGACATCTTTATGAGGTGAGATCAGAAACCCATACCCTAGGTTATTTTCTGACTCTCTCCGACTCACGTGGTTCTTGTGTATTCGAAGATTGCGGTATAGTTTCATCCTTGATGAACTATTTGTATGTGTTCCATTAAGGAATCGGTGCCTGGAATAGTATTACTCCGATTTTCATCGAGTTTTACATTCCTCCCACTTACCACTGCATATAGGTATTCCTCTTAGGAAAATCGCATGGCGAGCAACAATTACATTGTTCTCTAGTGAGTTGTATAAGTACTATACTTAGGATTCCCTAGGATAACCCACAACATAGGCACTTATCCGATTTGGGTTCTAGTTTGGTATCATCCAAACATATGCCCATCATTCCCAAATCACCAGGAATGAGAAACCCGATTTCTTTCTGTTGGACAATTATGACCCATAGCGTCACTATTTGTACAGATCATGGTGTTGTTGTACAAATTAACTATGTGAAAAAGGAGATTGCACTCTTATCATTTGTGATTAGATTACCTAGATGTATACATGATGATAGGTCCCTATGATTTGTTCCTGGACAGAGAATGATATGAGACAGTATCAGTCCACGAAGGAAAAATCATTAAATATCCATAGTCAGAGTATTATCGAGATTGGACATCGATAAATACGTAAAATACTAGTATTATACTTGTGCGCGTTGTGAGGGCACAACGACATAGTTCTCTTATATTTGGGTATAGGATACTCATGCAAGTGTAGGAGGTTGTGTTTTACCGATGGTACGGGAAACAGCTTCGCTCTGGATAGACCCCCTCGGAATTACATTGGTAGTATGACTATGTGTCTATGGAAGTCCGAAATCAGGGTAGGTGTATTTGGTCTTAACCTGAGAATTGCACCGCTAATACTTGCGACAATCAATATACTTTGGTTGAGGTCGTCCAGGGGTTTAACCGGTTCTGTGTACGCCAATACTGGGTATATTGAGAATCGTAGTGTGTTGGGTGTGATGTTAAGACGGAAGTGTCACTCCAGTCATACGGAGATGATGGTCATATAGGATATAGTACTGGTTCTCTTTAGTACGGCAGTCATCGGGATAAAATGACAAGGTCATGTTTATCCGATATAGAGACTAGTTACCAGACATCCGACATGTACTTCGTATGGGGCAGACACAATTCCAGCCCCAGGCCTAGCACGTGATCATCCGATACTGGATCGAAATACGCAATACCACGTATACTACGCCTGATATAGATCGCTTATTCCTGTAAGCATGTTTCCGGAGAATTGGGTAGGCATGGCGCTTTGCTAGAAGCAAACCTTGTCTTGTGAATCGGTGTAAACGTAGTACGAGGTACTCACATGTTCGGATAGTCCGACGACCCGATTTACTGCCAACATATCCGGAGATCTCATGGGTCGCTCCCCGAAGATTCACTGATGACGTATGACTCGCACTTTAATTAATCTAGGATTAATTTATTGAGATTGAAAATTAATCTGGGATTAATTGTGGAGATATTTTATCTGGGATAAAATATCAATTAAAGAGAGAGAACGATTAATTTGGAATTAATCGATAAAATAATATATTTGATATATTTTACGAAATTGGATTTCGCCGCGAAATTAAAATTAGATTTTAATTCGGGCGAACGAATTAATTTAGAATTAATTCGTTAACGACGTGAATAGTGATTTCGCTAGGCGTAATCATTTAATTACAGCGCAACGGAAAATTCGTTAATTTGGAATTAGCGAACCCGAGCCCGTGATTGTTTGCGAGCGCATTCGCATTTCGAATTCAAGTGTGGCACGCAAGTGAAATCAAGCGTCAAATCATTAGTCACATCAAGCGTAAAATCACATGTCACTTTTACAATTTTTGCTTTTTGAAATTGAAAAAGGTAAATGATTTATTATATTTTGGAAATTATATAAACCTTTTACAATTTTTTCTTTTTCACAATCTCTCTCTCTCTTTTACGTATTAGGGATTTTTGGAGCCTAAAGCTCATTTTCTTCTCTCTCGGTCTTGGACCGACTCTTCTTCCTTCTGGTTTTCTGCAAAACCGTGAGTGATGGAGAAAGTTAAGGCAAGATCAAGGTGCTAGAACACTCTAGAAGGCATACCAAGGTGATAGGGTAGTGAGTTCGTGAGCAGGGAAGACTATCACAAAGCTTGGAGCTTTAATGGAGTCCATGGCCGATTCTTCATGGAGGAGATCCACCCACCACCGTGTAGTCCACCCTTTGCACAGCCCACTGCCGTTCTTCACGCAAGGAGGGCAGTTCGTTTTTGGTTCTTCACTTTGTTGCATCTCTACCGATCAATGTGAGTTATTCTGCACCTCTTTTGATGTGTATTCAACTCGTTTTATGCTTGATTTATGATCCTTGGGACTTGATTGAAACACAACAATGGTATCTTGAGCCATTTGAGCATGAAATGAAAATTAGGGTTCTTAACTAAATTTGGGCCTTTTTGATTTAAGCATGTTTTTGACAAATTGTTTGTTTAAATATGCTTGTATAAGGATAACTTAGAGTTATATGTAATCAATTTATTGAAAAATTAATTGGATTGATTTTCCCCAATTTGCTTATTGTGGCCGAAAATGGTTAGCTCCCTAATGTCTTGTTTTTTTTTTTGATTTTTTGAACATTGGATGTGTTGGAAATCATTTGGGGATATTGAATTTATGTTTAATTTGGTTCAATTGGATTGAATTTGATTTGGGCATATTTTTCCCCTTTGGCCGAGACTTTAGCATGTGTTAATTGGGTTTGATTTTGATCAAATTATGTTGGACATGATTCATTGATGATAAGCATGATTAATTGGATAAATTTGGTGTTTTGGAAATATTGATTTGGGTAATTAATAATGCTATGCACTTTAACTAATTAAATTGGGAATTTGGAATTTTTTGTAATTTAATTATTGGGCTTAAATTGGATTTGGGCTTTTAAATGTTGTTATTGGGCTTATTGGGCTTTGTTGTACAAAGTTAGGTTTAGGCAAAATTGGTTGGATCCAATTAGGCCCAAAATCGCATCCAAAAAGCCCAAATGCGACGAAATGGACCTTTAAAGTTTAATTGAGCCTAATTTGCCTAAATTGATTTCTGGGCTTATGGGGTAACTCCCGGATTGGATTTTGGTTATTCGGTTTGACCCGAGTTGACCAAAAGTCCACGCCTTGAAGAAATTAATTAAAAGCCCATTAGACTTTAATTAAATTAATATTGGATATTAATTGGGCTTTGAGACCCGTAACGATTAAATTCGGAATTTAAGTCGTAAATGTTTATTTTATAAAGTGTAATATTTAATTTGGAATTAAATAGTGAATTAGTATTAAATACAAATTGAATTGGATTTAATTTTGTAGTTTAATTTAATTCAAGAATTGTACTTTGAGTACTTGTTCGTAAAACGAGTTTGACTCGAACAAAATAAAATCGTTGTTTGAACATTGGATGATCACTAATTATCAGATTAATTAATTTGATTAGATTGATTGATAACATGCTTGTGTGAATACATGGTTGTGATGCATGAATAATGTATATCGGATGGATATTAGTCGGGTGGGGCAATTTTTGAAATTGTAATAAATTTGATTTATTAATTGGACCTGCGTGTCCAGCCTTATCTCCTATTTCTTTGTATTCTCTTCTCACCTATTCCCCTCAATGTAAATGAGGTTTCTTTAGAAGTGTAGTGTAACGGGTAGAAGAAAATACATGTGCTAGCTGGAGAGAGAAAGAGAGAGATTTGATCTAGGATCAATGTAAAGTATCCATCCGCATATCATTATTATTTTATACATATGCGATTTATTATGTGTTTAGAATGCATTCTTAAGGGTGTATGATGATGAGACCTTAACAAAGATAATAAATTGGTTGCCAATTTGCACGCAAAAAACCCTCAAATAATATTAAGCGTCTTTCCTTCCATTGAGTGATTCTCACTCAAGATCTAAGACGGCATTGGTTTGTTGGCCAAAGTCAATGCCTTTATATGTCGAAGATGTGTTTGAATCACGAAGGCTTTGTTCCATATCAGTGTCTTGTCCAAGTTGTGGTTTGTTGGCCAAAGTCAAGACCACTTCTTGTCCATCGACATTGATTACGAAGCTTTCCATGGTCAATGGGTCGCGCTTGACTGGGATCACTAAGTTTGTTGTGCCAAAGCCAAGGCTTAGTTGATTCAGAGGAAAAAGGTTAGGTAATACATTAGATGTATTGGCATATATAAGATATATGTTTCGGACTTGGATGTTCCCCTACCGGATCTAGGAATTGGATTGGATCCAATTGATCTTAGAGATCTACCTAGTTAATTATCATACAATTTTTTGGCCAAAGTCAAGATTGTGTGATATTTAACGGGATCCTAGCCCACTAGGAAACACGGTTTCCCGAGTACTCGATAGAGGGTTGGAGGCTCGCCGAAAAATAGTGGGAGGCAAGAATTGAATTCGCAATATTCGTTCAATTACTCGCCATACACGCTCAAATAAATATTTCGTCAAATCAATAAAAATGTTAGTTGGACTAATATTTAAATTGTTGTTTTTATAATCAGTTGGACTGTATTATAGTTGATTATATAATTGGATTATAGTAATCAATATATTTGAATTAATTAATTTCGATTTACAGTTGATTTTATAATTGGATTATAGTAATCAATGTAATTGAGGTTAATTAATTTAAATTATATTTGATTGTATAGTTGGACTATAATAATCAATATAATACATAGTACCACAAATCGTTGATTAAATAGTTGGACTATTAGAATCAAGATAAAAAGAAAGATTAGTGTTTAAAACATAATCATAGGTGAAAATGTATTTAAACGACTATATTTTTCAAATTGTGAATAATATTTCAGGATGGTCCTGGAAATATAATAAGTTAGTTTATTTGATAAAATAACAAATTAGGCCTAAGTCTGGAGTTAAGATAATAAGTGGAACATGATATTTGGAATATTCATGTAATGATAACTTTAGTGCTTAATCCATTATACTTGTCATATAGACTCCTTAATTTCTTTATCAGAACTAAGAATTAGATTCTTAAAGTATGATATTGAAATTGAAGGATCTTCATAAATCTATACTTAGATTTTAGAAGTAAACAAATTGCAATAATAAACTCTTGGAGAGTTAATGACTATTCTCAAGGAGATAGAGTCAAAGTTTGCAATTAGGCAAGTAGCGCAAGGCGCACCTTACTTCGATATTCCAGAATGCCAAGGCTTGGCCAAAGGCTTCTGGAGTGTGGAAAAATGGCAAGGGCAAAATCGTTATAGTCTTCTAGGAAGATAAGAGGACATATCCCAAGAAGGAATTGAAGACGAGCAAGGCTCTGACTTCAAATATGTTTGTCATAATTATGTTCACTACTAGTATTAAAATTAGTTTTAAATACTTAGTGTGGTACATAAATATGTATTGATGTTTAGAATCTGTTTTGAACAGGATACTGACTTCAATAGAGATTAATCTGCGAATCGGAAACTGGACGAAAGTCGCTGTTTTGACCGTAAATACCTAAGTTTAGGAACTACCCTTTGGGTATGTACGTAAATTAGGAAACTGTTATAATGTAACTAGTTTGACTAGGAACATTATCTTTATATCAGTGTTTAATCCGTTGCGGATTGAACCTTTATATTTTAGAACACTAAAGTGTTTTATTATATAAAGATGATATTAAGATAAACACATTAGATGTGAACAACAAAATTTATATTTAGAATATAAATAAATCTCACACGTATATCATGATAAACAAATAGCTCGAACTGATTTGATCAGTGAGAAACTTAAAAGTGGCAATGTTGTCTGGGACACATTAAACAAGACTCGTATATCCGCACTTTTGAAGAGTGGGTACTAGGACATATTTGATTCCAATCAAATAAAGTCTACGAATCTAGTTTATCGGGCAAAGTGCCTAAAACACTATTTACTTGGTAAAAGTGTAAATGCCACCGATCTATTAGCCCTAATTCATAGTGAAGTTAGTGGGCCCATGTCTAGCTAGGCTAGATGTGGATATTTCGTGACCTATACGGATGTGGCATCGCGTAATGGTTATGTGTTTCTTTTGAAGAACACAAATCGGAAACTTTTATAGTTTCGACACGAAATAGACAAACAGATCGGCTATAGTATTAAACCGTTACGGTAAGACCGTAATGGAAATTACTTAAGCAATAAGTTTCTAAAATACTTGAAAGAGTAAAGTATTCTTTCAAAAGAGGACTCCTCCCGGAACATGTCAATTTGACGGTGTGTCCGAACCGAGTAACCGAATTTTGTTAGACATGATTAGGTTAATCATGAGTCCCTCTGAGCTACCATTTCCTTCAACGGATACGCATAAACAGTGCAGAACTTATTTAGAATAAGGTTCCATTAAAATCTGTTTGACAGATAACATATTAGATATGAACGGGAAAAAAACCAGGTTTCACATTCCTGTTAAATTTGGGAATGCTAGGCATATGTTTGGATGATACCAAACTAAAACCCAAATTGGATAAGTGTCAATTGTAGGATATCCTAGGGATACCAAAGTATTGTACTTATACATCTCACTAGAGAATAATTAGATTTTTGCTCACCATGCGGTTTTCCTGAGAGGAATACCAATATGCAGTGGTAAGTGGGAGGATAGTAAAATTCGATGAAAATCAGAGTGATACTATTCAAGGCACCGAATCCTTAATGGAACACAAATAGTTCATCAAGGATGTAACTATTACCATTAATCTTCGAATACACAAGAACCGCATAGTCGGAGAAAGTCAGAAAACAACCTGGGTATGGGTTTCTGATCTCACCTCGTAAAGATGTTAATCTTTTGAGGTATACCAACTGACTACGTATGAGGAAGTGATACAAGGTATCGACTCCGTAATATGGCAAAGTTCCATGAATCCGAAATGGATTCCATGTATATCAACAAGTTTGGATACTAGTTGATGTACCGCAAGGCATTGTGCCTACTGGTACTTTATAAGTCTTCAAGGAAGACATACATGGATGGCAACATACCAACGTATAAAGCTAGGCTTTTAGCAGAAAGGTATAGTTATCAACATTGTGTTGATTACGATTCAACCTTTTACCTGTTGCTACGGTAAATCCATTTGGATAATGCTTGCTAATGCTGCATGTTTCATAAATGTGATGAGTGGTATTTATACCACTATTTCCCATTCATTTGACCTAATGTTTTGTATTGTTTTTCGAGTTTTATGAACGTTTTGAAGTGTTTTGTTGTTATTTTGCAGATAAATAAAGTTTGGACAGCACTGGAGGCAATTTGGGACAAACCGGTCAAAAATGCGTCAACAGGAAAATTCCTTCTTCTGCGTGTCGCGACGCTGGAGCCTTGCGCGCCGCGACGCCCAGCGCGCCGAAATTGCTAAAATACGCCGGTTCCACAAAATCAGAATCTGAGAAAAGTTGACTTTGCTAACATGCGCCTGCCACGTGTCACCATCACAACGGAGATGCTAACGTGCGCCGTGACACGTGTCAAGATCTCATTGCTTGGACGGCCACCGCCTCACGTGTCATGCCACGTGTCGCCACATCATCGTCCACATCAGCAGCCACGTCAGCAAGTCAACCGAGTCAACGTGCCACGTCATCATCAGCCAATCACAGCGCGCCACGTGTCAACATCTCATTCGTCGGACCGCCGCCGCCCCACGTGTCGCCACGTCACCTTCCACCTCATCACCATGACGCAAGCAATGACGTCATGAACAGTTGACACGTCAGCATGACGTAAGCGATGACGTCATGAACAGTGCCACGTCAGCGGATCAGATCTGAGTCAACAAACCAGCAAGTGACACGTGTCACGCCGCGCCGCGCGCCCAGCGTCGCGACGCGCGCACCCCATTCCGCGCCTATAAATTCAGAACCCGATTTCAGAAATTTGTGTCCAGTCCTCTCTCTTCAAATCTTCTAAAGAGAGAGTTTCTCTCTCTAAAAGTCTTTAAGTTTTTATTTCTTTACTTTTGTAAATAATTTTTAATTACTTTTTGTAATAATAGTAATTTAATTTTTACTTTTTACTTTCTTTTACAGTTTTTACTATTTACTATTTACTTTTTACAGTTTTTACTATTTACCGTGATGCGATGGGTAATTTCTTTATGTTCGGGTGAAAGGTAATTTCTTTTACTATTACTATTTAGATTAATCTCCCTTAAAAAATAATATATTTACTATTTAAATTGGACTTAATCAGGATACCGCCAGATTGGTCGGTGAATAATAAAACATATATTCCGCCTTTATGGCTGGTTATTTTGGTTCCGCCTTTATGGCTGGTTATTTTGGTTCCGCCTTTATGGCTGGTTATTTTGGTTCCGCCTTTATGGCTGGTTGATATAATCACAAGTTTATATATTATTTTAATGGGAGATATCTAAATAAGTAGTAGTAGATTAATTCCTTTTACCTTAACATTTTATTTTATTTTACTTTTCAGTATTTTTTTTTATGTCTTTTATTTTTATGTTTTTATTAGTCCTAGTTATGTGTTAGTTAACTAGGGGTTGTGATGACTTTTAATATCAATAGTTTATAAGGGATTATTTTATAGTTTGGGTAATTAATAAGTTTACTTATTAAGTCTTAAGCTTAATGCTTCTTATTGTCTGATCACCAATAAGATTGAAATGGTAAATCTAAAATGAACTAGACATAGGGATTTTAGGTTTCAGCCTTAGACTTAATAGCCCACGATCTTCCTTGAGGATAGATAACCCTTTAATAGATTTCCTTACAGGATAGGAATATACCTGTCGGGCGGGGGTAGCCATAATTGGAACTTAGACTTAATGAATCCAGGTAATGTGGTTGTGACATAGGAATATGGTTCAATTGGGTTATACTGGGTATTTGTAGTTGACCATCGGAAGAGGCTTTTACATAATTTAGTGTTCCAGGTTAGTAAACAGATTTATTACACAAACATAAAATAATCACTTCATCTTTTAAATGATATTAAAAGAAATCACAACCTTATATCTTTTTATCTGTATTTTCCTTAGTATTTTCTTTTATCTTTTTATTTATTTATTTAGCAAATCTACAATCAAACCAAATCAATCAAGCAATCAATTCCATTCTCCTCTTAATTAGATATTTGTAATTAAATAGATTCAATAATTAATAACAACAGTAGGAATTATCCCTCGTGGGATCGATGATTTTTATACTACTTGAACGATACGTGCGCTTGCGTTATACGTGTGTGTTTACGCCGGTCAAGTTTTTGGCGCCGTTGCCGGGGACTTATATTTCTTGAGTTTTAATTTTGAAGCTATCTAATTTACTTGTATCTAATTTTCTTTATTTTTATCTGTAATTTTTATTACTTTCTTTTGATTTCAGGTGACTTAAAAATGGAACACTACTGGGAGATTGAGAGTGGAAGATACACCCCAAATCTGGGAGCAACAGTCTGGTTTTCTGAGGCCTGTTGACTGGATGCCAGAACCAAGCAATGCTACATTTGTTCATCAGAACGAAATGGGGAGATGTGTGATTTGTGACAGTAACCACCCGAGCGATCAATGTATATCGATCAGAGTGGGAGAATTTTGGAGGCAATCATGCTATGAAAAGCCATCACATTTCACAGAGCCACATTTTCCATCTTATCCACCATCTACCTTTGATCTTCATCAACAACCAGAACCATTTGAGGAAATCAATTGATTCACATGTTCAAGGAACAAGCAGCTCAATTTGATGCACAATTTCAGAGTCAAACAGAATCCATACAGAGAATGACAGATCAGATCAGACAATTCACAGAAAACCAGAACTATATACCTCAAGAACCAGTTCAGATGACACTGATGAAGCCTTCAAGTACCAATCATTTCACAATGACATTTCAACAGAGGAGGAGGCTGAGCAGTATCAACAACACAGAGGTATCAGTTCAGGAACCCGAACCGGCAAAGTCTCGATTTGATTTTTATTATTCTGACTCTGACGAGGAGGAAGCTGATCCATTTATACCAACTGCACCAACAACGGAGGATCAAACTTTCAAGCCTCAAAATGAAGATCTTGGAGAATGCTTTGCACAAATGTTTGATGAAGATCTACCTGAGCCAATCATTTCACCCAGATCAGAGGATGAAGACCTAAAATCTGACATTTCTTTTCATCCTCAGGTTGAAAATTTTGATGCATGTATTTCACAGATGACAGATGAAGAGCTGAATATGGAAATTTTCAAATACATCTGCGAAGAAAAGGTGGAACAAGAAGCAGAACAAATGAAGGAGCAAATGTCTGACCTTAATAAAGATCCAGAGCATTCAGGAAAAACATCGCTGTGTGTTGGGGAGTACAAATCAAAGATATCACCCAGAAGCTTGACAGAATGGAACATCCATTCCAAGTCAAACACCATACGAGACCTCCTGATTTTCTTTCTTTCTTTTCAGGTACTACTGGAGCAACAAAAGTTAAAAAGGTGACACGAGCAATGAAAAAGACAAAATTCTTTTTGCCACTTTACCGTTGGAAGAGACCATTCAAAAGCAACGCTCACGGGATTGTCCTTAATCGGACATCCAAAACGACATTGAAACCTCCTTGACAATAGATTTCAGTCACGTCTGGCTGAAGACGAAAAATTCAGCGCTAGCAGGGAGGCAACCCATGCAATTTGTTGTAATTTATTTTCATATTTTGTGTGAACTTTTTAATTTTGTGTGTTATTTTTGTAGGGAAAGGCACAAACGAAGCATTTTAAGACAGAAGGAATTGTGTTTGGCAAGAAAAATATAAGAAACAATTCATTAGCAATGGCTGAATAAAGAATGAAATCTTGAGACTCATTCTAATGAATTTATACTAAACGAGTGGCGTATTGCGTACACAATTCCGTTGCCTTAATTATTGCTTTGATTCGCTTTTCTGTTGTAATTATCTTTATTTTCGTAGACAGGATCCAGACTTTTTGACCTTTCACGATTTCTTTTGTTGTTTAGCTAACAAACGTCCTCTGGAAGATACTTCTGCTATTATTACTCACCCTTTTTCAGGTACTATAAATTCAGCCCGTCATTGCACTTTTGAAGGCATCCTAATTTGAAAAAGAAATACATAGAAAAATGGAAGCCACTTCAAGAAGACGAGTTGAAAACATTTGTGTGTTTTGCGGTAGTACTGTTGGTACTAAACCACAATACATAGAAGCAGCACAGGAGTTGGGTCGAGTCTTAGCCGCAAGGAATATGCATTTAATATATGGCGGAGGAAATCTCGGACTTATGGGGATCGTTTCAAAAGCCGTACAGGAAGGAGGCAGTCACGTTTTGGGAATCGTCCCAAAACCCTTGGCAGATGCAAATCTTATTGGATCATCAAACGGAGAGGAACTGATTGTATCAGGTATGTCTGAAC
Organism: Zanthoxylum bungeanum; assembly: GCA_019454045.1. Taxonomy (NCBI): domain Eukaryota; kingdom Viridiplantae; phylum Streptophyta; class Magnoliopsida; order Sapindales; family Rutaceae; genus Zanthoxylum; species Zanthoxylum bungeanum. Next base: position 89,111 of record SKCR01026285.1, on the reverse strand, counting down.
GTTTGGTAGAAATGATTAACCGTGCTGATGCTTTTATTGCTTTGCCAGGTGGATTGGGTACATTGGAGGAAATTTTTATAGTTCTATCTTGGGCGAACCTGAACATACACCAGAAACCAATTGGACTACTCAACGTTGATGGATTTTATGATTTTCTTTGTGTGTTTCTTGATGATGCTCGGAGAAATGGGTTCGTGTCAAAACCTATGAAAGACCTCCTCTTCACTGCCAGACTTGCTCCGGATCTGATAGACCAACTTATAGCCTATGAACCACAAGTTGACCCTATCCTATCAAAAATAAATTGGTCTGAGGACGATCGTGGTAAGAGGCGTCGAATTAATCTGGATCTTAACCTTTAATTTCCTTTAGATTTCAGCTAACCAGGTACAACCTTCTAACTCTCCTTTTACTGTTTAAGACATTGGGGACAATGTCTCATTTAGGTTTGGGGGAGGGATTTAGTTGATTAGTACCTTGTTTTTAGTTTGTATGTTGTTTTTATTTTTAGTCCAAAATTTTCGAAAAATACAAAAAAATTGAAAAATTCAAAAATTACAAAAATATTTTGCATTTTTTGTTTTTGTTTTGACTAAAAAGGTGAATTGGTGAAAGGTGAGGTAGCTGAGTAAGGATTTCCACTCCTGAGACGTATCTCAAGCCCATTTTCGAAATAAAGTTAATTGTTGTTTATTTCATTTTAAATTATTTAATTTGTGAATTCTCCATAAATCTGACTAAAATGAATCTTCATATGTTCAGTTGACAGGTATTATGAACTTACATGGAACATACAGTCATGAGCTAAAATTGAAAAGTTTGTAATATTCCGTGCTATAGTTTAATTGGAGGAAGCATCTCTAAATAGTGATGGAGTAAAAAAAAAAAAAAAAAAAAAAAAAAAAAAAAAAAAAAAAACGTCCGAGATCCGAGTTATTAAGTCTGTAAGGGTGTTTTAACACCTAGTGCCCTAAAACCAACTGGTTTGGGAGTCACTGGCCCAAAGCTCGTTACATGGATCGAAGATGCTGCTGCAAAAATATATATATCTGAAGTCTGAGTAATTAAGTTCGTAGGGGTGTCTTAACACCTGGTGCCCTAAAGCCAACTGGTTTGGGAGCCACCAACCCAAAGCTCGCTACATAGACGGAAGGTATTGTATATAAATAAAAAATAGAGAAAAAATCAAAGAAAAAATCAGAAAAATCAGAAAATTATTCCATTGCTACAAAAAGGTGTGAAATCTGATAGAACTTTAGAACAAAAATATTACTCTCTTATCAACTGCACTTATGACTGTTGTGGGCAAAAATGAGTTGATTAATATTTTGTTAGCTGTGTATATGAAGAATGGTAAAAATAATCGGAGAATTTACTTATTCGGTAATTTAGAAAGAAACAAAACAACTAGTAACTTGGAGTAGAATTTTCACCTGATTAGTCACTACTTTCTTTATTCTCTTTTCTCTTGTCTTTTTGCTTTTGTGTGCATTAGTTTTACTAACTTTTTACTTTTGTAAAATGTTTGTGGGTATCATTGCTGTAAACCCTCACGAGACTACACTCGTCCACTAGGGACACCTAGGGGTTTAAAGGCTTGTTGCATACGCTAAATGCAACCGTGATCCCTACGAAAGTGGCTTAGTTAAATTTTATTATGTTATTTTATTTTCTGTTTTGCTCGAGGACTAGCAAAATGTTAGGTTTGGGGGTGTGATGAGTGGTATTTATACCACTATTTCCCACTCATTTGACCTAATGTTTTGTATTGTTTCTCGAGTTTTATGAACGTTTTGATGTGTTTTGTTGTTATTTTGCAGATAAATAAAGTTTGGACAGCACTGGAGGCAATTTGGGACAAAACCGGTCAAAAATGCGTCAACAGGAAAATTCCTTCTTCTGCGCGTCGCGACGCTGGAGCCTTGCGCGCCGCGACGCCCAGCCTGCGCCGAAATTGCTAAAATGCGCCGGGTCCACCACAAAATCAGAATCTAGAAAAGTTGACTTTGCTAACATGCGCCTGCCACGTGTCACCATCACAACGGAGATGCTAACGTGCGCCGTGACACGTGTCAAGATCTCATTGCTTGGACGGCCACCGCCTGACGTGTCATGCCACGTGTCGCCACATCATCGTCCACATCAGCAGCCACGTCAGCAAGTCAACCGAGTCAACGTGCCACGTCATCATCAGCCAATCACAGCGCGCCACGTGTCAACATCTCATTCGTCGGACGGCCGCCGCCCCACGTGTCGCCACGTCACCTTCCACCTCATCACCATGACGCAAGCAATGACGTCATGAACAGTTGACACGTCAGCATGACGTAAGCGATGACGTCATGAACAGTGCCACGTCAGCGGATCAGATCTGAGTCAACAAACCAGCAAGTGACACGTGTCACCGCGCCGCGCGCCCAGCGTCGCGACGCGCGCACCCCATTGAAGCCTATAAATTCAGAACCCGATTTCAGAAATTTGTGTCCAGTCCTCTCTCTTCAAATCTTCCTAAAGAGAGAGTTTCTCTCTCTAAAAGTCTTTAAGTTTTTATTTCTTTACTTTTGTAAATAATTTTTAATTAATTTTTGTAATAATAGTAATTTAATTTTTACTTTTTACTTTCTTTTACAGTTTTTACTATTTACTATTTACTTTTTACAGTTTTTACTATTTACCGTGATGCGGTAATTTCTTTATGTTCGGGTGAAAGGTAATTTCTTTTACTATTACTATTTAGATTAATCTCCCTTAAAATAATATATTTACTATTTAAATTGGACTTAATCAGGATACCGCCAGATTGGTCGGTGAATAATAAAACATATATTCCGCCTTTATGGCTGGTTATTTTGGTTCCGCCTTTATGGCTGATTATTTTTGTTCCGCCTTTATGGCTGGTTATTTTGGTTCCGCCTTTATGGCTGGTTGATATTAATCACAAGTTTATATATTATTTTAATGGGAGATATCTAAATAAGTAGTAGTATGATTAATTCCTTTTACCTTAACATTTTATTTTATTTTACTTTTCAGTATTTTTATTTTATGTCTTTTATTTTTATGTGTTTATTAGTCCTAGTTATGTGTTAGTTAACTAGGGGTTGTGATGACTTTTAATATCAATAGTTTATAAGGGATTATTTTATAGTTTGGGTAATTAATAAGTTTACTTATTAAGTCTTAAGCTTAATGCTTCTTATTGTCTGATCACCAATAAGATTGAAATGGTAAATCTAAAATGAACTAGACATAGGGATTTTAGGTTTCAGCCTTAGACTTAATAGCCCACGATCTTCCTTGAGGATAGATAACCCTTTAATAGATTTCCTTACAGGATAGGAATATACCTGTCGGGCGGGGGTAGCCATAATTGGAACTTAGACTTAATGAATCCAGGTAATGTGGTTGACATAGGAATATGGTTCAATTGGGTTATACTGGGTATTTGTAGTTGACCATCGGAAGAGGCTTTTACATAATTTAGTGTTCCAGGTTAGTAAACTGATTTATTACACAAACATAAAATAATCACTTCATCTTTTAAATGATATTAAAAGAAGTCACAACCTTATATCTTTTTATCTGTATTTTCCTTAGTATTTTCTTTTATCTTTTTATTTATTTATTTAGCAAATCTACAATCAAACCAAATCAATCAAGCAATCAATTCCATTCTCCTTTTAATTAGATATTTGTAATTAAATAGATTCAATAATTAATAACAACAGTAGGAATTAAGTCCTCGTGGGATCGATATTTATACTACTTGAACGATACGTGCGCTTGCGTTATACGTGTGTGTTTACGCCGGTCAAATGAAATATTACAGCTTAACGGGAAAATCGCTTTCCTGAAAAGGAAAACAGTTGGAGGATGTTTACAACATCCTGTCGGTTTTGTCGTACCATAACTAGCAATTAAGGTTTGCGGGTTATCGATCCATGTTTGGATTGAAGCAAACATAGGTTCTTGGAATTATCGTTTTGATGTAATCATAATGGTTTATGATTTAATTCAAAAACGAAAAGATTCTTGTGTATATTACAAGGTTAGTGGGAGCGCACTGACAGTGGCTGTCCTATAAATAATGATAATATGTCATTTCTTGGAAATGATATTCCCATAATAACTATCGGTGAAAGCTTGGCTTTCAAGAAAAATCTCCGTGGAATCGTACATTGAAAAGTGCACGCTACCTGGTGTCTCATACGCTATGAGCATATGAAGTCACAAACAGGCCAATCCGAGTGATAGTCACTGGATTGATTTTAAGAACATCCGTTAGTATCTTAGAGAACTAAGGATGATGTCTTAGTATATGGAGAATGAGAACTTGAAGTGACTGGGATCACTGTAGCAAGTTTCCTATAACCGATAAAGACGACTAAAAGTCGCTAACGGTACTATACAATAGAATAACGGTACAGTGAGCTGGAAATCTTCCAAGCAAGATACTGTTACCGAATAAACAATAAAAGCGGGTTAATTGCTGCAGCTGAGGCGGCAACAGAAGCCTTCTGGGTCAATAAACAAATCTAATTAGATTAGATATAGTTCTGTTAGCAGCTGAGCTAGGCGTCAGCACAGGCTAAAGAATTAATGGCCTCATCAACGATCCAGATAAATACTTCGACTATTCATTTGATTCGTTGGGATCACACATCGTGGCGATGTGATGATCGAATAAATCGCATCAGACGATAATCATGCAAATCCGCTGACGAAAGCATTTCTCAGCAGTTTGAGCCAACCGTACATAGTTCGGGTGTAAGACACTCGAGTGACTGGCTATAGGCCAAGTGGGAGATTGTTGGACAATTATGACCCATAGCGTCACTATTTGTACAGATCATGGTGTTGTTGTACAAATTAACTATGTGACAAAGGAGATTGCACTCTTATCATTTGTGATTAGATTACCTAGATGTATAAATGATGAGAGGTCCCTATGATTTGTTCTTGGACAGAGAATGATATGAGACAGTATCAGTCCACGAAGGATAAATCATTAAATATCCATAGTCAGAGTATTATCGAGATTGGACATCGATAAATACGTAAAAGACTAGTATTACACTTGTGCACGTTGTGAGGGCACAACGACATAGTTCTTATATATTTGGGTATAGGATACTCATGCAAGTGTAGTATGAGGTTGTGTTTTACCGATAGTACGGGAAACAGCTTTGCTCTGGATAGACCCCCTCAGAATTCCATTGGTAGTATGACTATGTGTCTATGGAAGTCCGAAATTAGGGTAGGTGTATTTGGTCTTAACCTGAGACTTGCACCGCTAATACTTGCGACAATCAATATACTTTGGTTGAGGTCGTCCAGGGCTTTAACTGGTTCTGTGTACGCCAATACTGGGTATATTGAGAATCGTAGTGTGTTGGGTGTGATGTTAAGACGGAAATGTCACTCCAGTCATATGGAGAGGATGGTCACGTAGGATACGGTACTGGTTCTCTTTAGTACTGCAGTCATAGGGATAAAATGACAAGGTCATGTTTATCCGATATAGAGACTAGTTACTAGACATCCGACATGTGCTTCATACGGGGCAGACATAATTCCAGCCCCAGGCCTAGTACGTGATCATCCGATACTGGATCGAAATACGCAATACCACGTATACTACGCCTAATATAGATCGCTTATTCCTGTAAGCATGTTTCCGGAGAATTGGGTAGGCATGGCACTTTGCTAGAAGCCAACTTTGTCTTGTGAATCAGTGTAAATGTAGTACGAGGTACTCACATGTTCGGATAGTCCGACGACCCGATTTACTGCCAACATATCCGGAGATCTCATGGGTCGCTCCCTGAAGATTCATCGATGACATATGACTCGCACTATAATTAATCTGGGATTAATTTATTGAGAGAGAAAATTAATTTGGGATTAATTGCGGAGATATTTTATCTGGGAATAAAATATCAATTAAAGAGATAGAACGATTAATTTGGAATTAATCGTTAAAATAATATATTTGATATATTTTACGAAATTGGATTTCGACGCGGAATTAAAATTAGATTTTAATTCGGGCGAACGAATTAATTTAGAATTAATTCGTTAACGACGTGAATAGTGATTTCGCTAGGCGTAATCATTTAATTACGACGCAACGGAAAATTTGTTAATTTGGAATTAGCGAACCCGAGCCCGTGATTGTTTGCGAGCGCATTCGCATTTCGAATTCGAGTGCGGCATGCAAGTCAAATCAAGCGTCAAATCATTAATCACATCAAGCGTCAAATCACATGTCACTTTGAGTGATGTGACATTTGAGAGATTGATGTGAGTTGATGTGAGGTGATTGAAAGAAAGCATTTAATGTTTGCTTTTTGAAATTGAAAAAGGTAAATGATTTATTATATTTTGGAAATTATATAAACCTTTTACAATTTTTTCTTTTTCAAAATCTCTCTCTCTCTTTTACGTATTAGGGATTTTTGGAGCCAAAAGCTCCTGTTCTTCTCTCTCGGTCTTGGACCGACTCTTCTTCCTTCTGGTTTTCTGCAAAACCGTGAGTGATGGAGAAGGTTAAGGCAAGATCAAGGTGCTAGCACACTCTAGGAGGCATACCAAGGTGATAGGGTAGTGAGTTCGTGAGCATGGAAGATTATCACAAAGCTTGGAGCTTTAATGGAGTCCATGGCCGATTCTTCATGGAGGAGATCCACCCACCACCGTGCAGTCCACCCTTTGCACAGCCCATTGCCGTTCTTCACGCAAGAAGGGCATTTCGTTTTTGGTTCTTCACTTCGTTGCATCTCTACCGATCAATGTGAGTTATTCCGCACCTCCTTTGATGTGTATTCAACTCGTTTTATGATTGATTTATGATCCTTGGGACTTGATTGAAACACAACACTTTCCTGTTCATATCTAATATGAAGTCTGTCTAACAGATTTTCATTGAACCTCATTCAAAATAAGTTTTGCACTGTTATTGCGCATCTGTTGAAGGAAATGGTAGCTCAGAGCGACTCATGATTGACCTTATCATGTCCAACAAAATTCGATTTCTCTGTTCGGACACACCGTCAAATTGACGTGATCTGGGAGGAGTCCTCATTGAAAGAATACTATACTCTTTCAAGTATATTAGAAACTTATTGCTTAAGTATTTTCCATCATGGTCTAACCGTGACAGTTTTAATACTATAGCCGATCTGTTTATCTACTTCGTGTCGAAACTCTTTGAATTTATCAAAAGTTTTTGATTCATGTTTCAAAAGAAACACATAACCATAACGCGATGCCACATCTATAAAGGTCACGAAATATTCATATCCATATCTAGCCTAGCTAGACATGGGCCCACTTACGTCTCTATGAACGAGGTCTAACAGATCGATGACACTTACACTTATACCAAGTAAAAGGTGTTTTAGGCACTTTGCCTAATAAACTAGATTCATAGACATCATTTGAATAGAATCAAATACGTCATAGTATCCACTCTTCAAAAGTGTGGATATACGAGTCTTGTTAATTGTGTCCCATACAACAATGTCACAATTAAGTCTTAACTGATTAACTCAGTTTGAGCTATTTGTTTGTCATGTTTTATATTTGAGATTTATTTATATTCAAAATATAAATACTGTTATTCACATCTAATGTGTTTATCTCAATATCATCTTTATATGATAAAACACTTTAGTGTTCTAGAATATAAAGGTATACGCACAGCGGGTTAAACCCTGGTACAGAGATAATGTTTCTAGTCAAACTAGTTACATTTTAATAGTTTCCTTATTTAAGTACATACCCAAAAGGTAGTTCCTAAACTTAGGTATCTACGGTTAAAACAGCGACTATCGTCCCGTTTCTGATTCGTAGCTTAATCTCATTTGAAGTCAGACTCCTGCTTATCAGCAGATTCTACACAATAGCACATATTTATGTACCACACTCACTATCTAAAATCCAATTTTAATACTAGTAGTGAACATGTTTATGACAAATATATTTGAAGTCGGAGCCTTGCCCTCTTCAATTCCTTCATGTCTGCCTTGTCCATACGGCAGTCACGTTTCAGCGACCCCGTTTGCCACAGTTTAGGCAGCAATTGGGATATGTCTTATGTCTACCTAGAAGACTATAATGATCTTGCCTTTGCCCTTTTCCACCCCCAGAAGCCTTTGTCCAAGCCTTGGCCTTCTGGAATATCGAAGTAAGATGCGTCTTGCGCTTCTTGCCCATTGCAAACTCTGGCTTTGTCTCCTTGAGTATAGCCATTAACTCTCCAAGAGTTTTCTATTGCAATTTAGTACTTCTAAGATCTAAGGATAGATCTATGAAGATCCTTCAATTTCATTATCATACTATAAAGATCTAATCCTTAGTTCTGATTAAGAAATTAAAGAGTCTATTTGGCAAGGATAATGGATTAAGCACTTAAGTTATCATCACATGAATCTTCCAAAGATCATGCTCTACAATTTGCTCAACTCCGAGCTTAGGCTCGAGACGTCACTATATCAAATAAAATAACTTCTCGGTTTTCAGGACTATCCTGAAGTTTTTATTCCCAATTTCAAAATTAAAGTTGTTTAAATACATTTTCACCCAAGATTATATTTTAAACACTAATCTTTCAATTTTATCTTGATTCTAATAGTCCAACTATTTAATCAACGATTTTAGGTACTATTGATTATAGTGATTACTACAGTCCAACTATATAATCAACTATAATTTAAATTAGTTAAATTCAATTATATTGATTACTATAATCCAATTATAAAATCAACAATTAATTGAAATAGTTAATTCAAATATATTGATTACTATAATCCAATTATATAATCGGCTATAAATGAAATAGTTTGAATACAGTCCAACTGTTTAATTAAAACAACAATTAATTATTAGTCCAACTAATAAATTAATGTAACGACGAAAATTTGTAATGAGCGCGTATGGCAAGTAACTAAACGAATATTGCAAATTTAATACTTGCCTCCCACTATTTTTCGGCGAGCCTATAACCCTCTGTTGAGTACTCAGGAAACCTTGTTTCCTAGTGGGCTAGGATCCCGTTAAATAACACACAATCTTGACTTTGGCCAACAAATTGTATGATACTGCTCAGCCTCCTCCTTTTCTAAAGTGTCATCGTGAAATGCTTGGTCATCTGAAAATGCTTCTTGAGGTATAAAGTTCTGGTTTTCTGTTAATTGTCTGATCTGATCTGTCATTCTCTATATGGATTCTGTTTGACTCTGAATTTGTGCATCTAATTGAGCTTCATGTTCTTCGAGCCAAACATTGAGCATGTGAATCAACTGATCTTCCTCTGATGGTTATGGTTCTTGATGAAAATCATAGGTGGATGGTGGATAAGATGGAAAATGTGATGGTTCTTCATACCATGAAGGATTTTGATAGCTCTGCCACCCTAGATTGTAGTTGTACTCGCAATAATCTCTGGGGTGGTTACCATTACATATGTCACATCTCCCCATTGTGTCTTGTTAAGCAAATGTGGTATTGCTTGGTTCTGGCATCCAGTGATAATTGTTGGGCTGGACAACAGGCCTCAGAAAACTAGACTGTTGCTCCCAGATTTGGGGTGTATCTTCTTCTAGTAAAGCTCGTGATCTCTCAATCTCCCAATAATGTTCCATTTTTCAATCACCTGAAAGCAAAAGAAAGATATAAAAATTACAGATAAAAATAAAGAAAATTAGATACAAGTAAATTAGATAGCTTCAAAATTAATAACTCAAGAAAAATAAGTCCCCGGCAACGGTGCCAAGAACTTGACCGGCGTAAACACACACGTATAACGCAAGCGCACGTATCGTTCAAGTAGTATAAAAATATCGATCCCACGAGGACTTAATTCCTACTATTGTTATTAATTGTTGAATCTATTTATTTACAAATATCTAATTAAATGGAGAAGTGAATGATTGCTTGATTGATTTGGTTGATTGTAGATTTGCTAAATAAATAAATAAATAAAAAGACAAAAGAAAATACGAAGGAAAATAACAAAAGGCACAAAGATCTAGGGTTGTGAATCTTTCTAATATCTTTTAAAAGATGAAGTGATTATTTTATGTTTGTGTAATAAATCAGTTTACTAACCTGGAACACGAAATTATGCAAAAGCCTATGTCGATGGTCAGACGCAAATACCCAGTTTATCCAATTGAACCATATGTCTATGTCAACCAAATTATCTAGATTCATTAAGTTTAAGTTCCAATTATGGCTACCCCCGCCTGACAGGTATATGTCTATCCTGTAAGGAAATCTATTAAAGGGTTATCTATCCTCAAGGAAGATCGTGGGCTATTAAGTCTAAGGCAGAAACCTAAAATCCCTATGTCTAGTTCATTTTAGATTTACCACATCAATCTTATTGGTGATCAGACAACAAGAAGCATTAAGCTTAAGACTTAATAAGTAAACCTTTAAATTACCCAAACTATAAAATAACCCCTTATAAACCGGTGATATTAGAATTCATCACAACCCCAGATAACTAACACATAACTAGGGCTAGTAAAAACTTAAAAGTAAAAGACAATAAGTAAAAGTACTGAAAAGTAAAAGACATAAAGTAAAAGCTGAAAAGTAAAATAAAATAAAATGCTAAGGTAAAATGATCAACTTTTACTATTTACTATTTAGATATCTCCCTTAATATAATATATTAACTTGTGATTATTTTACCAACCAGCCATATAGGCGGTAACCTGATTAAGTCAAATTAAGTCCAACCAGCCATAAAGGCGGAACCAAAATAAACCTGCCATATAGGCGGTAAGAAAATTTAATTACCAACCGACCAATCTGGCGGTATCCTTGATTAGTCAGGTTTAAACCAGATTAAAATAAATTACCAACCGACCAATCTGGCGGTATCCTTTTTAAGTCATTATTTTAAATAGTGAATATATTATTTTTAAGGGAGATTAATCTAAATAATAACAGTAAAAGAATTACCTTTCACCCTAGCTGGGGAAGTTACCTCCTCATGGTGAATAGTAAAAATTGTAAAAAGTAAGAAAGTAAATTATTATTATTACAAAACGTAATTAAAATTATTTACAAAACTAAAAACTAAAAGAAACTAGAGAGAGAAACTCCCTCTTTACATCAAAGAAGTGAGAGAGAATGGTACAACTGAAACTGGAATTTCGCGCTCTATTTATAGGGGTCAGTAGGGGTCCGGCGTCGCGACGCCAACCTCGCGTCGCGAAGGCCGTTTTGTCGACGTGGCACGTTCTGGTTTGTCGGCTGTAGATTCTGGATAAGGTGATAAGGTGACACGTGGCAAGGTGGTTGGGGCTCAATTATTGTGACACGTGGCGGCTTCTGATTGGTCGACTCAGATTCTTATCCACCACGTGTCAGATAGGGATAAGAGAGTCAATGATTGATGCTGACGTGGCACTGACATGGCGACATGTGGCAAAGTGACTGTCGGCACCATAGAATTGCGACACATGGCACTTCCTGATTAGCTGATGATGATGTGGCAATGACTGTTGGTTACTATAATTAGTCCCAAGGAAAGATTAAGCTTATGAAATACAACAAAATGAATATATATAATAAACTTGAAGCATGGCGGAATCATACTTACAAAGCTTTTGTGATGAAAAGATGACAAAGGTTGAAGCTCCAAGATCCTTGAAGTTTCGGCCAAGAGGAGAAAAGAGTTGAAAGCTCCAAGCTTTGTGTATTCCAAGCTCCAAGGTGGTTTCCCTATCACCTCCTTTGATTCCTTGCTTGTGCTAGCAAAAATGGAGAATGAGAAAACAATTTTCTGCCTTGTTGGTGCAGCTCACGGCGTGAGCAAGAGAGGAGAGTGTTTCACTTTAGATTTTGTTTCCTTTGCATGCCAAAAAACGTGAATGACCAAGGAAAATGAAAAGTGAAGTGATATCTAATACCAAAAGAATTTTTTAATGCAAAAAATCCTTCCAAAACCGTGCATGGCTTTCCCTCCAAAATGAATCCATCATTTGCTATCATTACCATACTTTGAGATTAGAGACAATACATCATCCCTCAAAGGTGACTAGATACATTCACTATCTATTCGTATTAAGTAATGAGATATCGCGATGTGATTTGCGGATATCACTCGATTCAAAATACGAATGTGTCCGCAAGCACTTTCGGGCTCGGTTTCGTTAATTCCAAATTAACGAATTTCCGTCGCGACGTGAATTAAATAATTACGCCTTGCGAAATTACTATTCAGTTCGCTAATGAATTAATTCTAAATTAATTCGTTTGCCCGAATTAAAATCCGATTTTAATTCCGCGTCGAAATCTAATTTCGTTTAATAATATATCGAATATATTATTTTATCGATTAATTCCAGATTAATCGATTCTCTCTCTCTCCTAATAAGGCATTTTATCCAAGATAAAGTTTCTCCGTTATTAATCCAAGATTAATAAAGTTCGAATCAAACATCATAGGTGAATCTTCAGGAAGCGACCCAAGAGATCTCCGGATATGTTGGCAGTAAATACGGTCGTTGGATAATCCAAACACGTACGTACCTCGTACTACGTTTTTACCGATTTACAAGACAAGGTTGGCTTCTAGCAAAGCGCCATGCCTACCCAATTCTCCAGAAATATTCTTACTGGAATATTAGATCTATATCAAGCGTAGTATACCGTAGTATTGCGTACATCGATCCAGTATCGGACGATCACATGTTAGGCCAGGGGCTGGAAATGTGTCTGCCCCGTACGAAACATATATCGGACATCAAGCAACTAGTCTCTTTAAATCGGGCAATACTGACCTAGTCATATTGTCCCGACGGTTGCAACTTTTATAGAGCACTAGTTTGTATCCTGCGTGATCATCAACTCCATATGTCTGAAGTGACACTTCCATCTTGACATCACACCCAGTGCACTACGATTCCTGATAAACCCAAAAGAGGTGAAAACAGAACCAGTTAAGGTCCCCCAACCACCAAAACCAAAGTTTACCTATTGTCGCAAGTACTAGCGATGCAAGTCTCAGGTTAAGACCATATACACCTACCCTGATGCGGCCTCCCATAGACACGCAGACATACTACCAATGGGATTCCGCGGGGTCTATCCAGAGCGATGCTGTTTTCCGTACCATCGGTAAAACACAACCTCCTATCGCACTTGCATAAGTATCCTATACTTAAATGTATGAGAACTATGCCGTTGTGCCCCTCAACATGCACAAGTGCAATACTAGTCTATTCCGCATTATCGATGTCCGATCTCGAAATACTCCGACTAGGGATATTTAATGATTTAAACCTTTATGTATTGATACTGTCTCATATCATCTCAATACAGAATAATCATATGGACTTTCGCCATTTATATATAAAAGTAAATAAATTACAAAACGGCAAAAGGCAATTTCATTATCACATAGTTAATTTTGTACAATAATACAATATCATTTACAAAACAGTGACGCTATGGGTCATAATGTCTAACAATGACGTGGCTGTTTGACTCGGTCAACCTGGTGATGTGGATGATGACGTGGAGTGACACGTGGCGATGGCGACTGTCGGCACCATAGGATGATGACACGTGGCATAACGCATGTTAGCAAATTGGCTGTGATGGTGACACGTGGCACTGCGCATGTTAGCAAAGTCAAACTTTTCTCAGATTCTGATTTTTGGACCCGATGCACGTTAGCACTGTTAGGCGTCGTGACGCGGAAAATTACCAAAATGCCATTTTTTCCAATTTTCACTGTTTTGGTCCAAATCACCTCCAGAATGTCCAGAAACTTTATTTATCTACAAAATAACACAAAACACATCAAAATATTCACAAGACTCAAGAAACTATACAAAATATTCGGTTAAATGAGTGGGAAATAGTGATATAATTACCACTCATCACACCCCCAAACCTAACATTTTGCTAGTCCTCGAGCAAAACACAAAATAAAATAACATAATAAAATTTAACTAAGCCACTTTCGTAGGGATCACAGTTGCATTTAGCGTATGCAACAAGCCTTTAAACCCCTAGGTGTCCCTAGTGGACGAGTTGTAGTCTCGTGAGGGTTTACAACAATGATACCCACAAACATTTAACAAAAGTAAAAAGGTAGTGAAACTAATGCACATAAAGCAAAAAGACAAGCAAAAAGAGAATAAAGAAGTTAATGACTAATCAGGTGAAACTTCTACTCTAAGTTACTAGTTGTTTTCTTTCATTCTAAATTACCGAATAAGTAAATTCTCCTATTATATTTACCATTCTCCATATACACAGCCAACATAATATTAAACAACTCATTTTTGCCCACAACAGTCACAAGTGCAGTTGATAAGAGAGTAATATTTTTGTCCTAAAGTTATATCAGATTTCACACCTTTTTGTAGCAATGGAATAATTTTTCTGATTTTTCTGATTTTTTTCTTTGATTTTTTTCTCTATTTTTTTATTTATATACAATATCTTCCGTCTATGTAGTGAGTGTTGGGTCGGTGGTTCCCAAACCAATTGGCTTTAGGGCACCAGGTGTTAAGACACCCCTACAGACTTAATTACTCAGACTTCAGATATTTTTGCAGCATCTTTGATCCATGTAGTGAGCTTTGGGCCACTGATTCCCAAACCAGTTGGTTTTAGGGCACTGGGTGTTAACACCCTTACAGACTTAATAACTCTGATTTCAGATTTTTTTTTGACTCCATTGCTTTTTGAGATGCTTTCTCCAATTAAACTAGAGCACTGAATATTACAAACTTTTCAATTTTAGTTCATGTCCGTATATTACAATGCATGTTGATAATATCTGCTAACTGAGCATATGAAGATCCATTTTAGTCAGTATTATGGAGAAATTACAAATTAAATAATTCAAAAGGAAATAAACAAAAATTAACTTGTTTCGAAATAGGTTTGAGATACGTCTCAGGAGTGGAAACTCCTTACTCATCTATCTCTTACCAATTTCACCTTTTTTTAGTCAAAATAAAAACAAAAACGCAAAATATTTTTGTAATTTTTGAAACTATACAAAATATTAGCTTAAATGAGTGGGAAATAGTGATATAATTACCACTCATCACCTGCACTTAGGCTGTTAATTTTGGGCATATTTTCTAACGGTCATTCTCAATTGGCTAAAGTTTCAGGCTTATTTATATGCATACTTGTGCTTGAACAATATTCCCTTTATTGATGTCGATGCTGGCGATTCGATTCTGGCTAATGTTCATACTTTTCTCGTACCTATAAATTCATTGCTATTCTAAATCTGATTAACCGTATTTCACATGACTTGTTCTTTGTACCCGATTTTATTCTAGGATATCCCCATCTTTGTTGTTCCCAGAGTCTTGAGCTGTCAAGGGTTATTAATCAAATATATGCAAATATACACAAACTTGTGAATTTCATCTTTATCCGATGACTGTTTACGTAAATTATACCTTGATAACTCACCCACTACACTAAATGCAGCATTGTAGTAAACTTATCTTCTCGATTCCATACTACACTACACATCTACTAAACCACCCATACCCGTGACTAAGGTCATCCCAAACATGTGGTGGTTAGGTCGACTTAACTATGACAGGTTACTTCACATGGATTCTGTCATCGCTTATTCAATATTCACTCATACTTCCAAACCTTTTACTTAGTGTTCTTTTTATCTTATTTCCTGCTTTATTCTGTACCAGCAACTTCTGTGATCTATGACTTGGTATCCCTCATAGATTTATCTATTTTCTAGGAACGTCTTCGAGACAAACACCGAGATTCGTCTTTGTTGTTATCGTCTAACGAGGGTTGGGAGGGTGTGGGTTGGTCTTGAAGTTCTTCTGGTTTTGGTGATCTCACTAGCCACTTGTGCTGTAGTTGCACATACTGCTCATCTATAAGCCTAAGACTCCCTTGTTTACATATCTAGTGTTGGCTCTCACCCTAAAGTACTTCTACTAGGATCTATATGAATTTCCTCTTCTAACTTTACTCCTGATTTATTTTCGACTATCGGTTATACTACCTCTTGCTGAGAATCTCCTTAAGGTTCATGCTCTCTGTGAACTCTACCGTACTTCCTCTGTTATGTTGGACAGTTATGGCCCATAGCATCACTATTTGTACATATCATGGTGTTGTTGTACAAATTAACTATGTGATAAAGAAAATTGCTCTTTTATCATTTGTAATTAGATTACCAAGATGTATAAATGATAGAGGGTCCATATGATTAGTTCCGGATTGAGATGATATGAGACAGTATCAATCCACGAAGGTTTAATCATTAAATATCCCTAGTCGTAGTATTATCGAGATTGGACATCGATAATGCGGAATAGACTAGTATTACACGTGTGCGCGTTGTGGGAGCATAACGGCATAGTTCTTATATATTTGGGTATAGGATACTCATGCAAGTGTAATGGGAGGTTATGTTTACCGATGGTATGGGAACAGCTTCGCTCTGGATAGACCCCTCAGAATTCCATTGGTAGTATGACTATGTGTCTATGGATGTCTGAATCAAGATAGATGTATTTGGTCTTAACCTGAGACTTGCACCGCTAATACTTGCGATAATCAATATACTTTGGTTTTGGTCATCCAGGGCTTTAAAGGTTCTGTGTACGCCTCTTCTGGGTATATTGAGAATCGTAGTGTATTGGGTGTGATGTCGAGATGGAAGTATCACTCCAGTCATAGTGGAGATGATGATCACGTAGGATACGGAACTAGTTCTCTTATATGCTGCAGCTATCGAAATATTATGACTAGGTCATGTTTATCCGATTATAGAGACTAGTTACCAGAGATCCGATATGTGATTCGTACGGGGCAGACACATTTCCAGCCCCAGACCTAGCACGTGACATCCGATGCTGGATCGAAATATGCAATACTACGTATACTACGCCTGATATAGATCACATATTCCAGTAAGAATATTTCTGGAGAATTGGGTAGGCACGGTTCTTTGCTAGAAGCCAACTATGTCTTGTAAATCGATAAAAATGTAGTATTAGGTACATACGTGTTCGGATAGTCTAACGATCGGATTTACTGTCAACTTTTTCGGGGATCTCATGGGTCACTTCTCGAAGATTCACCGATGACGTATGACTCGCACTTTATTAATCTAGGATTAATTAGTAGAGAGAGAAAATTGATCTGGGATTAATTACAGAGATATTTTATCTGGGATAAAATATTATTTAAAGAGAGAGAACGATTAATTTGGAATTAATCGATAAAATAATATATTCGATATATTATACGAAATTGGATTTCGATGCGGAATTAAAATTGGATTTTAATTCGGGCAAACCAGTTAATTTAGAATTATTTCGTTAGCGACGTGAATAGTAATTTTGCTAGGCATAATTATTTAATTACGTCACAACGGAAAATTCGATAATTCGGAATTAGCTAACCCGAGCCCGGGAGTGTTTGTGGGCGCACACGCATTTCGAATTCAAGTGCGGCCCAAAAGTCACATCTAGCGTCAAATAACTAGTCAATCGATTGATGTGATGTCTAGTCACTTTGAGTGATGTGACAACTTATCACTTGTGATTGATGGTGGTAGTTGGATGGCTTTAATGCCTTTGAGTTTTGGAAAAGTGTGAATTGTTTTTGGTATTTGATTTTTGGAAAATAAAATTAACTAAATACATAACACATTTTTCCTTTCTCTCTCTTGGTAACTCACGGTTTTGGAGCCAAATTCTTCTTCCTCTCCCTCTTGGCTTTTGAAGCCATTTTTCTTCTCCATTTTTCTTGGCAAGGCCGAAAGATGCAAGAAGAACAAGGAAGATTTTTGGCAAATCTTTCCATTACTAGCATATAAAGGGTCATCCTAAGGTGATAGGGAAGTAACTTGTGAGAGCAAATCTTTTCATTACTAGCATATAAAGGGTCATCCTAAGGTGATAGGGAACTAACTTGTGAGCATGGAATCTACACACAAAGCTTGGAGCTTCAAGGATCACCATGGCCGAATTTGGAGAACACAAAGAGAAGCCCACTGCCGTGAGCTTCCAAGAAGGAGCTAAGGATTTTGTGTTCAACGCATCGCATATCCGATCAATGTAAGTATGATTCCGCTATTCTTCATTTTTGTATTCGCACATGTTCATTGCTTGAATTGATCATTGGGACTTATTAGAAACCCAACAATGGTATCAGAGCCATTTTGAGCATGAAACTTGATTAGGGTAAAATTGGGTAAATTGAATTTGAGATGTTTTGATGAAATTGATTGTTGGAATATGCTTATATTATGTTAACTTTGAGTTGTGCATAATCAATTTTGTGAAAATTGAATTGGATTGATTTTCCCCAAATCCATTGGCTTGGCCGAATGGTTGAAGTGCCCTATGTCATGGTATTTTTTGTTTCTTTGATCATTGGATGACTTGAAACAATAGGGAAATGTTGATTTGAGATTTAATTGGACAAAATAACCTAAAATGCCGAGACTAGTAAGCATAAAAATGATGTGATTTTTTGATTCAAATGTGTTGGAGATATGTTGATGATAATGAGCATAATTAATTGAGTGAATTAGTATTTTGGAAATGTTAATTTGGATAATTAATTATGGAAATACACTTTGGTTAATTTAATTATGAAATTTGGAAATTTGGAATTAAATTAATTGGGCTTATTTTGGAATTGGGCTTGTAAAAGTTGTAATTGGGCTTAATGGGCTTGGTTGGGCCAAGTTTGGTTTAGGCTAATTGGTTGGATCCAATTGGGCCCAAAACCATATCTATAAAGTCCAATTATGACTTAATGGACCTTTAATTTTAATTGGACCTAATGGGCCTATATTGGTTTCTTGGCAAATAAGGGTGATTCCTTAAATGGGCTTTGGTATTTGGGTTTGGCCCATATTGACCAAAAGTCCATGCCTTATGAAATTAATTAAAAGCCCATTGGACTTTAATTAAATTAACATTGGATCTTAATCGGACTTTGAGACCCGTAACGATTAGATTTAGAATCTAAGTCGCTAAAGGCTCATTAATAAAGTGTATTATTTAATTTGGAATTAAATATAGAATTAGTATTAAACACAAATTAAATTGGATTTAATGTTGTAGTTTAATATAATTCAAGAATTCGTACTTTGAGTACTTATTCGCAAAATGAGTCGGACTCGCGCAAAATCAAATCGTTGTTTGAACATTGGATGGTCATTAATTATCAGATTAATTAATTGGATTAGATTGATTGATAACATGCTTGTGTGAATACATGGATGCGATGTATGAATAATGTATATCGGATGGATATTAGATGGGTGAGGGTAATTTTGGAAATTGTTGTAAAAAATTTAGAATTTATTAATTGGACCTGCGTGTCTAGCCTATTACCTCTTGACTCTTTGTATTTCTCTTCTCACTTATTCCTCTGAATGTAAATGAGGTTTCTTTAGAAGTGTTATGTAATCGTGTAGAAGTAATACTTGTGCTAGTGGGAGAGAGGAAATGGAGAGATTTGTTCTAGGAACAATGTGTTAAATATCCATCCGCATATCATTATTATTTTATTTATATGCGCCTTATTATGTGTTTAGAATGCATGTTTAAGGGTGTATGATGATGAGACCAAACAAAGATAATAAATTGGTTGCCAATTACGCGAAAAACCCTCAAAACATATTAAGCATTTTTTATTCCATTGTGTGATTCTTACTCAAGATCCAAGACTGGCACTAGTTTGCAAGTTGTGATTTGTTGGCCAAAGTCAAGATCACTTCTTGTCCATCGACATTGATTACGAAGCTTTCCATAGTCAATGGGTTCCGCTTAACTGGGATCACTAAGTTTGTTGTGCCAAAGCCAAGGCTTAGTTGATTCAGAGGAAAAAGGTTAGGCAATATATTGGATATATTGGCATATATAAGATATATGTTTCGGACTTTGATGTCCACCTACTGGATCTAGGAATTGGATAGGATCCAATTGATCTTAGAGATCTACCTAGTTATTTGTACCTCAATTTGACTTTTATTATTCAGATTCTGACGAGGATGAAGCTGATCTATTTGTACCAACTGCATCAACAACGGAGGATCAAAATTTTAATACTCAAAATGAAGATCTTGGAGCATGCTTTACCATGATGTTTGATGGAGATCTACCTTAACCATCCATTCCAGTCGTATCAGAGGGTGAAAACCTAATGTCAGAAACATCTTTACATCCTCAGGTTGACACTTATGGAGCATGTCTTTCACAGATGACAGATGAAGAACTGAACGCGAAAATTCTAAAATACATTTGTGAAGAAAAGATGGAGCAAGAAGCAGAGCAAATGGATCAGCAAATGTCTGAACTTATTAAAGATCTAGTGCATTCAGAAGAAACATCATTGTTTTGGGGAGTACAATTTAGAGATATCACCCGGAAGCTTGATAGAATGGAACTTCCATTCAAGGTCAAACACCATACGAGACCTCTTAATTTTCTTTCTTTCTTTTCAGGAACCACTGGAGCAACAAAGATAAAAAAGGTAGCACAAGCACGAAATATGACAAAATTCTTTTTGCACCTTTACCGTTGGAAGAGACCCTTCAAAAGCAACGCTCACGGGATTGTCTTTAATCGGACATCCAAAACAACGCTGAAACCTCATTGACAGATAGATTTCAGTCACATCTGGCTGAAGACGAAAAATTTAGCGCTAGCAGGGAGGCAACCCATGCACTTTGTTGTAATTTCTATTTTTAAATTTTGTGTATACATATTGTAGAGTTTTTAATTTTGTGTGTTATTTTATAGGGAAAAGCACAAGCGGAGCATTTTAAGACAGAAGGAATGGTGTTTGGCAATCACAAAGAAGAGAGACAATTCATTAGAGATGGCTGAGTAAAAAATGGATTCTTAAGACGCATCCTAATGAATTTATACTAAGCGAGTGGCGTATTGCGTACACAATTCCGTTTCCTTAATTATTGCTTTGATTTGATTTTCTGTTGTAATTACTTTATTTTGTTTTGTAGACAAGATCCATACTTTTGACCTTTCACGATTTCTTTTGTTGTTTAGCTAACAAACGTCCTCTGGAATATACTAGTGCTATTATTACTCACCCTTTTCAGGTACTATAAATTCAGCGTCATTGCACTTTTTTGTTAGAGTTCAATCAAGGTCCCAGGATCACAAACATGCATAAAAACGAGTTGAATACACAAAGGAGTAAGGCGGAATTCATACTCACATTGATGGGTTTGATGCTAGGAAGAACAAGATGCGATTTTTCTTCTTGTAGGTGCTCGGTTTTGCCTCCAAAAACAGCAGGGGCTGCTCGGTTTTGATCTTCTTTACATCTCCAAAAATCGGCCATGAGTGGTCTCCATGGAAGCTCAAAGCTTCAAGCTCCAAAATAAATCCAAGCACATGAATTCGTTTCCCTATCACCTAAGTATAACCCATGTGTGTGTGCTAGCACCATCCTTCTTCATTTGCTTCTCAAAATCGGTCTAACCAGAAAAAAAAATTGAGAAGAAATCGGCACCATGCCGTGAAGAAGAGGAGAAGAAAATGAGAGGGAAAAGAGAAACCGTATGCCCTTGCATGTTGGAGAGAGAGAGTGATAACTTTATATATTTTAATTTTATTTTCAAAAAACAAAATAAATATATAAATCATTATCATATATTGTAAAAGTAAAAAGCAAAAGTCTAATAATGCTTTTCTACTTTTCACACACATCATTTCTACTTTACTTTAAGTCATATCACATCACTTTAATAAAGTGACATGTTGTCAAGTCACATCACTTTAAGTGACAATTGATTTGACGATTGATGTGACACAACGATTTGACGCTTGATGTGACTCGCGTGCCGCGCTCGATTCGAAATGCGAATGCGCTCGCAATCACTCTCGGGCTCGGGTTCGCTAATTCCAAATTAACGAATTTTCCGTCGCGTCGTAATTAAATGATTACGCCTAGCGAATTCACTATTCACGTCGCTAACGAATTAATTCTAAATTAATTCGTTCGCCCGAATTAAAATCTAATTTTAATTCCGCGTCGAAATCCAATTTCTAATAATATATCGAATATATTTTTTTATCGATTAATTCCAAATTAATCGTTCTCTCTCTTTAATTAATATTTTATCCCAGATAAAATATCTCCGCAATTAATCCCAGATTAATTTTCTCTCTCATCGAATTAATCCAGATTAATTCTATCTCTCTCTTCTAATTAATCCCAGATTAATCAAAGTGCGAGTAATACGTCATCGGTGAATCTTCAGGAAGCGACCCATGAGATCTCCGGATATGTTGGCAGTAAATATGATCGTCGGACTGTCCGAACACGTAAGTACCTCGTACTACGTTTATATCGATTTACAGACAAGGTTGGCTTCTAGCAAAGCGCCATGCCTACCCAATTCTCCAGAAATATTCTTACAGGATATATAGATCTGTATCAAGCGTAGTATACCGTAGTATTGTGTATATTGGCCCAGTATCGGATAATCAGTGCTAGGGCTGGGGCTGGATAAGTGTTTGCCCCGTCCGAAGCACATGTCGGATGTTGTAACATAGTCTCTATAATCGGATATACATGACCTGGTCACAATATCCCGATTGGTTGCGCCACACTCAAGAGGCACTAGTACCGTATCCTGCGTGACATCAACTCCAATATGACTGAAGTGATACTTCCGTCTTGACATCACACCCAATACACTACGACTCTCTGATAAACCCAGAAATGGTGTACACAGAACCCGTTTAAAGTCCCCTACCACCAAGACCAAAGTCTATCGATTATCGTAAGTATTAGCGATGTAAGTCTCAGGTAAGACCATACACACCTACCTTGATTTCGGCCTCCCATAGACACATAGTCATAATACCAATGGGATTCTGAGGGGTCTATCCAGAGCGAAGCTGTTTCCCGTACCATCGGTGAAACACGACCTCCTATCGCACTTGCATAAGTATCCAACACTTATATATATGAGAACTATACCGTTGTGCCCTCACAAACGCGCACAAGTGCAATACTAGCCTATTCCGCATTATCGATGTCCAGTCTCGATAATACTACGGCTAGGGATATTTAATGATTAAACCTTCGGGGACTGATACTGTCTCATATCATTCTCAGTCCAAGTACTAATCATAGGGACCTCTCTTCATTTATATATCTATGGTGATCTAATCACAAATGATGAGAGTGTAATTTCCTTGTCACATAGTTAATTTGCTACAACAACACAATGATCTGTGCAAATAGTGACGCTATGGGTCATTTTGTCCAACATTTTGAAGGCATCCAGAGTTGAGAAATAAATACATATAAAAATGGAAGCCACTTTGAGAAGACGAGTTGAAAAAATCTGTGTGTTTTGCGGTAGTAATGTTGGTACTAAGCCACAATACGTAGAAGCAGCACATGAATTGGGTCGAGTTTTAGCTGCAAGGAATATGCACTTAATATACGGCGGGGGTAATCTTGGACTTATGGGGATCGTTTCAAAGGCCGTACAAGAAAAAGGCAGTCACGTTTTGGGAATCATCCCAAAAACCTTGGCAGAGGCAAATCTTATTGGATCATCAAACGGAGATGAACTGATCGTGCTAGGTATGTCTGAACGACTGGTAGAAATGATTAACCGTGCTCATACTTTTATCGCTTTGCCAGGTGGCTTGGGCACATTGGAGGAAATTTTTATAGTGCTATCTTGGGCGAACCTAAACATACACCAGAAACCAATTGGGCTGTTTAACGTTGATGGATTTTATGAATTTCTTTGTGTGTTTCTTGATGATGCTCGGATAAAAGGGTTCGTGTCAAAACCTTTGAAAGAACTACTCTTTACTGCCAGAACTGCTCCGGATCTAATTGTCCAACTCATAGCCTATGAACCACAAGTTGACCCTATCATTTCAAAGATAAATTGGTCCGAGGACGATTGTGGTAAGAGGCGTCGGATTAATCTGGATCTTAACCTTTAATTTTCTGTAGAATTTCAACTAACCAGGTATTATCTTCTAAACTTCTTCTTCTACTGTTAAGACATTGGGGACAATGTCTCATTTAGGTTTAGGGGAGGGAATTAGTTGATCAGTACCTTATTTTTAGTCTGTGTGATATTTTTATTTTTAGTCCAAAATTTTTCGAAAAATAAAAAAATAAATTGAAAATTTAAAAAATTACAAAAATATTGCGTTTTTGTTTTTATTTTGACTAAAAAAAGTGAAATGAAATTGGTAAGAGATAGCTGAGTAAGGAGTTTCCACTCCTGAGACGTATCTCAAACCTATTTCGAAACAGTTAATTTTTGTTTATTTCCTTTTGAATTATTTAATTTGTAATTTCTCCATAATACTGACTAAAATGGATCTTCATATGCTCAGTTAGCAGATATTATCAACATGCATTGTAACATACGGACATGAGCTAAAATTGAAAAGTTTGTAATATTCAGTGCTCTAGTTTAATTGGAGGAAACATCTCAAAAAGCAATGGAGTAAAAAAAAAACATCTGAGATCCGAGTTATTAAGTTTGTAAGGGTGTTTTAACACCTAGTGCCCTAAAACCAACTGGTTTAGGAGTCACTGGCCCAAAGCTCGCTACATGGATCAAAGATGTTGCAAAAATATCTGAAGTCTGAGTAATTAAGTCTGTAGGGGTGTCTTAACATCTGGTGCCCTAAAGCCAACTGGTTTGGGAGCCACAGACCCAATACTCGCCACATAGACGGAAGATATTGTATATAAATAAAAAATAGAGAAAAAAATCAAAGAAAAAATCAGAAAATTATTCCATTGCTACAAAAAGGTGTGAAATCTGATAGAACTTTAGTACAAAAATATTACTCTCTTATCAACTGCACTTGTGACTGTTGTGGGAAAAAATAAGTTGTTTAATATTATGTTGGCTGTGTATATGGAGAATGGTAAATATAATAGGAGAATTTACTTATTCAGTAATTTAGAAAGAAAGAAAACAACTAGTAACTTGGAGTAGAAGTTTCACCTGATTAGTCACTAACTTCTTTATTCTCTTTTCGCTTGTCTTTTTGCTTTTGTGTGCATTAGTTTCACTACCTTTTTACTTTTGTAAAATGTTTGTGGGTATCATTGCTGTAAACCCTCACGAGACTACAACTCGTCCACTAGGGACACCTAGGGGTTTAAAGGCTTGTTGCATACGCTAAATGCAACCGTGATCCCTACGAAAGTGGCTTAGTTAAATTTTATTATGTTATTTTATTTTGTGTTTTGCTCGAGGACTAGAAAAATGTTAGGTTTGGGGGTGTGATGAGTGGTACTTATATCACTATTTCCCACTCATTTAACCAAATATTTTTGTATAGTTTCTTGAGTCTTATGAATATTTTGATGTGTTTTGTGTTATTTTGTAGATAAATAAAGTTTCTGGATATTCTGGAGGTGATTTGGACCAAAACAGTGAAAATTGGAAAAAAAAGGGCATTTTAGTAATTTTCCGCGTCGCAACGCCTAACGTACGCCGAATAGTACTAACGTGCGCCGTGTCCAAAAATCAGACTCTGGGAAAAGTTTGACTTTGCTAATGTGCACCGTGCCATATGTCACCATCATAGCCGATCTGCTAACATGCGCTGTGCCACGTGTCATCATCCTACGGTGCCGACAGTCACCATCGCCACGTGTCGCCACCTGTCACTCCACGTCATTGCCACGTCATCGTCCACATCACCAGGTTGACCGAGTCAAACTGCCATGTCATCACCACGTCATCATCAGCCAATCAGGAAGTGCCACGTGTCGCAATTTTATGGTGCCGATAGTAACTTTGCCACATGTCGCCACGTTAGTGCCAAGTCAGCATCAATCATTTACTCTCTTATCCCTATCTGACACAATCTGAGCCGACCAATCAGAAGCCGCCACGTGTCATAATAATTGATCCCCAACCACCTTGCCACGTGTCACCTTATCATCTTATCCAGAATCTACAGCCGACGAACCAGAACTTGCCACGTCGAAAAAACGGGCGTCGCGACACCGGACCCCTACTGACCCCTATAAATAGAGCGCGAAATTCCAGTTTCAGTTGTACCATTCTCTCTCACTTCTTTGATGTAAAGAGGGAGTTTCTCTCTCTAGTTTCTTTTAGTTTTTAGTTTTGTAAATAATTTTAATTACGTTATGTAATAATAGTAATTTACTTTCTTACTTTTTATAGTTTTTACTATTCACCATGAGGAGGTAACTTCCCCAGCTAGGGTGAAAGGTAATTCTTTTACTGTTATTATTTAGATTAATCTCTCTTAAAAATAATATATTCATTATTTAAAATATTGACTTAAAAAGGATACCGCCAGATTGGTCGGTTGGTAATTCATTTTAATTTGGTTTAAACTTGACTAATCAAGGATACCGCCAGATTGGTCGGTTGGTAATTAAATTTTCTTACCGCCTATATGGCAGGTTTATTTTGGTTCCGCCTTTATGGCTGGTTGGACTTAATTTGACTTAATCAGGTTACCGCCTATATGGCTGGTTGGTAAAATAATCACAAGTTAATATATTATATTAAGGGAGATATCTAAATAGTAAATAGTAAAAGTTGATCATTTTACCTTAGCATTTTATTTTATTTTACTTTTCAACTTTTACTTTATGTCTTTTACTTTTCAGTACTTTTACTTATTGTCTTTTACTTTTAAGTTTTTAATAGCCCTACTTATGTGTTAGTTATCTAGGGTTGTGATGAATTCTAATATCACCGGTTTATAACGGGTTATTTTATAGTTTGGGTAATTTAAAGGTTTACTTATTAAGTCTTAAGCTTAATGCTTCTTGTTGTATGATTACCAATAAGATTGATGTGGTAAATCTAAAATGAACTAGACATAGGGATTTTAGGTTTCAGCCTTAGACTTAATAGCCCACGATCTTCCTTGAGGATAGATAACCCTTTAATAGATTTCCTTACAGGATAGACATATACCTGTCAGGCGGGGGTAGCCATAATTGGAACTTAACTTAATGAATCCAGATAATTTGGTTGACATAGACATATGGTTCAATTGGGTTAAACTGGGTATTTGCGTCTGACCATCGACAGAGGCTTTTGCATAATTTTGTGTTCCAGGTTAGTAAACTGATTTATTACACAAACATAAAATAATCACTTCATCTTTTAAAAGATATTAGAAAGATTCACAACCCTAGATCTTTGTGCCTTTTTTATTTTCCTTCGTTTTTCTTTTGTCTTTTTATTTATTTATTTATTTAGCAAATCTACAATCAACCAAATCAATCAAGCAATCATTCACTTCTCCTTAATTAGATATTTGTAAATAAATAGATTCAACAATTAATAACAACAATAGGAATTAAGTCCTCGTGGGATCGATATTTTTATACTACTTGAACGATACGTGCGCTTGCGTTATACGTGTTGTTTACGCCGGTCAAGTTTTTGGCGCCGTTGCCGAGACTTATTTTTCTTGAGTTATTAATTTTGAGCTATCTAATTTACTTGTATCTAATTTTCTTTATTTTTATCTTAATTTTTATTTCTTTCTTTTGTTTTCAGGTGATTGAAAAATGGAACATTATTGGGAGATTGAGAGATCACGAGCTTTACTAGAAGAAGATACACCCAAAATCTGGGAGCAACAGTCTAGTTTTCTGAGGCCTGTTGTCCAGCCCAACAATTATCACTGGATGCCAGAACAAGCATACCACATTTGCTTCAACAAGACGCAATGGGGAGATGTGACATATGTAATGGTAACCCCCCGAGAGATTCTGCGAGTACAACTACAATCCAGGGTGGCAGAGCTATCAAAATCCTTCTTGGAATGAAGAACCATCACATTTTCCATCTTATCCACCATCCACCTATTATTTTCATCAAGAACCAGAACCATCAGAGGATAATGAGTTGATTCACATGCTCAATGTTTGGCTCGAAGAACGGGAAGCTCAATTAGATGCACACATTCAAGTCAAACATAATCCATACAGAGAATGACAGATCAGATCAGACAATTAACAGAAAACCAGAACTTTATAACTCAAGAAGCATTTTCAGATGACCAAGCATTTCATGATGAAACTTTAAAAAAGGAGGAGGCTGAGCAGTATCAGGAATCTGAGGTATCAGTTCAGGAACCCGAACCGGCAAAGTCTCGATTTGACTTTTATTATTCAAATTCTGACGAGGACGAAGCTGATCTATTTGTACCAACTGCACCAACAACGGAGGATCAAACTTTCAATCCTCAAATGAAGATCTTGGAGCATGCTTTACCATGATGTTTGATGAAGATCTACCTGAACCATCCATTCCAGTCGTATCAGAGGATGAAAACCTAATGTCAGAAATATCTTTACATCCTCAGGTTGACACTTATGGAGCATGTCTTTCACATATGACAGATGAAGAACTGAACGCGAAAATTCTAAAATACATATGTGAAGAAAAGGTGGAGAAAGAAGTAGAGCAAATGGAGGAGCAAATGTCTGAACTTATTAAAGATCCAGTGCATTCAGAAGAAACATCATTGTTTTGGGGAGTACAATTTAGAGATATCACCTGGAAGCTTGATAGAATGGAACTTTCATTCAAGGTCAAGCACCATACGAGACCTCCTGATTTTCTTTCTTTCATTTTAGGACCACTGGAGCAACAAAGATAAAAAGGTAGCACAAGCACGAAATATGACAAAATTCTTTTTGCACCTTTACCGTTGGAAGAGACCCATCAAAAGCAACGCTCACGGGATTGTCTTTAATCGGACATCCAAAACAACGCTGAAACCTCCTTGATAGATAGATTTCAGTCACGTCTGGCTGAAGACGAAAAATTTAGCGCTAGCAGGGAGCCAACCCATGCACTTTGTTGTAATTTCTATTTTTAAATTTTTTGTATACATATTGTAGAGTTTTTAATTTTGTGTGTTATTTTGTAGGGAAAAGCACACACGGAGCATTTTAAGACAGAAGGAATGGTGTTTGGCAATCACAAAGAAGAAGACAATTCATTAGAGATGGCTGAGTAAAGAATGGTTCTTGAGACGCATCCTAATGAATTTATACTAAGCGAGTGGCGTATTGCGTACACAATTCTGTTGCCTTAATTATTGCTTTGATTTGCTTTTCTGTTGTAATTATCTTTATTTTCGTAAACATGATCCATACTTTTTGACCTTTCACGATTTCTTTTGTTGTTTAGCTAACAAACGTCCTCTGGAATATACTAGTGCTATTATTACTCACCCTTTTCAGGTACTATAAATTCGGCCGTCATTGCACTTTTGAAGGCATCCAGAGTTGAGAAATAAATACATATAAAAATGGAAGCCACTTCGAGAAGACGAGTTGAAAACATCTGTTTGTTTTGCGGTAGTAGTGTTGGTACTAAGGCACAATACGTAGAAGCAGCACATGAATTGGGTCGAGTCTTAGCTGCAAGGAATATGCACTTAATATACGGCGGGGGTAATCTTGGACTTATGGAGATCGCTTCAAAGGCCGTACAGGAAGGAGGCAGTCACGTTTTGGGAATCATCCCAAAACCCCTGGCAGAGGAAAATCTTATTGGATCATCAAACGGAGATGAACTGATCATGCCAGGTATGTCTGAACGACTGGTAGAAATGATTAACTGTGCTGATGCTTTTATCGCTTTGGCAGGTGGCTTGGGCACATTGGAGGAAATTTTTATAGTGCTATCTTGGGCGAACTTGAACATACACCAGAAACCAATTGGGCTGTTTAACGTTGATGGATTTTATGATTTTCTTTGTGTGTTTCTTAATGACGCTCGAAGAAATGGGTTCGTGTCAAAACCTTTGAAAGAACTACTCTTTACTGCCAGAACTGCTCCGGATCTAATTGTCCAACTCTTAGCCTATGAACCACAAGTTGACCCTATCATTTCAAAGATAAATTGGTCCAAGGACGATCGTGGTAAGAGGCGTCGGATTAATCTGGATCTTAACCTTTAATTTTCTGTAGAATTTCAACTAATCAAGTATTATCTTCTAAACTTCTTCTTCTACTGTTAAGACATTGGGGACAATGTCTCATTTAGGTTTGAGGGAGGGAATTAGTTGATCAGTACCTTGTT
Source organism: Zanthoxylum bungeanum (assembly GCA_019454045.1). Lineage (NCBI taxonomy): Eukaryota > Viridiplantae > Streptophyta > Magnoliopsida > Sapindales > Rutaceae > Zanthoxylum > Zanthoxylum bungeanum. The sequence goes on along the minus strand of SKCR01026285.1, from coordinate 58,993 downwards.
TTTAGTATGTGTGATATTTTTATTTTTACTCCAAAATTTTTCGAAAAATAAAAAAAAAATTGAAAATTTTTCAAAAATTACAAAAATATTTTGCGTTTTTCTTTTTATTTTGACTAAAAAAGGTGAAATTGGTAAGAGATAGCTGAGTAAGGAGTTTCCACTCCTGAGACGTATCTCAAACCTATTTCGAAACAAGTTAATTTTTGTTTATTTCCTTTTGAATTATTTAATTTGTAATTTCTCCATAATACTGACTAAAATGGATCTTCATATGCTCAGTTAGCAGATATTATCAACATGCATCGTAACATACGGACATGAGCTAAAATTGAAAAGTTTGTAATATTCAGTGCTCTAGTTTAATTGGAGGAAGCATCTCAAAAATTAATGGAGTAAAAAAAAAACATCTGAGATCCGAGTTATTAAGTTTGTAAGGGTGTTTTAACACCTAGTGCCCTAAAACCAATTGGTTTGGGAGTCACTGGCCCAAAGCTCGCTACATGGATCAAAGATGCGGTAAAAATATCTGAAGTCTGAGTAATTAAGTCCGTAGGGGTGTCTTAACATCTGGTGCCCTAAAGCCAACTGGTTTGGAAGCCACAGACTCAACACTCGCTACATAGACGGAAGATATTGTATATAAATAAAAAATAGAGAAAAAAATCAAAGAAAAAATCAGAAAAATTATTCCATTGCTACAAAAAGGTGTTAAGTCTGATAGAACTTTAGTACAAAAATATTACTCTCTTATTAACTGCCCTTGTGACTGTTGTGGGCAAAAATGAGTTGTTTAATATTATGTTGGCTGTGTATATGGAGAATGGTAAATATAATAGGAGAATTTACTTATTCTGTAATTTAGAAAGAAAGAAAACAACTAGTAACTTGGAGTAGAAGTTTCACCTGATTAGTCACTAACTTCTTTATTCTCTTTTCGCTTGTCTTTTTTGCTTTTGTGTGCATTAGTTTCACTACTTTTTTACTTTTGTAAAATGTTTGTGGGTATCATTGCTGTAAACCCTCACGATACTACAACTCGTCCACTAGGGACACCTAGGGGTTTAAAGACTTGTTGCATACGCTAAATGCAACCGTGATCCCTACGAAAGTGGCTTAGTTAAATTTTATTATGTTATTTTATTTTGTGTTTTACTCGAGGACTAGCAAAATGTTAGGTTTGGGGGTGTGATGAGTGGTAATTAAATCACTATTTCCCACTCATTTAACCTAATATTTTGTATAGTTTCTTGAGTCTTGTGAATATTTTGATGTGTTTTATGTTATTTTGTAGATAAATAAAGTTTATGGATATTCTGGAGGTAATTTGGACCAAAACAGTGAAAATTGGAAAAAAGAGCATTTTGGTAATTTTCCGCGTCGCGACGCCTAACGTACGCCGAACAGTACTAACGTGCGCCGAGTCCACAAATCAGAATTTGAGAAAAGTTTGACTTTGCTAATGTGCACCGTGCCACATGTCACCATCACAGCCGATCTGCAAACATGCGTTGTGCCACGTGTCATCATCCTACGGTGCCGACAGTCGCCATCGCCACATGTCGCCACGTGTCACTCCACGTCATTTCCACGTCATCATCCACATCACCAGGTTGACCGAATCAAACTGCCATATCATCGTCACGTCAGCATCAGCCAATCAGGAAGTGCCACGTGTCGCAATTCTATGGTGCCGACAGTAACTTTGCCACATGTCGCCACGCCAGCGCCACATCAGCATCAATCATTGACTCTCTTATCCCTATCTAACACAAGGTGGATAAGAATCTGAGCCGACCAATCAGAAGCCGCCACGTGTCACAATAATTGAGCCCCAACCACCTTGCCACGTGTCACCTTATCACCTTATCCAGAATCTGCAGCCGACGAACCAGAACGTGCCACATCGACAAAACGGGCATCACGACGCGAGCTGGGCGTCGCAACGCCGGACCCCTACTGACCCCTATAAATAGAGCGCAAAATTCCAGTTTCAGTTGTACCATTTTATCTCACTTCTTTGATGTAAAGAGGGAGTTTCTCTCTCTAGTTTCTTTTAGTTTTTAGTTTTTAGTTTTGTAAATAATTTTAATTACGTTTTGAAATAATAGTAATTTACTTTCTTACTTTTTACAGTTTTTACTATTCACCATGAGGAGGTAACTTCCCCAGTTAGGGTGAAAGGTAATTCTTTTACTGTTATTATTAGATTAATCTCCCTTAAAAATAATATATTCACTATTTAAAATATTGACTTAAAAAGGATACCGCCAGATTGGTCGATTGGTAATTCATTTAATCTGGTTTAAACCTGACTAATCAAGGATACCGCTAGATTGGTCGGTTGGTAATTAAATTTTCTTACCGCCTATATGGCAGGTTTATTTTGGTTCCGCCTTTATGGCTGGTTGGACTTAATTTGACTTAATCAGGTTACCGCCTATATGGCTGGTTGGTAAAATAATCACAAGTTAATATATTATATTAAGGGAGATATCTAAATAGTAAATAGTAAAAGTTGATCATTTTACCTTAGCATTTTATTTTATTTTACTTTTCAGCTTTTACTTTATGTCTTTTACTTTTCAGTACTTTTACTTATTGTCTTTTACTTTTAAGTTTTTACTAGCCCTAGTTATGTGTTAGTTATCTAGGGTTGTGATGAATTCTAATATCATCGGTTTATAACGGGTTATTTTATAGTTTGGGTAATTTAAAGGTTTACTTATTAAGTCTTAAGTTTAATGCTTCTTGTTGTCTGATCACCAATAAGATTGATGTGGTAAATCTAAAATGAACTAGACATAGAGATTTTAGGTTTCAGCCTTAGACTTAATAGCCCACGATCTTCCTTGATGATAGATAACCCTTTAATAGATTTCCTTACAGGATAGACATATACCTGTCAGGCGGGGGTAGCCATAATTGGAACTTAAACTTAATGAATCTAGATAATTTGGTTGACATAGACATATGGTTCAATTGGGTTAAACTGGGTATTTGCGTCTGACCATCGACATAGGCTTTTGCATAATTTCGTGTTCCAGGTTAGTAAACTGATTTATTACACAAACATAAAATAATCACTTCATCTTTTAAAAGATATTAGAAAGATTCACAACCCTAGATCTTTGTGTCTTTTGTTATTTTCCTTAGTATTTTCTTTTGTCTTTTTATTTATTTATTTATTTAGCAAATCTACAATCAACCAAATCAATCAAGCAATCATTCACTTCTCCCTTTAATTAGATATTTGTAAATAAATAGATTCAACAATTAATAACAAAAGTAGGAATTAAGTCCTCGTGGGATCAATATTTTTATACTACTTGAACGATACGTGCGCTTGCGTTATACGTGTGTGTTTACGCCGGTCACAGGAGCCATCGGTAGACAACATCAGTAAGCTAGGAAGCCCTAGGTTCTATAGATAAGCAAATATAGTACAACTTGAATAAAAGAGCTCATTAGCAATTAAAGCTTAACAATGAGAATATATAGAGTTAAATGGATAAGAAATGAGAAGGAATACTAAGATCATATCGACCAAGTGGAGCTAAAGAAATATTGAGTACAAATATTATTAATAGTTACAAATATCACTCTTGTAAACTTGTTATCCCATAATTAAGGCAGAATGTGAAAAAGCCTAACCATAGAAAACACCGGTATTTCTAGAGAAAGAGAATCAAAAGTACCAGCTAAGAAGAACCCGATTGAATCAAGAATATTGAGCATAGCTAAAGATTTAAAAATGAGGTTTCTTTGATACATGGTGGTAGTAAATGTACTCGGTGGAGATCTTATGAAATGAGGACGAGGTAGTACCCATCAGAAAGAATTTAAGGGATATTCATTGTAGCCACGAACACTAGAGCAGTTTACCTAAGCATAACAAGAGGCACGATGCATGAGGTAGATATTAAGAAACATGAAGAATATCATATGCTTACTAGCCAAATGGTAAATGATTAGCCGGGCAGAGATCTTCGTTATTAAGTCAAATGGAATCCCAAGTGATGCAGAATAGTTGCAGCGAAGTAAGAGTTCACACAAAAAAATTAGTGTATAGCCATAGTTATGACTTCCAAGTCATGGCATTCTAGGTTCAACATGATAATCACATCGTCATGTGGTGTAATGAAAGCACACGAAAGATCGCCGGAAAGTGGTATGATATAGTGGATAAGACAAAAATGATGAGTATATAGTCAGTTGAAAGTTGGTGGTTTAGAAATAGCCGTAAACCCTGTGACTTGTGGTAAGATATTCAGTATCAAGAAATTCAAGCCTAGACATATCTCATAGTTCCAATTTTAAAGAGGATTCGAGGATGAATCATATTTAAGGGGGAAAAATTTATAACATCCAATAATCCCCAGTGGCTTGTACTTTATCAGAGATCGACGACTATTACATTATTGGAGACATGATACATGATGAAAATCATGTTCAAGCGTGCATGTTCTCATGTAAGGACTTTTTGGACATTTGGCAAATTCCTCGTAAATCCGATACGGAAGTTAAAATCGAACAGCCTGTGGTATTTGGGCCATAACGTTCTCATACGAACTCTGATATTTACGAATTGTATATCACCAGAAAGCTAAGATCGAGACCTACAACTTCCATGTCTTAAAATATTCCAAATTCGAATCATAAGTAGGTGAAAAATTGAGATTTATGTGGCCGATATAGTAGAATTTGTAGGAACCACTTTCCTAGCGCAGCAAAAACACGTTAGGCACTTGGATCGGACTTGAAAACTTTTTATGCCCTTCTCTTTGAATGGCTGAATGTTACCAAGACCAAGACTAAATTTGTGCTTTTGTTTTGGAAAAAATTTCAGCCCCCGAACATCGACATAAAAAACTGGACTGTTTTGGATCCGAAAGTCACCAAATTCGCTGCCCAGTTCAGCCCTTGTATGAATTAGTTTCTGCTATGTTTCAGGTTTGATTTTTCAGCCAAAAACAGTCCCAACACAGACCCAAAATACCTCTTAAATTTCCCGAAAAATTCTGGATCAAACACAAAATAAACCGAGCCTCATTTCACCAATACAACGTGTGGCAGTGAGCAAAAACAATGCTCACTGTCGTGGGTCAAGGAAGAAGGTAGATGACGGATTTTTGTTCGACACCAAAAAATCTCCCGAGCTATATCTCATTACCAACAGAATGTATGGTGGGCTACACTCACAATACGAATCCCTAAACTTTTTAGAGATTATAATTCACGCAAGTTTTTTTCTTTTATTTTTTTCTTGTTTTTGTTTTTATTTCTCTCAACACTTGAGAGAGTTTTGGAAGAAGAAAATGTGGCTAGGGTTAGAATGAGAGGCTTAGGCAAAAAAAAAATTAAAAATCTTTTTATACCTAGGGTTATTTATTTCGAAAATAAACAAAACCTTTCCCATTCCACCTACGCAAGTTTCGGCCACCTCCCTATTTTGAATAAAAATTTTTGTAACAATAAATCTTTTATTAAATGTCATCATGATGAAAAAATATGTTACAAAATTAAATATACAATTAGCCTTTTGAAAATATAACTTCCAAAAGTAATCAAGGGTTTCCAAAACCAAAAATTGAAATTCCAATAATGGCCTCATAAAATTATATCATATATAATTTAATATTATGTATTTAATAATTATCATATAATTATTAAAACCATATATTAAATTTTAATATATAGTTTCAAGTGTGACAAAATAATATTATTAATCATATTAATAATATTTTCATATGTGAGTATATAATTAGACTATCCAATTATATTTAATCTGCTATAGTATATCGAGCTAGCACGGGGACCAAATGGACCTTCGGTTCCGAGCTCCAATAATCTCGGAATATTAATTAAGCTCTTAATTAAATATTCTGAATTATTAACTACGGGTTATTCCACTCAAAACCCAAAGTTGCACTCTCGTTGTCGCAGATAGATATTTTATTTCATAAAATATAATACCATTTACATTACATGATTCTCTATGGCATATATCCCAACAGAATTCGTGAATGGTCTAGACTAAGGAAAGGTGGCATAATCCTAACCACCCATTCCATCAAAAAAATCAGCACTTTTGTCTATAAATAGAACACTATTCACTCTCTCCCCCACACATCAAAAAATGTGAAGAGCAAAGGAAATGAGGAATTTTCTTCTCTCACTTTGTCTTCATTTTCAAGGAATTTTGATCAATCATAGTATGTTTTCAAGCTTGGTAAGTTTCCTGTAACATCCCAAATCCGAGAGATGCTACCGGCAGGGAATATGCCATATTATCCCCCTGAGCCTCTGACTATCTGTTTATAATCATCTTAACTGAACTAATCTCAAATGACTTTCTCATACATATGGACCATTGTCTCGACTCAACAACATGAAATACATCTCAATTGCTCATATAGTGTACTCATTAGTACCACACATCACAACTTTGAAAATGAAAACATTAGCACATTTCAATAACTTAATCAATACAGTGCATGACATATAGCTTTTACTTCGACATTGACAATACTAAAACTCTATACACACTGATAGACTCAAACCCTTTGGTGACTGCCATCAGTATCCATCCTCCCGAGCTCATCCTTCATGATCCTGTAAAACAAAATAATGGGAGTGTGGGTTAGATCGTTTGAACGATCTAAGTGAGTGGATGATTTTTAAAATGAAAATTGAAATATTTTATGAAACTCATGTTTTATATATCAATTCGAAATCTATCTTAAAACTTTTCTTTTCTAGAAAAATTGTCCCTGAAATCTATTTCTGAAATCTTCTTTTGAAAATCTGGTTCTGTGTATCTGTATCTGAAAATCTGTTATGAAAACTATTTCTGAAACGTCTGTTTCTGAAAACTGTTTCTTTCTAGAAAATCATTCTTTAGAAAACTAACTCTGAAATCTGTATCTAAAAACTATCTCTGAAAAACCTGACGGATAGGGGCGTTATGTATCGTCGTCCCCCCATACGCCTAACTAGAGCCATGAGTGCAAATCCAAAAATTTGGGGCGTTACGTATCGCCGTCCCCCAAGCCACTAAACTAGAACTGGGGATACGGATCTATGTTACCCTCTAAGCTTTGAAACTAGGATTTATAAGCAGTTATCATCCCTAGTCCTGAACTAGGATCTGGGGGCATTATGTATCACCGTCCCCCCAGTCCTCTACATGTGCACATGTCATCCGTCAATTTCATGTTTGTACTAAGTTACATACTGAGGTGGGTTTTTCCCTCATACCTCGAAAACATAAAATCATACTTGGAAAATATTTCTTTCTCAAACATATCTTAAAACATAATCTTTCATGAAATAACTGCAGTAAAAATCAACTAATGCCCTAAAAGCGTAAAAATGAGTATGATATGTAAAATACACTATAAAAGTCAACTTTAAAGAAGAATGTCCACTCACAGGTTTAAAATTTGGTTGGCATCGTTTACTCTGCCGAAGGAAATTACGGTTCATGCAATGATCTATAATTGATAAACTAGATAAAAAAAATGGACTGAGAAGCATATTACGGAAGCAGGCTAAATTTATCTATTTACATGCTTGTCATCATTTCAATGAATATCATATGTACACCACAATGTAATGTATTCATACGGGTTGATACGAGACCCTTAGGGTGGCCTCTAACACGCCAATGTGAAACTGAGATGAAGTAAAAATTATTTGGGGAATTTTTACCTTTACGTCGCGACTCCGAACCTTGTGCGTCACGACACACACGATACCAGAAACGTCTGCAAAATTCCCCAGCATGCATCACGACGCGAGCCCTTACTCGTCGTGACGCCGGCCTGTTTTCCAGAGTTCTTTGCTTGTTTTCAAGGTCCATCTTACACCAAAAGCACCACAAACACTTCAATAACAAAATTATTGCACAAACTAATCAATTGAACTTCAAATTCACATGTTCTACATCAAGTTATCAACTTCAAACAATTCCTTAAATCTCAATATCCTTGATTTAACTAACCCTTTAAAACTTTAAAAATTTGGGTTCTTAACTCCAACAATCACTTTCTCTACTTTTCAATCATCAATATGCAATCCTTATCATGCCAACATCTCAATTCTGTAATTATGTTTTCAAAATCCAACAAACCAAGTTTTGGGTCAAGTTTCCTTACCTTATTCTTCTTAATTTCCGTCATTATCTAAGCCCTCAAATGTTGCCAATCTTCGTTCCTCTTTCTTCATTCATTTGCTTTTTATTCTTCCTTCATCTTTCTTCTTTCTCTTTTCCTCTTCCTCCACGTTTTCTTTCTTCTTCTTCTTCTTCTTCTTCTTCTTCTTATTTTCTTATTTTGTGAAATATTGAATAGTAATCCCCTTTTATACTAGGGCTTGCTTGAAATTTTGATATATAAAGAAAAGTTGAGAAAGTTTGAGATTTTTCTAGATAGGTCTGTGGCACTATTCACCCAGAATTTTGACTTGCATTTTTGGCCTACTTCTAGTCCTAGTTTGAAAACATATTCAACGTCGAAGTTGTAGGTCTCGATCCCACCTTCCCAGTGATATACAATACATAAAAATCAGATTTCGTATGAGACAATTACGGCCCAAATACCATGGGTTGTTTGGAGTGGAACATAATACAGTTTCGTATCGGAATTTCAAGAAATTTGCCGATTATCCCCAAACTTGTTCCATGAATATATATGTTCTTGAATATAATTTATATTATATAACACTCATCCCACAAAGTAATAATAGCCGAAATTTCTGGTCGTTACAAATTCTCCCCCTTAAATATGATTCGTCCTCGAATCCTTTTTAATACTGAGCTTGGTACTGTAACTTCTGAGAACATAGCACGATATAACCTTGTTTCTTAAGGTCTGAACTCTTGTTTTTCTTAAACTGGTATACCGGGGTTACTTCTTTCTAACTGACACTCTATATTTGTCTTTCACTTATTTCTTTCTTCCCTTAAAGGCTTAATACTTCTCTTAAGACTTCTTGGATAACTATTCATTTTGTACTTGTCTTCACGAAAGTATATCCAACTTGTAGAATCTCAAATGATTTAATTGCATTCATGCTAATATGGATCTATCTACGATTGTTCTACAGGAATTGCTTGTTTTCATCTTTTATTTCTCTTGCTAGGTTATTACCATCTTTTAAATATTACTTGGCTTCTGTGACTCCTTACATCTATCATAGGTCTATTATACTTTGTACCACAACCAATAACCTTTTGCTATCCTTGGTCTTAAGTATACCTCAAGTTCTTCACTTCCTTTATTTATTATAACTCCCTTAATGGTCTTTCTGAGTGCATCATCAATCTTTTCTTATCCAACGCCTTCTTATGCTAAAGGGTGGTTTTTGTCTCTTAGGGTTAGGGTTATTTTATGTCCATCATAACTTGAAACAATCATTGTTAGTGTTCCTAGAACATGCCAAGGATCTTCTAAGCGTGATTTGGTGTGTGAATAATCAAAATAAGATTGCGAAATAAACTTACATTGATTGGCTTGGATGATGGATTTCAAAAATCTTTAAGTTTGTGAAGAGCTCCAAGCTTTTCTTTGTGTTCCAAACTCAAGGGATTAGTTTCCCTATCACCTTGTTTGCTCATTGAAGTGCTAGCTCACAAGAATTTTTACAACAAAAACTCCATGGGAGAGGGAGAGAGTCACGACATTAGAGGGAAAAGAGAGAAGATGAAATGTTGTGAATAGTAATTCTATCTAACTTCCAAAGTTGACTTGGTTTAGATACAAAGTTTTTGTGTTGAAAATGGTTTGAGTGTTTTATAAGTAAAGCAAGCCTTAATTTCAACAAATCAAATCCACAAATCAAACCCAACCACTTCCATCACATTTCCAACAAGTTGATGTAAGTGAAGTGGGTCCCACCACTTTTAAATTCTAAATTTAAATCGGCTAACTCAACACGCAACTTCGCTCGGGCCCGGATTCGTTTAATTCCGAACTAAATGAATTTGTCGTTGCGACATAATTAAATCCAATTTAATTAAATAATTATGCCTTGCAAAATTATTACGAAAGTCTCTTACGAATTAATTCTAAATTAATTCGTTCGCCCGAATTAAAATCCAATTTTAATTCCGCTTTGAAATCTAATTTCAATTAATATATCCAATATATATTATTTAATCGATTAATTCCAAATTAATCGTTCTCTCTCTTCTATCCGAATTTTATCCAAGATAAATTCTTGCCGCAATTAATCATAGATTAATTTTCTCTCTCTCATAATTAATCCTAGATTAATTATATTCGAGTCAAACGTCATCGGTGAATCTTTGGGAAGCGACCCAAGAGATCTCTGGATATGTTGGCAGTAAATCCGATTGTCGGACTTGTTAGGGATAAGCCCTATACCCAACTTGTGGATGGGCTATATGTACATGTATTTGTAATATTTTCATTAATTAATAAAATGGCAATATTTATTATACGTGTCTTACATAACTTATATGAATCATCAACACTGTAATAAAGCCCTTAGAGTAATAAGACGATGGCTTCCACGCCTTATGAGAATCATTACTCTTAAATGTTCCTAGTCATAGTTTTGTGAATAATCTGGGCGTTCACAAAATGGAGAGACTAGCATGATGATATGATCCGCCCTTAAGTGGGGTAGCCGATCTCATAGGCTACTAGCGCAGATCCGTTCGCTTAGTGTATCACATGGATGCATGAGTTACTCGTGTCCATCGAACTAACCGCCAAAAGTTTTCATATGGAGTGTTTATCCAATGTGTCTGTGAGAACTTTCATGTATCGATGATATGACTAGTCCTTAGACTTGAGGTCTTTACAATCTTATGTGTGGATCAAATAACTTTGACATTCTCCTTCCCCGATTCAAAAGATCCGGTCATAAGGGTATGATTGGGTCATTTGTTGAAACACATGAAGTTTGTAAAGATACAACAGAGAATCGCCACTCTCTTGGATAATATTTTCTTATAAGAGTGATATTTCAGTTCGCGGGTTGATATGTGTGAATAGTGCTTGAGACTGTGGCCACAGCGGAAGAATCATGTGAGATTCTTGGGTTAGCACGATTCATGACACTATCAATATCATACATTTGACCATATGGGTAGACACTTTCCTTACCATAGGTCAATAGGTGGGGATACAGTGAGGCGAGGGACCGTATCATATGTAAATCATATACAGAATGTGTATATATATCTTTCCTTCTCATTTGGGGGCCTTGGCATGTTGCTAGATGTCAACCTTGGTCATTGAAATCGAAAGACCATCTGATCAGAGGATAATTTATGTTCCATTAAATTATCACGATTCATTTCATGTCCAACTTGAGGGGAACCCAAAAGGTCACACACAATAAAGTCGAAATCAATGGTTAACAGTGCATAGTACAAATATAACAGCATATATGATTGCTGTAGAAATTATTCATAAATGGTTCAATGTGTTTAATTATTGAATAGATCATTTATGAGGTTCCATAGTGGCTTAGGGATTGGTGAATGATGATGGGGGGCACTTTGGGAATTGGAAAAAAAATTACTATTCATGTGAATAGTAACGTGAATAGTAAACAAATTTTGTTATTTGTTTTGAATTCCAATTCGGCCCAAACTCTTATTAGGGTTTTATAATCTTATTAAACCACTAAATTAAGATCAAATGGCTAAGATTAAATTAGCTTTTATCCCACATCGGATTCTTAATTAATTTTGTTGTCTTTGAAGCACTATATAAACCCAAAGAATTCTTCATAAATTTTTACACCAAACCTTTCATATCTTGGGAGTGAGTAACTCTAAAGTTTAAGAGTAAGCCACTGATTTTGAGGATCCTTAAGTCTAATTAACTAGAGGAACCTCGAGTTAACAGTTTTGAAGTATTTTCCTAGGCTAGCATCAAGGGCAAAATACCCGTGCACTCAAGGCGTAGTCTTGCAGTTGGGTTTTGGCTTTGGTGTGTGCATATTTGGAGGCCACACACTTGGGTTGCTCTTTGGAACATGAAAGAGCTTGCTGAGTTCGAGAAAAGCTTGTAGATTAGAGGGAGGACTGGAGCAGTCTACGGTTCAAATAAGTCTTTTTCTTTCTTTATTTTATTTAGAGTTCTTTTGATATTTAGCATGTTTAGGTTTATGTTCTTTGCATGTTTTATGAGTTTTATGCTTAGAATACATAGTAACATGCCTAGGCTTGTAGAATAATAAAAACAAATGGGTCTTGGGCAAAGGGAAAGCGGCATAATAATTTTAATTTTCCGCTGCGCACTCACGACCGCTTCCCAATGGCGGTATCAGATCGCCATTTTTTTTATTATTTCTCTCTCATTTGAATTCGAAATTGGGTGTTTAAAAGCTCGTTGGAAAGCTAACACCCTGAACTTAATTTTAGGCGCAAGTTTTGCATGATTTGGTTAAGATTTGAATTTTGAAATTACATTTAAAGTTATTTGAATAAAATAAAATGCAATATCATATGCAATATCATATGCTTGCATTTAAAGTTATTTGAAGAAAAATGTGAATAGTAAATTTATTTGAATAAAATAAAATGCAATATCATAATTAAATATTAATCAAAGTTATTTAATGCCTAAAATAATTCCAACATATTAAAACTCATATGCTTGATAATTCTATGTATGATTAGATTTGGCATGATTATTTTAGGGTGCAAGCATCTAGAGACTTTCTAAGAAATAGAGAGTGTATTGCTTATCCCTTAGCTAAGTAATTATTTCGTGATGAACTTAGAAATTTATTACCTTTAAGGCTAATAAATATAAATCACTTGTTTATAATAAAAGACATTATAAAAGATACAAGTGGGTTGGGACCAATGGGTTAATAAAACTTTCCAAACTAAAGTTAATTTAACCAAAGGTATTACTAGAGTTAGATAATGATTTGATGTCTTCCTTCACTCACTACCTTTTTATAGCCAAAAGGAAAAGCTGTGAAGACATCTAGATAATCATTTACTCAAATCTTACCTTAAAGCATATTTAAAGTGTTGGACTATTTTGGAGGATCTATTGTTTATTCCTGTCACCAAGGCAATAGGAGCTTAAGAGGTAAGGGTATTTCAGAGAGTTCGCTCCACCCTCACTCTGGGGAATTTTTAATGGAGGAATCCATTTGACAGTTATTCACTTAAACTTGCTAAAATCATTAATAATAATTTAAGTCTAAAATTTCCCTACCATTGTAAAGTATAGACCCAAAGGGCTTAACCGTTTTGGCAGGACTTGGCTTTACCAGACTGACCAATACAAATTTATCCCTAAATCATACTATTGACAATGGTTTGACTTTTCTGAGTCATAAGACGCAGCGACCCTTAGGCGTGGTCTTATAACTTAGTGGCAAAGATTAGGTGTCCACAAGGACTAGCATAAGCTATGGCATGTTTGATTGCCCAACCCAATGATCAAGTAACTGTGATTTATATAATAATTAGTTGGGAACCTACCTAATTATCGTATTTTATAACGACCGGCCCTAGTCAGAATTATGAAATAATGATAATGAGATCCTAGCCCACAAGAAATCCATCATATTGGTTGTGTTAGGGTTTTGGATAGGTACGGGGGTTTTGGGCCAAGATTAATATTTAAAACGGGAATCGACTGAGCGAACCCACGGCTAACTAGCGAGTTTAAATTTGACGAAGTATTAATTTTAGATTTTTCCCTTCCGACATATGTTTCTCGCGGCTTCCGTGACTTATCGGGTAGTGCCTCTATACGAGGCTCATCATTGGGCTTTATGCAAAAATACAGTGTCTACAGTCGCCCGCTCTTTGATGGGGCTTGTGCAGTGTGTGACAGTGACAAACATATCAAAGTTATGCATGTATTTTTTACTTACCTGGTTCACCGGCTGTCGCACTTACCTGCTACTTTGTGAGATCGAACTGAGTTAATCTGGTGGTGAGGTGCTGCGACCCCTAAGATTCGTCCCTGCAAGATACTGCGATCTCTAGGATTCATTACCGAACTGAGCTGATTTGAGGTGGTTCATTCTCGAACCGTTATTGTGAGAGGTGGTCCATTCCTGAACCATTACTGTAAGGTGGTCCATTCCCGAACCGTTACTGTGAGGTGGTGGTCTATTTCCGAACCGTTACTGATGAGAGATGGTCCATTTTCGAACCGTTATTGATGTGAGGTGGTGGTCCATTTCCGAACCATTACTGAAGAAGTTGATGGCGAGGCGCTTCGACCTCTGGGTCTTGTTCCCGAACCACCAAGTGGGTTTTGTTCCTGAATTGAGTTGTGGGTCTTGTTCCCGATTTGAGTTGAGGGTTTTGTTCCCTGAATTGAATTGTGGGACTTGTTCCCGATTTGAGTTGTAGGTCTTGTTCCCGATTTTTTTTGTGGGTCTTGTTCCCGATTTGAGATGTGGGTCTTGTTCCCGATTTGAGTTGTGGGTCTTAATCCCGATTTGAGTTGTGGATCTTGTTCCCGATTTGAGTTGTGGGTCTTGTTCCCGATTTTAGTTGTGGGTCTTGTAGGCATTGCATTTTTACATGTGAAACCCGATGATGAGTCTCAGTTGGAGGCACTACCTTTTAAGTCACGGAAGCCGCGAGAAATGGATGTCGGAAGGGGAAATTCAGGATGAGTATGCTATTAAAGTCGTCACGTGTTCACTGTTTCCGTTCGTGCTGCATTCTTAAACGCGTTCGAACGTCAGGCAGATTTGGGGCTTTCGTGTTGCGTTCGAATTGGCGTTCGAACGGTATCGGTATTTCTGGTTTTGCTGTTAGCCTCATGACCCAAGCCCAAACCCACTTAAAACTCACCCAAATTAAATCAAATATTAAGTTAAATATTAATCAGATAATGTAATTAAATAAAATAATTAATTAAGTCATATACCAAACTAAATAAAACAAATAAAATCTAAATAATCACCTACCAAAATAATAAAAATACTTACACAAATTAAAGAAATTACATGCCTAATAAAGATAAATCAAATATATCTTATTCCAAACTTAACAAATATCATGCCTAATTAAAATCAATCATAACAAATTAAATATTTTGTATTCCTAATCTAGCCAAATTTGTACCCCCTCAATCTTTGACTTTCCTTGCCCAACACAAAATCAAATCCCTTCTTGTGAGACAAGGTGAAGCCCTAGCCATTCTCTATATAAACAACCCCTAACCAAGACATGATGCCCCTAGGTCATACACATAATATACACACAACTCACACGAAAATCACAACACACACATAAACCCTAGAAGTTCACGCATACTCAAGAAATGACACAAAAATTCTCTTGATCCCCTTTCCTAATCACCGAAAACCAGACCTCCATTCATCAACCTTGTATCACCGAAAAATAGCCCATACAGCAGCCCTAAAACACACATAAAACAGCCCCTGAACCACACCATAACACCACCGAAAATCACATCCAAAAAAATAGCCAAAACATCCCAAAAACAGTAACTAAAATACAGCAGCAAAACAGTAGAAAAACGGCAGTGAATCGGAGTCAAAAACAGTAGCAAAAGACGGATAACGACGACTCAAAACAGTAAGACAACGAACGAGAGGAGTGAACCAGTGAACTGGAAGAGTTGAAGAGCATCCACCCTTCCGACGATCGTGTACCGTACATCCGAGAGGTGATTTAAAAGGTTAGACCTGATGGCACTTTTCTCATTAGTTTATATTCGTTCTTTTTGGTTGTTTATTGAATTGTATTCGCATGAGAGTCGTTTGTGGATGCATGTTGTGGCTTGAATGAAATGAGAGATGTGTCAACTCTCGCGGTATATCGGATGGAAACCCGGGCATAAATTTCATAGCCGATTCCGAATGGACGTAGTATGATCTGTACTTGGGATACAACTCCACGTACCGCTTGAGTAAACGGCACCCTCTTTTGTTTTGTGTTGCTTTGGTTTATTTATTTTTCATCACTTGAATTCAGCATGTTGCTTATGTATGCATGATTCAATCGAGCGCATGGGCTTAGTAAGTGCAATGAAAGATCCCCTATGGGGAGGGGTTAAAGCCCTTTACCACGATGCTTTGCCGCGCCGGTTGATGTGTGTTCGGTTGAATGCAAGATACGATCAACCGGGCATACTAAGTTTGATATTATTGTTTTTAATTCTTTATATGCATGATTCAATCGAGCGCATGGGCTTAGTAAGTGCAATGAAATATCCCCTATGGGGAGGGGTTAAAGCCCTTATCACGATGCTTTGCCGCGCCGGTTGATGTGTGTTCGGTTGAATGCAAGATGTGTTCAATCGGACATACTGAGCTTGACATTATTGTCTTTATTCTTTTTGTTGCATGCATCAGGCCTTGTTCAGTTCGAACGCATTCTCAAATGCTACACGAACACGAACCTTCTGTTTACCGTTTGAACGCGTTCTCGAACGCTACGCGAATGCGCACGCACTTTCTTAGTCTTATCATGCATCAGGTCTGGTTCCGTTCGAACGCGTTCTCGAATGCTATACGAACGCGAACCTTCTGTTTACCGTTCAAACGCGTTCTCGAACGCTATGCGAATGCGCATGCACTTTCTTAGTCTTATCATGCATCAGGTCTGGTTCCGTTCGAACGCGTTCTCGAACGCTATACGAACGCGAACCTTCTGTTTACCGTTCGAACGCGTTTTCAAACGCTACGCGAACGCGCACCCACTGGACTGAGTCTCTTTCCATCAGATTTCATGCATAGTTTTCCTAGTAGCTATCCCTACGTATGATGAACCTGATTGACCCTCTGTATTACGCAAGATTGTGTAGGTGTCGTTCATCTGTATTCCCCATATGTATGAGTATAATGTGTTTATTAACTTGTATGCTTTCCATATGTTAATCTTTATCTATGCAAATTGAGACATAGATTACGTACTAATAGGCTGTATGCAAATTCGGATATGTGTTACATGTAAATTTAGATGAACTTGTTGATGCATGCATGTGAATTTAGAAGCATGATACTCTTGGAAATAAGTGTTACTTAAACTTGATTAAATTATTACATAAATCCTTTCATTACAAGTGACATAAGTAAGGGACCATTCCGAACCCAACGGTTTGAGGTCTTCCCTTGCGAGGGGTGAGTGCGGCCTTAAATCTCATTTTCCCGGTTCACACCGGGTGGCGACTCCATTATTCTCTGGTTTAGTCTCCCGTGGCTACTCCGTACTCCCAACCGGGCCGCGAGCCCGGGACAACATGTGTCGCCCCAGATCCTGTGTCCCACAGTCTGGCGACTCCACTGGGGATAGAGAATCGGCCCCGAAATATTGTCTTTTGTAATGTTTGGATTTATGTTCTAATTGACTGTGTCTATAGTGGATGAAATAGGGGTTTAATCAAAGGAATTTTTGAGGCTAGGTAATGGTTTGGTGTCTTCCTTCATTCACTACCTTTCTAGAAGGAAAAGCTGTGAAGGCACCTATATAGCCATCTACTCGTAGCCTACTGTGATGGACTAATTTGGAGGACTCGTTGTTTATTCCTGACACCAAGCGATAAGAGCCTAAGAGGCTTGGGTATTTAAGTGAGCCTCGCTCCACCTTCCCTCTGGGGAATCTACAACGAGAAATCCATTTGACAGCCAGTCACACACCATAGCTCATTGGCACGTACCTTAGTGTATAAAAAAGGGTGCGCTCACTTGGTTGCTCGAACCCTTGATTGGGGAGACCTAGTTGTGGGCCATCATTCGCCGATGAGAGCCTTTGTCTACACTCCTGCGAACCCACCCATAGACCGGGATTGTATGGTTAAAGTAACAATTATTTCCTTGAGTATGAGCTTGTGGACCATCCTCATTTGGATGCAGTTGGACCATTGTCAGAAATACGAACTTGCAGGGCCATTTAAACTGGGGCGAGTTCGTACCTTATGACCATTGGACCCAAAGCTTCTGAAATGTTGATGGGCCATTCTGTAGAAATTATTGTTATGTGTTTGCATTATCTTTCTTTTATGTTTGTGTTTGGGAACATCGCCGTTTGGATCCATTTGGACCATTTGTCATGGGATATGGGCTTGTTGGGCCATTTAAACTGGGACAAGAACGTATTTCTTGACGATTGGGCCAAAGGCTTCTAAGTGTTGGTGGGCCACTTTGTGCTTGTGTTCGGAACATTACCATTTGGATTTAGTTGAGCTCCTTGCCATGAGATGTGAACTTGTTGGGCCATTTAAACTGGGACGAGTTCACTCCTATGACAGTTATCCCAAAAGTTTCTAAAATGATAATGGGCCGATTTGTTTGAGAATTTTAGTTGATGTAGTATGTTATATATGTTACATGCATCTCATGCACCTCATGCATACATATATCATGTTAACACCCTCTATGTCTCAAAAAGACATCATAGATACCGTTTGGGTTAGAGACGGAACAAGGCTCATTAAAAGAACAGTAACAGTCATGAGTGAATCTGGTAATGAGGTATCCCGAATGGATCAGTTAGAGAACGGTCTCACCAAGGTCACTGAACAGTTGCAAGCTTTGACTACTGCCATGACAAATATGGCTGTGCCCCGTGCTGGGGGAAATTCTGAGAATGTAAGACGTGAGGAGCCTCCGAATGGGTTGGGGGATGATATCCCACTTTTGATGATGACATGGCAGCGTATGCAACAGACAGAGTGATTGGGTCTCAGGCAGAATTTCAGAGGCTCCGGGATCAGGTTGAAATATTTACCCGCAAAATGAGGGGTAAACATGAAAAGTTGTTAGATTATGAGGAAATGACCTTCGGAGAACAGCTGCCAGCTCAGTTTAAAATGCTCGACATGGCCAAGTTTAATGGGAATGGAGACCCGAGGGTCCATCTGCAGCAATATGTCTCAGTCATGAGTTCAATGGGCCTATCACAGCGCCAAGTCCAAAAGATGTTTGGGATGTCACTCGAGGGGGCACCTGTGGTTTGGTATCATAGCCTTAAGAAGAAGGTTAAGGAAGATTGGAAGGAACTAGCTGATGCTTTTCTGAAACAGTATGTTACAGACTTAGAGATTGATTTGTCACTTCGTGATTTGGAGAACACTAAGCAGAAGCCAGAAGAAAGCTTCAAGGAGTATGTAGACCGCTGGAGAAGCCAGCTTCTGAAAATACAGACTCGGCCCTCTGAGAAGGACCAAATTAAAATGATCATCAAGGGCACTAAGCCCTCGATCTATGACAAGTTGAGGAGGATGACTTCAATGATTGCGGATTTCCGACAGTTGAGGGAAACTGTCATGGATATTGAGGAAGAAGAGGATGAAAACAGAAAGTTTTATGGCCAGAATAGAAGGAATTTTGGGGGACATCCTGAAGCCAAGTCTTCCAGTGCTGAGGTCACTGCCATCAGGAAAAGACGTTTGTCCAACTTGGGTAGACCTCTATCAAAGGTGTTTGAGAAATTGAAGATGCAAGGACTCCTGAAACCCTTGGAACCTAAACCACTCCCCAGCCCTGTGCCGCACTACCTTGACTTAAACTTATTCTGTTATTTTCACCAGCAAAAGGGTCACGAAACTGACAACTGCCCCCACCTTAGGCATGAGATCCAAGACCTGATTGACACCCACAAAATACCTGACCCAGAAAGAGAGCAACCCAGCACACACAAGAATCCTCTACCAAATTACCACTCCGTCCCACCACCATGATCAACTTTGGCTTGCCTGAAACCTTTGTCCTCCAAACCCTCAACCACCAAGCTTCTCACATGGGGATAAGGGATAATAACAATGAAGAACCAGAGGCTAAGGAAGAAGGCACTGCTGTTTCTCCAAGTTTATCTTGCATTTTTAATAAAGACATTGATTTTGTTTGCTTGTTCGAATCTTTTCTCAACAATAGTAAAGAAGTTCATTTCGCTTACTTGCCTGAATCTCCATTTCTCAACTTGCAACATGAGTGCATGTGAAAAAAGCATTCAATCTTGGTACTATGATACTCAGAACGTAGGGAATCCTCAGAAGAAGCAAGCAGAAAAGATAAATTGGCCATTCAGAAATTGGGGAATGAATACAGTGAGACTGTTAGACTTGGAGAGGAAATGAGTTCACAGAACCAATTAGTGTAGACAGATTGAAGCAGTACTTTGCCTAAGGAAGAGAAGATCGAGCTGTCACTAAGGGAATTGACCGAAGACCTAACCCAACGGGATAGGAAACTCATGCATACATGCATACACGTAACACATTTTTGCATCCTTTTTGTTTTTTTTTTTTGTTTTATATTAACAGGTTTCGAAGAAAGAAAGAGAGAAAGCAGCAAAGGCAAGCTAGTCAGAAACAGCAACAGTACAGTTTCAGGAACGAATCCAGGGAAATGAATCTCTCAGAATTTGGAAGGAATCCAGGGAATGAATCTCTCAGAATTTGGAATGAATCCAGGGAATGAATCTCTCAGAATTTGGAATGAATCCAGGGAATGAATCTCTCAGAATTTGGAACGAATCCAGGGAATGAATCTCTCAGAATTTGAAATGAATCCCGGGAATGAATCTCTCAGAATTTGGAATGAATCCAGGGAATGAATCTCTCAGAATTTGGAATGAATCCAGGGAATGAATCTCTCAGAATTTGGAACGAATCCAGGGAATGAATCTCTCAGAATTAGGAATGAATCTCTCAGAATCTGGAATGAATCCAGGAAATGAATCTCTCAGAATTTGGAATGAATCTCTCAGAATTTTGGAATGAATCCAGTAATGAATCAGGGAATGGATCCCAGGGTCGAGGCCCACGTCAGTAGAATTTTGGAAGGAATCCGGGAATGAATCCCAGGGCCGAGCCCACATCAGTAGAATTTTGGAATGAATCCCAGGGCCGAGGCCCACATTGTCAGAATTATGGAATGAATCCAGGAATGAATCCTAGGGTCGGGGCCCACACCATCAGAGTTTAGGAATGAATCCAGGAATGAATCCTAAAGCCGAGGCCCACATCATCAGTTTTTTTTGGAATGAATCCTAGCCCGCACCGTCAGAATTTTGGAATGAATCCAGGAATGAATCTTAGGGCGAGGCCCATGCCAGCTTGGGGACAAGGCCCCACATCATTTCAGCTTGGGGGCGAGGCCCATATCGGCTTGGGAGCGAGGCTCCATACCATATCAGCTTGGAAGGGCGAAGCCCAAATCAGCTTGAGGGCGAGGCCGACATCATCAGCAGTTTTGGGGACGCGTCCCAGGATCGAGGTCCACCGCAGCACCAACTCAGCTCGAGGCAGCAGACGAGCCAGGTAAGTGAAAATACATTGCATAACTTTGATAGGATTGTTCAAAGTCACACACTGCACAAGTCCCATCAAAGTGGGGGCGACTGTAGGCATTGCATTTTTGCATGTGAAACCCGATGATGAGTCTCAGTTGGAGGCACTACCTTTTAATTCACGAAAGCCGCGGGAAACGGACATCGGAAGGGGAAATTCAGGATGAATATGCTATCCAAGTCGTCACGTGTTCACTGTTTTCGTTCGTGTTGCGTTCTTAAACGCATTCGAACGTCAGGCAGATTGCGGGCGTTCGTGTCGCGTTCGAATTGGTGTTCGAACGGTATCGGTATTTCTAGTTTTGCTGTTAGCCACATGACCCAAGCCCAAGCCCACTTAAAACACACCCAAATTAAATCAAATATTAAGTTAAATATTAATCAGATAATGTAATTAAATAAAATAATTAATTAAGTCATATACCAAACTAAATAAAATAAATAAAATCTAAATAATCACCTACCAAAATAATAAAAATACTTACACAAATTAAAGAAATTACATGCCTAATAAAGATAAATCAAATATATCATATTCCAAACTTAACAAATATCATGCCTAATTAAAATCAATCATAACAAATTAAATATTTTGTATTCCTAATCTAGCCAAATTTTTCCCCCCTCAATCTTTGACTTTCCTTGCCCAACACAAAATCAAATCCCTTCCTTGTGAGACAAGGTGAAGCCCTAGCCATTCTCTATATAAACAACCCCTAACCAAGATATGATGCCCCTAGCTCATACACATAATATACACACAACTCACACGAAAATCACAACACACACAGAAACCCTAGAAGTTCACGCATACTCAAAAAATGACTTAAAATTTCTCTTGATCCCCTTTCCTAATCACCAAAAACCAGACCTCCATTCATCAACCTTGTATCACCGAAAAACAGCCCATACAGTAGCCCTAAAACACACACAAAACAGCCCCCGAACCACACCATAACACCACCGAAAATCACATCCAAAATAGTAGCCAAAACATCCCAAAAACAGTAACTAAAATACAGCAGCAAAATAGTAGCAAAACGGCAGCGAATCGGAGTCAAAAGCAGCAGCAAAAGACGGAGAACGATGACTCAAAACAGTAAGAAAACAAACGAGAGCAGTGAACCAGTGAACTGGAAGAGTTGCAGAGCATCCACCCTTCCGACGATCGTGTACCGTACATCCGGGAGGTGATTTAAAAGGTTAGACCTGAGGGCATTTTTCTCATTAGTTTATATTCGTTCTTTTTGATTGTTTATTGAATTCTATTCGCATAAGAGTCGTTTGTGGATGCATGTTGTGGCTTGAATGAAATGAGAGATGTGTCAACTCTCGCGGTATATCGGATGGAAACTCGGACATAAATTTCATAGCCGATTCCGAATGGACGGTAGTATGATCTGTACTCGGGATACAACTCCACCTACCGCTTGAGTAAACGTCACCCTCTTTTGTTTTGTGTTGCTTTGGTTTATTTATTTTTCGTCACTTGAATTCAGCATGTTGCTTATGTATGCATGATTCAATCGAGTGCAAAGATCCCCTTTAGGGAGGGGTTAAAGCCCTTTACCATGATGCTTTGCCGCGCCGGTTGATGTGTGTTCGGTTGAATGCAAGATACGTTCAATCAGGCATACTAAGTTTGATATTATTGTTTTTAATTCTTTATATGCATGATTCAATCGAGCACATGGGCTTAGTAAGTGCAATGAAAGATCCCTTATGGGGAGGGGTTAAAGCCCTTATCACGATGTTTTGCCGCGCCGGTTGATGTGTGTTCGGTTGAATGCAAGATGTGTTCAATCGGACATACTGAGCTTGACATTATTTTCTTTATTCTTTGTGTTGCATGCATCAGGCCTGGTTCCGTTCGAACGCGTTCTCAAACGCTACACGAACGTGAACCTTCTATTTACCGTTCGAACGCGTTCTCGAATGCTACGCGAACACGCACGCACTTTCTTAGTCTTATCATGCATCAGGTCTGGTTCCGTTCGAATGCGTTCTCGAACGCTATACGAACGCGAACCTTCTGTTTACCGTTCGAACGCGTTCTCGAATGCTACGCAAACGCACACGCACTTTCTTAGTCTTATCATACATCAGGTCTGGTTCCGTTCGAATGCGTTCTCGAACGCTATACGAACGCGAACCTTCTATTTACCGTTCGAACGTATTTTCAAACGCTACGCGAACGCACACCCACTGGACTCAGTCCATTTTCATCAGATTTCATGCATAGTTTTCCTAGTAGCTATCCCTATGTATGATGAACCTGATTGCCCCTCTGTATTACGCAAGATTGTGTAGGTGTCGTTCATCTGTATTCCCCACATGTATGAGTATAATGTGTTTATTAACTTGTATGCTTTCTGTATGTTAATCTTTGTGTATGCAAATTGAGACATAGATTACGTGCTAATAGGCTGTATGCAAATTCGGATATGTGTTACATGTAAATTTAGATGAACTTGTTGATGCATGCATGTGAATTTAGAAGCATGATACTCTTGGAAATAAGTGTTACTTAAACTTGATTAAATTATTACATAAATCCTTTCATTACAAGTGACATAAGTAAGGGACTATTCCGAACCCAACGGTTTGAGGTCTTCCCTTGCGAGGGGTGAGTGCGGCCTTAAATCTCATTTTCCCGGTTCACACCGGGTGGCGACTCCATTATTCTCCGGTTTAGTCTCCCGTGGCTACTCCGTACTCCCAATCGGGCCGCGAGCCCGGGACAGCATGCGTCGCCCCAGATCCTGTGTCCCACAGGTCTTGTTCCCGATGTGATGGTGAGGTACTTTTGACCCCTGGGCTTTGTTCCTGAACCACCTGTGGGCTTTATTCCCAAACTGTGCTGAGTGTGGGCTTTATTCCCTAGCTATTGATTGTCGGCTTTATTCTCTGGGCTTTGTTCCCAAACTGTGTAGAGAGTGGGCTTTGTTCCCAAACTGTGCTGAATGTAGGCTTTGTTCCCGAACAATGTTGATTGTGGGCTTTATTCCCGAACTGTGCTGAGTAAGGGCTTTATTCCCGAGCTATACTGAGAGTGGGCTTTATTCCCTGGGCTTTGTTCTCGAACTGTGTTGACTGTGGGCTTTGTTCCTGAGCTGTACTGAATGTGGGCTTTGTTCCCTGGGCTTTTTTCCCGAGCCGTGTAGAGAATGGCTTTGTTCCTGAAGTGTGTTGACTGTGGGCTTTATTCACGAGCTGAATTGACTGTGGGCTTTATTCTCTAACAGCTTTATTCCCTTGGCTTTGTTCCCAAACTTATGTTGATTGTGGGCTTTATTCCCGAACTGTATTGATTGTGGGCTTTATTCCCGACCTGTGTGTCTTGGCCGCTTTTCTTCAAAACCTGCGAACAAAAACAAAACAAAGATTGCGTGCATGTGACTGGTATGCATGTATGCATGGATGCATTCCCTATTCCGATGGGTTAGGTATTCATTGTGCTCCTCGGTGCTTTTGCCTACAAAAGTTTTATGTAGCCCCCTGGGCCCGCTTACAACTTCCTTCTGTCAATTCTACTTTGGTGATTGCTCAGTTTCCATTGGTCCCACGACTCAATATCTCGTTATGTCCTTGATTAGCGAGGTGGTAGACTGGTCACCCCAGACTTGGTTTAGCTTTCTACTCTCCGCTGCTTGCACTAGGTCAAGTTGGACTACGTGATGTGTCACTCCGTATCAACATACTATATTACTGGCTATGAAATAGTCCCAATAGTTATACATATTATTGCCCTCAAAGAATGCCCAGTATTGAAACCAGAGAACCTTCAAAACATTCGATGCAACTCAAATCCAAGTCTTTGAATAAATGATCTAAGCCAGACTCAAAGTGTGTGTGTGTAAAGGTTCTTTTACAATTTGATTCCTAGGTAAGCCAACTCAATGATTTCGTTTAAAAATTAGGATCGCTGGGTCAAACCAACCTAGATATCTCAATTATGCTCTGCAATTGCTTTTCCGTTCTCAATATGGTATGGTTTTCTTTTTCTTTTGTCTTTTTTTTTTTTTTCGTTTTGAACTTTTTTTTTCAACACACCTACACTTTAAGGTAGTATTTCTCCTCATGGTGGTCCTAATACTCGCCAATGGGTAGCTTCACGCTTATCGGTTATAGGTGGTTCATATATTTTTTTTCTTTAGAGAGTTTGCTTTTATTTTCAACCATACTACACATTATAACACAAGAAAATCAGGATAGACAACTAAGTAAACGGTTATTCATCGACCTGCAATTTCTTCAACTAGTCACATTGTTGACTACTCAGGTTTTCACTGCTAAGATCCTATAATTAAGTGCTTACGAGTCTAACATAGATCAACTACTCAAAGCATCAGATAAAAGCATATTAATAGTTTATCGTTTCTAAGATTTCATCCTAAAGCAAACAATTTCATCATTAGACTTATGTCTAACTATTAAGGACTAAGAACAAACATTATTATTATTTTTTTCTCTTTTTTTCTTTCCTTTTTTTTTGGTTGAAGGCCCCCCAATGGTCTTTCTATT
This sequence comes from Zanthoxylum bungeanum, assembly GCA_019454045.1. Classification (NCBI taxonomy): domain Eukaryota; kingdom Viridiplantae; phylum Streptophyta; class Magnoliopsida; order Sapindales; family Rutaceae; genus Zanthoxylum; species Zanthoxylum bungeanum. Next base: position 33,189 of record SKCR01026285.1, on the reverse strand, counting down.
CCCACCGTAATGTTTTCTGTTTCTCAATTTCCTTATCCATGTTTGCTAAACTCTTTTTGACAAATATTTTTTTTTTCTAACCCAACAGATATCTATGATGGCTTTTAAGACATGGGGTTAACATGATGCGTGTATGCATGAGATGCACATGGTTATCAAAACAGCATATATCCTTCCGACCTTACATCTCCCACACTCGTGGTAAGTCCATTTCTGTTCTAGGTATGGCTTATTTCATGCACCAATGTGGGTACACAAAATCGTTCTCTCCTATGCTACATGGGTAAACCTTGGCTACCTCGGTCCCTTTCCATCGGTAAAAGACAAAGACTGCCCATTTACAACATGGACTAAGCCTATTATGGGAATTGTGCAATTATCTAGAAACGACGAATTGGGCCTTCGGTAATCAGGGTCATGGGGATAGACTTGGAAGCATCCAAAAGTATACAAATATGTCGTAACAAGGCGTATCCTTTTCTGGATGAAAGCCAGTGTGGATATCGAACTCATGCTTCTAGCATATTTGAATCATGTTTGGACTTTCTAAACCCATCAAGGTTTTCATACAAGTTGGCCCATTATCATTTCAAAGCATTCAATCATATTATTGCGAGGTGTAAACTTGTCCCAGTTGAAAAACGCCCAACAGATTTACACTTTTGCAATAACGTGGCTAAACAACTTCAAATGATAAGGGGCCCAAACACAAAGTGGCCCATCGGTATTTTAGAAGCTTTTGGCCCAATCATTATAAGACACAAACTCGTCTCAGTTTAAATGGCCCAACAAGTTCACATCTCATGACAAGGAGTCCAAATGAATCCAAATGATGATGGTCCCAGACACAAGCATAAATGGTGGCTTCTATAGGTCATATAAATATGGTTCTCGTGCAAGTTTATTGATAAAGGCTTCCGCCGGCGAAGGGTTGCCCACAACTAGGTCTCTCCTCTCAAGGGTTCGAGCGACCAAGTGAGCGCACCTTTTTATACCCTAAGGTACGTGCCAACGAGTGATGATACCATATAACTGTTGGAATGTATGCCTTAGAGCTACATGTGATGTAAACGGTTTTATGTGTTTTGAAATAAAACGATGCATTATTCATTGTTCAAATTGTTTGTTTAATTTTCGCATATTATATATCATCTTAAATACCCTAGATTACTTATGTGCATTCAGACTTAGTGTATGAGTGTCATACACAAGAGGATTTAAGTCTGAAGTTAGTAATCTTAAATAGTCCATAGAGAGCAAACAAAGCGGGTACTTTGTTTGTGGTTTATCTATAGTTGCAGTCCATTCTATATTAGTATGGCGATCTTGATCTGGATCGTACATGTAGAGACATGTGAATGGAGGCACCTTGTATGATGCGATCATATAGGACTGGACGCAGATGGAAATGACATTCTTATAATATCCGTTAAACTAAGAAAGTCATTTCAATCTACTAGATGGTCATATGTGGATTGATCTTAATCCTGAGTGTACTACGAACTCCTGCATGGGAGGCCATGTCCTTTGATTTACAATGGTGAGGTTGGTGTAGCAGTCCCGACCAATAGCTATGTACTTTGGGGGCATGGTCTGTTGTGTAGCTGGGAACGTTTTACATAGACATGGAGTTCACTCATTCTTGCGAGAAGTAGAGGAGTATCTTTCTTAAGGGTTAATTCGATGCTTGAACGATTTGAGCGCTCAAGTCTTTCTATTACGAATAGAAAGATTAAAATTCATAATGGTTATGAATAAATCATTCAATAGAGAATCAATGGTACTTAAGGTAAAAATAATTAGAGGGGTATAACGGATATTATGACCGGACTCTAATTACGAGATACTCGTGAATGGTCAATTCATATGTAATGACTATATCGATGGACACCGACTTAGTTCGGCTTAATATATCATCTGCGGCAACGAGAGTGCAACTTCGGGTTTTTAGTGGAATAAACCGGAGTTAATAATTCGGAATATTTAACTAAGAGCTTAATTAATATTTCGAGATTATTGGAGCTCGGAACCGTAGGTCTATTTGGTCCCCGTGCTAGCTCAATATACTATAGCGGATTTAGTATAATTGGATAGTCCAATTATATACTCACAAAATAATAAATATTATTAATATGATTAATAATATTAATTATGTCACACTTGGAACTATCTATTAAAAGTTAATATATGGTTTTAATAATTATATGATAATTATTAAATGAATTAAATAAAATTATATTTGATATAATTTAATAAGGCTAAAGTTGTAATTTCCAATTAAAGGGTTTTGGAAACTCTTAATTTAATTATGGAAGTTACAAATACATTATGGCATTAATCCTTTTAAATTTGTAACACCTTTTGGCTTTATGGAAAGTTATTTTGTTGTTACAAAATTAATTAAGATGAATGAGATTTATTCCTATTTCCTTTAGGCTATTGCCGATTATTACACAAAGAAAATGGGAAGGGATTTGTTTGTTTTGGAAACAAATAATCCTTAATATTATTTTGGAAGTTATGACTTTCAAAAGGTTAATTAAATATTTATTTTTGTAACATATATTAGCTTTATGGAAAGTTAATATTGGAAGTTACAAAACTAATTATTTTGGTGCCTTGGCCGAATTTGGGAGAGAGGAAAAGGCTTAGGGTTTGTTTTAATTTTGTAAATCTAAACCTAAGTATAAAAAGAAAAAGTTGATTTTTATTTTCCTAAGACTCTCATTCTTGCAACCCTAGCCACCTTTCTTCATCTTCCCAATTCTCTCAAAAGTTGAGAAACTACAAAGAAGAAAAAGAAAAATAAATTGAGTGTGATTTATAATCTCTAAATAGTTTAGGGATTTATCTGGTGAGTGTAACCCACCCTACTATCCGTTGGTAATGAGACATAGCTCGGAAGATCAAATGGTAGATCCGATAATATCACACAAACTCACGACAACTGAGTGCATGCATCAAAGGAAATCGATCAATGGTCTGAACGTGATCAAAGATGCGTGGCTTAATGTTGGAATATGATCATGCACAAACAAAGAACAAGTGTGCATGGAGATTGGCCAAGACAGGTGCTGATACCATGGCTTCTCTCGCAAGTGGTACATATGATCAAAGAGAATGATGCAGTGTTTGCAAAGTGGATGTGCATGTAGCAATTATACCTGGCGCATGTGTTCTTCACATAATCCAAGTGGCATGGTGACTTTAGAAGATCAGGTCACACATGTGATCACCATTCACGGAACATGCATTAAGGAATTTGTATAGTCACAACCGAACTTATGTCATGGCTTAAACTAATTGCGCATAACGTTTATGTCTGGCCATAGAAGTTGAACCGTCGCTGAACCAATGCGAGACTTGGTAGTGTGCATTTTATGTCCGCATATGAGAGGCAGATAAAAGGGTTGTTCGGATCTGGAATTTTTGGCAGAGAAATTCTGGATTAAATTGAGAAGGGCAGAAAAAAAATTTCAAGGTCGATCCCGGGTGCCTGAGCCTCTTCCGCTGCGCGAGGAAAGCGTTTCCTACAATAACGATCTGCCGCTTCGAGCGAAAACGGCTTCACGATACATGATGCCATCAAGTTAAGAAAGGGTATGCAAAATATATGAGATAAGGTTAACTAAAGGAAAAATCAAAAACATTAAAAGACATTATTTCGAGGCCAATTCTCTATCCCCAGTGGAGTCGCCAGACTGTGGACACGGCGACGCGGTCCGGGCTCGCGGCCCGTCGGTAGCACGGAGTAGCCCGCGGGGGAATAAACCGGAGAATAAATGGAGTCGCCACCCAGTGTGAATTGGGAAATTATTTAAGGCCGCACTCACCCCTCGCAAGGGAAGACCTCAAATCGTTGGGTTCGAAATGGTCCCTTACTTATTCTAATTGTAATGAACGGCTTTAAGCAATGATTTAACCAAGTCTCATGCAACACATGCAAGATAATTCAATTGACATACAAGTTTGCACACCCATAAACATAAATGTAAGTGAAAGCAAATGCATAATTCTAAAAAACATATTAATCAGAGAAGTGCGGCAATGACAATAGAAACGTTAACAATAGCGACAGATAATTAAGCACACGAGGCAGAAAGGAATAACTAAAGAGACAAACATGCATAAAACATGATAAAGGAATCTGTCCAGTGTGCGCGCGTTCGTGTAGCATTCGGGAACGCGTTCGAACGGAGTGAGGCAGAATGCACGCATTCGTGTAGCGTTCGGAAACACGTTCGAACGGAGATTACAATAAAGACATCTTTAGTGACATAAACACATGCATGAGTATTTCTCAAGCGGTACGTGGAGTGGTATCTCATGTACAGACCACACTACCGTCCATTCGGATTCGGCTACGGAATTTATGTCTGGGTTTCCATCCGATATACCACAAGGGATAACACGCAATCATTAACACAACGCAATCATTAACCCAATATTGACATACATGAAATATGATAATGAATATAACAATAAATAACCGAAGAGACAAATATGTGAAATAATAAGGAAGATAAATAACACAAAGCAAACGCAGAACAATAAAACAACAATAAACGTAAAATAAATGCGAAATAATAAAAGACTAATAATACGAAATAAATGCGGAATAATAAATATGTGACCAAAGAATTTGGCCGTTTTCAATGTAGGACTTCAAATACCCGGTTGGACGTATTTCACGTCCAACCGGGCATGCCGCGTCCGGAACGAAAAAATAAAATATAGTAAAGGGTGCCCTCAAGTCTTACCTTTTAAGTCGCTTCTCAGGAGTGCGTTGGGACGTCACCGGAAGGGTTAATGTTTCCACTGTTTTTTTTGGTTCACTGCCTCGCTGTTTCAGCTCGTTGGTTTCTCTATTTTCACTCACAATTTTTGCTGCTGTTTGGTCATTGTTTTTATACTGTTTTAAGGGTTTTTTTAGGGCTGTTTTGGCGTGATTTTGGGACTGTTTTTGTGTCAGTTTGTTGATTATTTTTCAGGACTGTTTTGGGTATTTGTATGGCTGTTTTTGGATGATTTTTGGACTTACTGGTTCACTGTTTGCTCACTAACTTATGCTCACTATTTCGGCCTCTGGTTCACTGGTTCCACGTTGTTGTTCAGGTCATGATGTGGGTTTTTGCCTTTTTTTTTCTTTTTTATGCACCCATCTCTTTTCTCTTTTCCCTTTTTGGTTTTTTCTTTTTTTGTTGTTTTCTTTATTTTTTTGTTTGTTTTTTTTTCTACTGCTTCTTTTCTCACACCCACGTCCAGGTGGCTGCTTGGCTTTGTAGTTTTATTATGTCGGTTGTTCACTGTGTGCGTTCTTGGTTTGGTGACCTTATTTGCGTTAGTGAGTGTGTGAGGTGGCTTTGTGTGGCCTTGGCATGAGTCAGTTTTACGTTGAAAGAAGGTTAGGGTAGTGATGGTGGTTCCGAGAGAATAGAGTGTGGAAGGTTATGACTATTGTTTGTTTATTGCTTTAGGGTTTGTGGCCTGTGTGTGAGATAGCTGTGTGTGTGTGAGTTTAGTGTGAGTGAGGCTTTGCTTGATCGGTGCTGAGTGTGTAAGGAAGCCAGAAGAGGTGGATTTGTTGGAGGGTTGTCGAGAGCGGTGTTAGCTGAGTTGAAGGTTCATGCGTGGCTGTTTAGGGTTGAGAGAGGTGAGAGGGAGAGGCCAGAGAGAGAATGAAGAGAAGAGAGAGGGTGTTTGTGTTATTGCCGTGAGTTATTAGGGTTTTCTGTTATTTTATGTGTTTTTTTTGTGTTTCTTATTTGTGAAGGGGAAGGGGAGAGAGGCGAGAGAGAAGGAGATTAGGGTTTGTCCATTGCTTGGTCCGTTAAGAGAAGAGGAAGGAGAGTGCTCTTTGTTTTTTTTGGGTTTCACGTTGATGTTGCCGTAGGTATCTTAGGGAGAAGAGAGAGAGATGATGGAGGCCAAGAGAGTGGGAAAAAGCTTAGGGTTTTGTTTTCTTGATGAAGCCGAATGAACGTGGGGAGAGAGAGAGATAGGCGGGAGGGATGAGAGATGTGTGAGGGGAGAGAGAGATGAGAGATGTTTGAGGGGCGAGAGAGATCCAGGAAACTTGTTAGAGTTTATTTTTATTTTTTTTAGAGGGAAGAAGAGGCCGTGAGTGTCTTGGTGGGGGCTGCCTTCATTATGGTTTAGTTTATTGGTCTTTATATAGTGGTGAGCTAGGGTTAGGGTTTCTTGGTTGTGTTAGGGTTTTGGATGGGTATGAGGGTTTTGGGCCAAGATTAATATTTAAAACGGGAATCGACTGAGCGAACCCGTGGCTAACTAGTGAGTTTAAATTTGACGAATTATTAATTTTAGATTTTTCCCTTCCGGCGTCTGTTTCACGCGACTTCCGTGACTTATCGGGTAGTGCCTCCATACGAGGCTCATCATTGGGCTTTATGCAAAAATACAGTGTCTACACATGTGTTGCATAAGACTTGGTTATATTATTGCATAAATCCTTTCATTACAATTGGCATAAGTAAGAGACCATTCTGAACCTAACGGTTTGAGGTCTTCCCTTGCGAGGGGTGAGAGCAGCCTTAAATTATTTCCCAGTTCACACAGGGTGGCGACTCCATTTATTCTCTAGTTTAGTCCCCCGTGGGCTACTCCGTACTCCCAACAGGCCTCGAGCCCGGACAGCGCTGCCGTACCTCTGTGCCCGTGTCCACAGTCTGGCGACTCCACTGGGGATAAAGAATCGACCCCGAAATAATGTCTTGTAATGTTTTTGATTTTTGCTTTAGTTAACCTTGTCTCGTATATTTTGCATACCATTTCTTACCTTGATGGCATCATGTATATGGTATCATCACTCGTTGGCACGTACATTAGGGTATAAAAAAGGAACACTGACTTGGTCGCTTGAACCCTTGAGTGGGGAGACATAGTTGTGGGCAACCCTTTGCCTGCGGAAGCCTTTATCTATACTCCTATAAACCCGCATGTGAGCTAGAGTTGTATGACCTATAGAAGCCACCTTTTTATTCTTGTGTTTCGGACCATCATCATTAGGATCCAGTTGGACTTCTCGTCATAAGATATGAACTTGTTGGGCCATTTAAACTGGGACGAGTTTATGTCTTATACCGATTGGACCAATAGTTTTCAAAATACCGATGGGCCACTTTGTGTTTGGGCCCCTATCATTTGAAGTTATTTAGCCATATTATCGCAAAAATGTAAAGCTGTTGAGCCTTTTTCAACTGGGACAAGTTTGCGCCTCGCAATAATATGATTGAATGCTTTGAAATGATAATGGGCCAACTTGTATGAAAACCTTGATGGGCTTAGAAAATCCAATCATCATCCAAATATGCTAGAAGCATGAGTCCGGTATCCGCACTGGCTTTCATCCATAAAGGTTACGCCTTGTTACGGCATATTTGCATATTGTTGGATGCTTCCAAGTCCATCCCCACAACCGTGATTACCGAAGGCCCAATTCGTCGTTTCTAGACAGTGGCACGATCCCTATAATAGGCTTAGTCCATGTTGTAAATGGGCAGTCTTTGTCTTTTATCGATGGAAAGGGACTGAGGTAGCCAAGGTTCACCCATGTAGCATAGGATAGAACAATTTTGTGTACCCCACATTGATGCATGGAATAAGCCATACCTAGGACAGAAATGGACTTACCACGAGTGTGGGAGAAATAAGGTCGGAAGGATATATGTTGTTTTGGTAACCACTTGCATCTAATACATCGCACGCATACACGCATCATGTTAACCCCCGTGTCTTAAAAGCCATCATAGATATTCGTTGGGTAAAAGAAGAAAAAAACATTTGTCAAAAAGAGTTTAGCAAACATGGACATCGGGGAAAAGGAAGCCGAGAAACAGAAAATTTTACGGCAAGAATAAAACGACCTTTGGGGGGCCTTCAGCAAAAAAAAAAAAAAAAAAAAAATTGTTTGTTTTTAATCCTTAATAGTTAGACATAAGTCCGATAATGAAATGGTTTGCTTTAGGGTGAAATCTTAGAAACGATAAACTCTTGATGTGCTTTTATCTGATGCTTTGAGTAGTTGATCTATGTTAGACTCGTAATCACTTAATTATAGGTTTTTTAGCAGTGAAAACCTGAGTAGTCGACAATATGACTAGTTGAAAAAATTGTAGGTCAGTGAATTACCGCTTGTGTAGATGTCTATCTTGACTTGCTTGTGTTATGATGTGTGGAATGGTTGAAAATAAAAGAAAAATCTCTAAAGAAAAAAAATTAACCATCTATAACCGATAAGCTTGAAGCTACCCATGGGTGAGTATTAGGATCACCATGAGGAGAAATTCTACCTTAAAGGGCAGATATGTTGAAAAAAAAAAAGAGAAAAGAAAAAGAAAACCATACCATATTGAGCACGGAAAAGCAATTGCAGAGCATAATTGAGACATCTAGGTTGGTTTGACCCACCGATCCCAATTTTAAAAACGAAATCATTGAGTTGGCTTACCTAGGAATCAAGCTCTAAAAGAACCTTTGCACACACACACTTTGAGTCTGGCTTAGATAATTTATTCAAAAACTCAGATTTGAGTTGCATTGAGTGCTTTGAAGGTTCTCTGGTCTCATTACTAAGCATTCTTTGAGGACAATAATATGTATAACTATTGGGACTATTTCGTAGCCTGTAATATAGTATGTTGATACAGAGTGACAAATCACGTAGTCCAACTTGACCTAGTTCAAACAGCTAATAGCAGAAAGCTAAACCAAGTCTGGGGGCGACCAGTCTACCACCTCGCGAATAAGGGATATAACGGAATCTTGAGTCATGAGACCAAAGAAAACTGAGCAATCACCAGAGTATAATTGACAGAAGGAAACTATAAATAGGCCCGGGAGGCGACCAAAGACATTTGTAGGCAAGGGGCGCCAAAGAGCACAAGGAAGGCCTAACCCATCGGAATATGAAATACATTCATGCATACATTCATACACGTCACATGCACGTAATTTTTTGTTTTGTTTTTGTTCGCAGGTTTTGAAGAAAAGGAAAATGCGGCAAAGACAAGCAGTTTCAGGAATGAATCCCAGGGTCGAGGCCCACATTATCAGCAGTCTTCGGGAATGAATCCCAGGGTCGAGGCCCACACTATCAGCAGTTTTGGGAATGAAGCCTATGGAACAAAGCTCACAATCAGCACAGTTTGGGAATAAAGCCCACTCTTTACACAGTTCGGGAATAAAGCCCACTCTCAACACAGTGCGGGAATAAAGCCCACACTCAACACAGTTCGGGGAATAAAGCCCAATCTCAACATAGTTCAGGAATAAAGTCCAGGGAATAAAGCCCACTCTCAACACAGCTTGAGAACAAAGCCCAGGGAATAAAGCCCATTCTTTACACAGTTCGGGAATAAAGCCCATGGAACAAAGCCCATAATCAGCACATTTCGGGAACAAAGCCCACTCTCTACACAGTTTAGGAATAAACCCCAGGGAACAAAGCCCATAATCAGCACAGTTCGGGAACAAAGCCCACTCTCTACATAGTTCGGGAATAAAGCCCAATGAACAAAGCCCATAATCAGCACAGTTCGGGAACAAAGCCCACTCTCTACACAGTTCGGGAATAAAGCCCAGGGAACAAAGCCCAAATCAGCACAGTTCGGGAACAAAGCCTATTATCTACACAACTCGGGAATAAAGCCCAGGGAACAAAGCCCACATTCAGCAAAAAACCCAGGGAACAAAGCCCACATTCAGTACAGTTCGGGAACAAAGCCCACACTCAACGCAGCTCGAGAATAAAGCCCACACTCAGCTTAATTCAGGAATAAAACCCACTCGGTGGGTCGGGAACAAAGCCTAGAGGTCGAAGTGCCTCACATCAACTCAACTCAATTCAGGAACAAAGCCCAGAGATGGTTCGGGAACAAAGCCTAGAGGTCAAAGCGCCTCGCCATCAACTCAACTCAGTAACGGTTCGGGAATGGACCACCTCACATCAGTAACGGTCCGAGAATGAACCATTTCTCATCAGTAACGGTTCAGGAATAGACCACCTCTCATAAAGTAACGGTTCAGGAATGGACCACCTCTCATCAAGTAACGGTTCGGGAATGAACAACCTCTCAAAGTAATGATTCGGGAATGAACCACCTCACATCAGCTCAGTTCGGTAATGAATCCTAGAGATCGTAGCATCTTGGAGGGATGAACCTTAGGGGTCGCATCATCTCACTACCAGATCAGCTTAGTTCAAAACATCTCACAAAGCAGCAGGTAAGTGCGACAGCCGGCGAACCAGGTAAGTAAAAAATGCATGCATAACTTTGATAGTGTTTTCACTGTCACACACTGCACAAGCCCCATGAAAGTGGGGGTGACTGTAGACACTGTATTTTTGCATAAAGCCCAATGATGAGCCTAGTATGGAGGCACTACCCGATAAGTCACGAAAGTCACGGGAAACACATTTCGGAAGGTAAAATTCTAAAATTAATAGCTCATCAAATTTAAACTCGCTAGTTAGCCTCGGGTTCCCTTAGTCGATCTCTGTTTTAAAACATTAATCTTGGCCCAAAACCCTCGAACCCATCCAAAGCCCATACGCACCCATCCAAAGCCCACATGCACAACCCTAACCCTAATACACCACTATAAAACACAACCTAAACCAAACCCTAAGGAGAGGGGACACTTCACGCAACCACTCCATTCATTCTCTTTCTTCAAGCCTTATTCTCCCTTTTGACCAAACATTCACGAAAAACCCTAATCTCTCAACACACATCTCCCTCTTCTCTTTTGGCCCCTCTCTCCTCTCTCTAGCCTGGACTCTTCATGCCTTCTTCTTCCCCACACACAGACACACTCAGGTAGAACAACAAAAACCCTAGACTCATCTGCTTCCTTCTCTAACATAACCCTCGGCAGAACCACCAAAAAACCCTAGCCTTCACATCCTCTTCCTCCCCCTAAAAAAATCCTTCACGCCTCTCCATCTCTCGGCCTCTCCCTTTCAAAACCAAATAATAAAATAACCCTAATCTAACTATCGGCTCATTCTCTCTCATCTGTCATCTTCACCAAACAAAGAAACACACACTCGGCAATAAGCAACAACAGAAGCCCCTTCTTTTCTTCCTCACACACGGTAACACACTCTTATCTCTCTCTCAATTCACACACGACCGAATCACCAACAAGAACCTGGATCTCTCTCATCTCTCTCCTTCCTCTCTCTCAAACACTGACACGACAGAAGCAACAAAGAAACCTAACAGAAACCCACCCACAAACATTAGAGACACACAACATTCGGTCTTCTCCCTCTTGGTCACGCACACACTTCTCTCTCAGAAAACAAAACCCTAAGCCACCTAGATGTGAAGACCACAACACGCATAAAAGCCACCGACCAAGCCACAAACAAAACAAACCCTAAAAACAACAACTTCCCACTAATTCACTTACACGGCACGCATACAAAAACCGAGCAACAAAGCAACAAAACCAAACCAACTCACCGAGCCCACCACGTGAAGCCACGAAGCACATCAGCGTGAACAAAGAATGGCCATGTGAAAACCAAAACACATGCAGACCATTAACGCACAATAATAGCACAAACCGAACACACACACACATGGCCACAAGCTGACAAATATGGCAATACCAGCCCACTCACGAAACAACACACCATTAAATAATAACACATACAAAACAGCAAGAAGCCACCAAACAGTGACAGGAAATAACCATAAAAAAGTAGTCTCTCCAACCACCAAACAAAACAACCCCTAAACTCAGTCCCAAAACAGCCCCCATAACCGAACAACCAGCCCTGAAAATAGTCCAAAAAATAACCCAGAACAGTCCCTAAAAAATAGCAAAAATAGTGAAGAAATCAGTCCAAAAAACAGTGAGCAGAAGCGGTGAAATAGTGAGCAGAAGATAGCGAACAAGCAAACCAGAAAAACAGGAAATGTTAACACTTTCGGCGACGTCCCAACACACTCCCGGTAAGTGACTTAAAAGGTAAGACCTGAGGGCACCCTTTTTATTATATTTTATTTTGTCGTCCTGGAAACGGCATGCTTGGTTGGATGTGAAATACGTCCAACCAGGTATGCGAAGTCGTACATTGAAAACGGCCAAATTCATTGGTCACATATTTATTATTCCGTATTTATTTCGTATTATTAGTCTTTTATTATTTCGCATTTAATTTACATTTATTGTTGTTTTATTGTTCCGTATTTATTTTGTGTTATTTATCTTTCTTGTTATTTCACATATTTGTCCCTTCGATTATTTATTGTTATATGCTTTATCATATTTCATGTATGTCAATATTGGGTTAATGATTGTATTGTGTTAATGATTGCGTGTTATCCCTTGCGGTATATCGGATAAATTCCATAGCCAAATTCGAATGGACGGTAGTGCGGTCTGTACATGGGATACAACTCCACGTACCGCTTGAGAAACACTCATACATGTGTTTATGTCATTATAGATGCTATTTTTTGTAATCTCATTCGAACGCGTTCCCGAATGCCACACGAATGTATGCATTCTACCTCACTCCATTCGAACGCGTTTACAAACGCTACTCGAACGCATGCATTCGACCTTACCACGTTCGAACGTATTTTCGAACGCTTCTCAAATGCGTATGCATTCTGTCTTACCATGTATAATATCCCGTTCCGTTCGAACGCGTTCACGAACGCTACATGAACATATGCACTCTGCCTCAATCCGTTTGAATGCGTTTCCAAACACTACTCGAACACATGCACCCGGCCTTATCCCGTTAGAACGCGTTTCCGAACGTTACTCGAACGCATGCATTCTATTTTACCATGCATCATATCCCATCATGTTCGAACATGTTTACGAACGCTCTACGAACATACACACACTGGACAGGCTCTTCCTTTATATTTTATGCATGTTTGCCTCTTTGATCATTTCTTTTACATTATGCACCTGATTATCTACCATTATTATTAACATTTCGATTATTATTGTTTATTTACATTTTCGAACTTCTTTGTTTAATATGTTTATGGAATTATGTATTTGCCTTCATTTTTATTTACGTTTATGGGTGTGCAAACTTGTGTGTTGAATAAAATTATCTTGCATGTGTTGCATAAGACTTGGTTATATTATTGCATAAATCCTTTCATTACAATTGGCATAAGTAAGGGACCATTCCGAACCCAACGGTTTGAGGTTTTCCCTTGCGATGGGTGAGTGCGGCCTTAAATCATTTCCCAGTTCACACTGGGTTGCGACTCCATTTATTCTCCGGTTTAGTCCCCCGCGGGCTATTCCGTACTTCCAACGGGCCGTGAGCCCAGACAGCGTCACCGTACCTCTGTGCCCGTGTCCACACTCAGGCCCCTCAAAAGGGCAACGACGGAACAACCACAAGGTTATGAACTCAGAAGGTCTGGTAGGGAAAGACATGAGCCTGAAAGATATGGTTTCCATATTGATGAGGAACATGATCAGGTCATTGATAATGATGATCCCACCAGTTATCACGAAGTAATGCATGACATTGATTCGGGCAAGTGGCTTGAGGCCATGAAATCCGAAATAGACTCTATGTATCAGAATCAAGTCTGGGACTTGGTAGATGCACCTGAAGGGATAAAACCCATAGGCTACAAGTGGATTTACAAGCGTAAAACTGATGCAGAAGGCAATATCCAAACCTATAAGGCTAGGTTGGTGGCGAAAGGTTATAGACAAATCCACGGAATTGACTATGACGAAACCTTCTCGTTTGATGCAATGATAAAGTCCATTCGAATTTTACTAGCACTAGCTGCACACTTTGATTATGAGATTTGGCAGATGGATGTCAAAACAGCTTTCCTTAATAGAAACCTCGTAGAGGAAGTCTATATGACACAACCTGAGGGGTTTGCATCTAAGGATGATCATAATAAAGTATGCAAGCTTAAACGATCCATTTATGGACTCAAGCAAGCCTCCAGAAGTTGGAATATATGATTTGATGAGACAATCAAAGAATTTGACTTCATCAAAAATGTAGACGAGCCTTGTGTTTACAGGAAAAGTAGTGGTAGTGATGTTGTATTTCTTGTATTATATATCGATGACATATTAATCATCGGGAATGATATTCCCATTATGCAAGCCACCAAGTAATGGTTATCTCAGAATTTCTCCATGAAAGATTTGGGAGAAGCAGCCTACATCCTCGGCATTAAGATCTACCGTAATAGATCTAAGAGGTTGTTAGGACTTTCTCAATCTACGTATATAGATAAAGTTTTGAAAAGGTTCAAATTGGAAGATTCCAAAAGAGGTAATTTACCTACTTGTCATGGAATCAAATTATCTAAGGAGCAATGTCCACATACTCCTTCAGATAGAGAGCATATGAGTAGGATCCCTTATGCTTCAACAATAGGATCGATCATGTACGCCATGCTATGCACAAGACCTGATGTCTCTTATGCTCTTAGCATAACGAGTAGGTATCAGGCAAATCCTGGTGAGCAACATTGGGCAGCTGTTAAAACAATCCCCAATTATCTGAGAAGAACTAAGGATGTGTTCTTAATATACGGAGATTGTTCTGAGATGAAAGTCATTGGTTACTATGATGTGAGATTTCAGACCGATAGAGATGACATCAGATCATAAATAAGATATCTGTTTACTTTGAATGGCGGTGCTGTCAGTTGGTAAAGCTCAAAGCAATCACTACAGTGGCCTCCACCACTGAAGCCGAGTATATTGCAGCAGCTGAGGCTGCTAAAGAAGCAGTCTGGATAAAGAAGTTCATCACGGATCTGAAGGTGCTTCCCGCGATAAAGAATGGCGTCACGATGTACTGTGACAACACGAGTGCCATTGCTCAATCAAAGGAACCAAGGCCCCACCAGAAATACAAGCATGTACTCAGGCAATTTCATCTCATCAGGGAGATTGTTGAGAGAAAAGAAGTAATTATAGAGAAAATACCCACAGAAGATAATCTTGCAGATTCTCTGACTAAAGGGCTGACACAACAAAAGCATGATAGGCACACCCGAGAGTATGGTATCCAGATTCATACTAGTTGGCTATAGTGCAAGTGTGAGATTGTTAGGGATATGCCCTATACCCAACTTGTGGATGGGCTATATGTACATGTATTTGTAATATTTTCATTAATTAATAAAATGACAATCTTTATTATACGTGTCTTACATAACTTATATGAATCATCAACACTGTAATAAAGCCCTTGGAGTAATAAGACGATGACTTCCACGCCTTATGAGAATCATTACTTTTAAATGTCCATAGTCATAGTTTTGTGAATAATCTGGGCGTTCACAAAGCAGAGAGACTAGCATGATGATATGATCTACCCTTAAGTGGGGTAGCTGTTCTCATAGGCTACTAGCGGAGATCCGTCCGCTTGGTGTATCATATGGATGCATGAGTTGCTCATGTCCATCGAACTGACCGCCGAAAGTTTTCATATGGAGTGTTTATCCAATGTGTCTGTGAGAACTTTCATGTATCGATTATATGACTAGTCCTTAGACTTGAGGTCTTTACAATCTTATGTGTGGATCAAATAACCTTGACATTCTCCTTCCCCGGTTCAAAAGATCCGGTCATAAGGGTATGATTGGGTCATTTGTTGAAACACATGAAGTTTGTAAAGATACAACAGAGAATCACCACTCTCTCGGATAATATTTTCTTATAAGAGTAGTATTCCAGTTCGCGGGTTGATATGTGTGATCAGTGCTTGAGACTGTGGCCACAGGGGAAGAATCATGTGAGATTCTTGGGTTAGCACGATTCATAACACTATCAACATCATACCTTTGACCATATGGTAGACACTTTCCGTACCCTAGGTCAATAGGTGGGGATACAGTGTGGTGATGGACCGTATCATATGTAAATCGCATACAAAATGGGTATATATATCTTTCCTTCTCATTTGGGGGCCTTGGCATGTTGCTAGATGTCAACCTTGATCATTGAAATCGAACGACCATCTGATCGGAGGATAATTTATGTTTGATTAAATTATCACGATTCATTTCATGTCGAACTTGAGGGGAACCCAAAAGGTCACACACAACAAAGTCGAAATCAATGGTTAACAGTGCACAGTACAAATATAACAGCATATATGATTGCTGTAGGAATTGTTCAAAAATGGTTCAACATATATGATTGTTGTAGGAATTGTTCATAAATGGTTCAATGTGTTTAATTATTGAACATATCATTTATGAGGTTCCATAGTGGCTTAGGGATTGGTGAATGACGATGCTATTCACATGAATAGTACGTGAATAGTAACATGAATAGTAAATTTTTTTTTTTTTTTTAATTCGAATTCGGCCCAAACTCTTATTAGGGTTTTATAATCTCATTAAACCACTAAATTAAGATCCAATGACTAAGATTAAATTAGCTTTTATCCCACATCGAATTCTTAATTAATTTTGTTGTCTTTGGAGCACTATATAAACCCAAAGAATTCTTCACAAATTTTTACACCAAATCTTTCATATCTTGGGTTTATATAAGTGAGCAACTCTAAAGTTTAAGAGTAAGCCACTGATTTTGAGGATCCTTAAGTCTAATTGACTAGAGGAACCTCGAGTTAAAAGTTTTAAGTTATTTGCCTAGGCTAGCACCAAGGGCAAAATACCCGTGCACTCAAGGCGTAGTATTGCCGTTGAGTTTTGGCTTTGGTGTGTGCATATTTGGAGGCCACACACTTGGGTGGCTCTTTGGAACGTGGAAGAGCTTGCTGAGTTCGAGAAAACCTTGTAGATTGGAGGGAGTACTGGAGGAGTCTACGGTTCAAGTAAGTGTTTTTCTTTCTTTATGTTATTTAGAGTTCTTATGATAGTTAGCATGTTTAGGTTTATGTTCTTTGCATGTTTTATGAGTTTTATGCTTAGAATATATAGTAACATGCCTAGGCTTGTAGAATAATAAAAACAAATGGGTCTTGGGCAAAGGGAAAGCGACATAATCATTTTAATTTTCCGCTACACACTCGCAGCCGCTTCCCAATGGTGGTATCAGAGCGCCGTTTTTTTTTTATTTCTCTCTCATTTGAATTCAAAATTGGGTGTTTAAAAGCTCGTTGGAAATCTTACACCCTGAAATTAATTTTAGGCACAAGTTTTGCAAGATTTGGTTAAGATTTGAATTTTGAAATTGCAATTAAAGTTCACGCGTCTGCAGAAAAACGTGAATTGTAAATTTATTCGAATAAAATAAAATGCAATATCATAATTAAATATTAATCAAAGTTATTTAATGCCTAAAATAATTCCAACATATTAAAACTCATATGCTTGATAATTCTATATATGATTAGAATTGGCATGATTATTTTAGGGTGCAAGCATCTAGAGACTTTCTAAGAAATAGAGAGTGTATTGCTTATCTCTTATCGAAGTAATTATTATGTGATGAACTTAGAAATTTATTACCTTTAAGGCGAATAAATATATATCACTTGTTTATAATAAAATACATTATAAAAGATACAAGTGGGTTGGGACCAAGAGGTTAATAAAACTTTCCAAACTAAAGTTAATTTAACCAAAGGTATTACTAGAGTTAGATAATAATTTGGTGTCTTCCTTCACTCACTACCTTTTTATAGCTAAAAGGAAAAGTTGTGAAGACATCTAGATAATCATTTACTCAAAACTTACCTTAAAGCATATTTAAAGTATTGGACTATTTTGGAGGATCTATTGTTTATTCTTGTCACCAAGGCAATAAGAGCTTAAGAGGTAAGGGTATTTAAGAGAGTTCGCTTCACCCTCCCTCTGAGGAATTTTC
Source organism: Zanthoxylum bungeanum (assembly GCA_019454045.1). Classification (NCBI taxonomy): domain Eukaryota; kingdom Viridiplantae; phylum Streptophyta; class Magnoliopsida; order Sapindales; family Rutaceae; genus Zanthoxylum; species Zanthoxylum bungeanum. The sequence goes on along the minus strand of SKCR01026285.1, from coordinate 15,354 downwards.
AATGGAGGAATCCATTTGACAGTTATTCACTTAAACTTGCTAAAATCCTCAATAATAATTTAAGTATAAAATTTGCCTCCCATTTTAAAGTATAGACCCAAAGGGCTTAACCGTTTTGGCAGGACTTGGCTTTACCAGACTGACCAATACCAATTTGTCCCTAAATCGTACTATTGACAATGGTTTGACTTTTCTGAGTCATAAGACGTAACGACCCTTAGGCGTGGTCTTATAACTTAGTGGCAAAGATAAGGTGTCCACAAGGACTAGCATAAGCTATTGCATGTTTGATTGCCCAACCCAATGATCAAGGAATTGTGATTTATATCATAAATTGGTTGGGAACCTACCTAATTATCGTATTTTATATCGACCGGCCCTAGTCGAAATTATGAAATGATGATAATGGGATCCTTGCCCACAAGAAATCCATCATATTGGTTGTGTTAGGGTTTTGGATGGGTACGGGGGTTTTGGGCCAAGATTAATAATTAAAACGGGAATCGACTGAGCGAACCTGCGGCTAACTAGCGAGTTTAAATTTTACAAAGTATTAATTTTAGATTTTTCCCTTCCGGCATCCGTTTCCCACGACTTCCGCGATTTATCGGGTAGTGCCTCCATAAGAGGCTCATCATTGGGCTTTAGGCAAAAATGGAGTGTCTACAGTCACCCCCTCTTTGATGGGGCTTATGCAGTGTGTGATAGTGACAACCATATCAAAGTTATGCACGTACTTTTTACTTACCTGGTTCACCGGTTGTCGCACTTACCTGCTGCTTTGCGAGATGCTTCGAACTGAGTTAATCTAGTGGTGAGGTGCTGCGACCCCTAATATTCATCCCTGCAAGATACTACGATCTCTAGGATTCATTACCGAACTGAGCTGATTTGAGGTGGTTCATTCGCGAACCGTTATTGTGAGAGGTGGTCCATTCCCGAACCGTTACTGTAAGGTGGTCCATTCCCAAACCGTTACTGTGAGGTGGTGGTCCATTTCCGAACCGTTACAGATGAGAGATGGTCCATTTCCGAACCGTTGTTGATGTGAGGTGGTGGTCTATTTTTGAACAATTACTGAAGAAGTTGATGGCGAGGTGCTTCGACCTCTGGGTTTTGTTCCCGAACCACCGAGTGGGTTTTGTTCCCGAATTGAGTTGTGGGTCTTTTTCCCGATTTGAGTTGTAGGTCTTGTTCCCGATTTGTTTTGTGGGTCTTGTTCCGATTTGAGTTGTGGGTCTTTTTCCTGATTTGAGTTGTCGGTCTTGTTCCCGATTTGAATTGTGGGTCTTGTTTCCGATTTGAGTTGTGAGTCTTGTTCCCGATGTGATGGCGAGGTGCTTTTGACCCCTGGGCTTTGTTCCCGATCCACCTGTGTGTTGGAAAATTATGACCCATAACATCACTATTTGTACAGATCATGGTGTTGTTGTACAAATTAACTATGTGACAAAGGAAATTGCTCTTTTATCATTTGTAATTAGATTACCAAGATATATAAATGATAAAAGGTCCTTATGATTAGTTTCGGATTGAGATGATATGAGACAGTATCAATCCACGTAGGTTTAATTATTAAATATCCATTGTCATAGTATTATCGAGATTGGACATCGATAATGTGGAATAGACTAGTATTACACTTGTGCGCGTTGTGGGAGCATAACGGCATAGTTCTCATATATTTGGGTATAGGATACTCATGCAAGTGTAATAGGAGGTTGTGTTTACCGATGGTACGGAAACAGCTTCGCTCTGGATAGACCCCTCGGAATTCCATTGGTAGTATGACTATGTGTCTATGGAAGTCCGAATCAGGGTAGGTGTATTTGGTCTTAACCTGAGACTTGCACCGCTAATACTTGCGATAATCAATATACTTTCGATACTGGATTGTAATACGTAATACTACGTATACTACGCCTGATAAAGATTACATATTCCTTTAAGAATATTTCTGGAGAATTGGGTAGGCATGGTGATTTGCTAGAAGCCAACCATGTCTTTTAAATCGATAAAAATGTAGTACTAGGTACGTACGTGTTCGAATAGTCCGACGACCAGATTTACAGCCAACATATCAGGGGATCTCATGGGTCGGTTCTCGAAGATTCACTGATGATGTATGACTCGCACATTATTAATATGGGATTAATTATTAGAGAGAGAAAATTAATCTGGGATTAATTACAGATATATTTTATCTGGGATAAAATATTATTTAAAGAGAGAGAACTATTAATTTGGAATGAATCGATCAAATAATATATTCGATATATTATACAAAATTGGATTTTGACACGGAATTAAAATTAGATTTTAATTCGGGCAAACGAGTTAATTTAGAATTAATTCGCTAGCGACTTGAATAGTAATTTTGCTAGGCATAATTATTTAATTAAATCTGATTTAATTATGTCGTAACGGAAAATTCGTTAATTCGGAATTAGCGAACCCGAGCCCGGGAGTGTTTGCGGGCCCACTCGCATTTCGAATTCAATTGCGGGCCACAAGTCACATCAAGCGTCAAATCACTAGTCAATCAAGTGATGGAAGTCACATCAGTTTGAGTGAAGTGATGCTTGTCATCATTGATTGATGTGAATAGTGATGTGAGTTGTTGTAGGCATTTATTGCCATTTTGGCTCCAAAATATTGTTTGACTTTTTGAAAGGCATATACATAATTTTGGAAAACATTTTTTTTGGTATTTAGTTTTTTGGAAAAACAAAAAATACAACACTTGACAACTTCATCTCTTTCTTCTCTCAATACTCTCGGCCAAGGGCCAATTTTTTCTCTTGTTTTTTACTTTTTGCCGTGAATCACACAAGGGAAAATGTGAAGATTTGTTGCAAATTGTCACAAGTGCTAGCACACTTTAGGAGTCTTACAAAGGTGATAGGGAAACCCACCCATGGGCATGGAATCACACATAAAGCTTGGAGCTTGGAGATTCAACAAGGAGCACAAAATGGAGCAAAGTGGTGAGATTCTATGAGGAGCAAGGAAAATTTTTGAGTTCGTCGCATCCAAAAGCCGATCAAAGTAAGTAATTCGGAAACTTAATTTTGTCGTATTCACACTTATAAATGCTTAAATCGATCTTGGTTTGACCTTAGAAACCTAACACTGTGGGCTTTATTCCCGAGCTGTTGATTGTGGGCTTTATTCTCTGGGCTTTGTTCCCGAACTGTGTAGAGAGTGGGCTTTGTTCCCATATTGTGCTGAATGTAGGCTTTGTTCCCGAACAGTGTTGATTGTGGGCTTTATTCCCGAACTGTGCTGAGTGAGGGCTTTGTGTTGGGTTTCTACGGTCCCGAGGATCGATTTAAAGCGATGAAACATAAGTGCGAATACATCAAAGAAGTTGCAGAATACTTACATTAAGCGGTTGAGAGATGCGACAAAGAACAAAAACTATAAGCTCCCTCCTAGAGTGCTCTCGGCAATTGGGCTGAAAAATTGTCCTCCATTTTCGGCAATGGTGATCCCTCCAAGCTCCAAGCTTTGTGTGATTCCATGCTCACAAGTGGGTTTCCCTATCACCTTTGTATGTCTCCATTGTGTGCTAGCACTCTTGATTTTGCAACAAAATCATCAATATGCTTCTTCCTTGCTCACAGTTTTTGAAGAACCAAAGAAGGGAAGAAATGGCCTCTAAGGCCGAGAATGAGAGAATGAGAGAGAGAGAGAATGGTGTTAGTTGTTATAAAAAATTGGTAATTGATTTTCTAAAAATCAAATACATATTTTGCCACCAAAAAGTCAAAGAAATAAAGCCTTCAACCACTTCTATCAATCAATCAATCAAGTGACAAGTTGTCACATCACTCAAAGTGACTAATGATTTGACGCTTGATGCGACTAGTGATTTGACGCTTGATGTGACTTGCGGGCCGCACTTGAATTCGAAACTCGAGTGCGCCCACAAATACTCTCGGGCTCGGGTTCGCTAATTCCAAATTAACGAATTTTCCGTTGCAACGAAATTAAATCTAATTTAATTAAATAACTTTGCCTAGCAAAATTACTATTCATGTCGCTAACGAATTAATTATAAATTAACTCGTTCGCCCGAATTAAAATCTAATTTTAATTCCGCATCGAAATCCAATTTCGTATAATATATCGAATATATTATTTTATCGATTAATTCCAAATTAATCGTTTTTCTCTCTTTAATTAATATTTTATCCCATATAAAATATCTCTGTAATTAATCCCAAATTAATTTTCTCTCTCAACTAATTAATCCCAGATTAATAAAGTGCGAGTCATACGTCATCGGTGAATCTTCGGGAAGCGACCCATGAGATCCCCAGATATGTTGGCAGTAAATTCGGTCGTCGGATTATCCGAACACGTAAGTACCTAGTACTACGTTATTACCGATTTACAAGACAAGGTTGGCTTCTAGCAAAGCGCCATGCCTACCAAATTCTCCAGAAATATCCTTACAGGAATATGTGATCTGTATCAGGTGTAATATACGTAGTATTGCGTATTTCGGTCCAGTATCAGATGTCACATGCTAGGCCTGGGGCTGAAATTGTGTCTGCCCCGTACGAAGCACATATCGGATCTCTGGTAACTAGTCTCTATAATCGGATATACATTACCTAGGCATAATATCCCGATAGCTGCAGCATATAAGAGAACCAGTCCCGTATCCTAGGTGACCATCATCTCCACTATGACTGGAGTGATACTTCCGTCTTGACATCACACCCAACACACTACGATTCTCAATATACCCAGCAGAGGCGTACACAGAACCTGTTAAAGTCCTGGACGACCTAAAACCAAAGTATATTGATTGTCGCAAGTATTAGCGGTGCAAGTCTCAGGTTAAGACCAAATACACCTACCCTGATTTGGACTTCCATAGACACATAGTCATACTACCAATGGAATTCCGATGGGTCTATCCAGAGCGAAGCTGTTTCCGTACTATCGGTAAACACTGTTGGGAAATCTCTAAGTCCCGAGGATCGATTAAAGCATAGAAACATAGTGCGAATACATCAAGGAAGTTGCGGAATACTTACATCGAGCGGTTGAGCGATGCGGCGAAGAACAAAAATCTTTTCTGCCCTCCTTGGAAGTCTCGGCAGTCCACTGTTTTGGTCTCCACCATTTTCGGCCATGGATCATCTCCATTGATTTCTTCAAGCTCCAAGCTTCCAAAATGGATTCCATGTTCACAAGTGAGTTTCCATATCACCTTGTATGCCTCTTTGTGTGCTAGCACTCTTGAAGATTTGCAACAAATTTTCTCCTTCTTGCTTATGGCTCTCGGCCAAGTGAAGAAATTAGAGAGAAATTGGCCCTAGGCCGTGAGAGGGAGAGGAGGGAAAGAAACTCCCAAAACTGTAAGTAGTAGAGAGAGAATAGATGGAGTATTTTTTTTATTTTGTATATCTAATACACAAAAAAAGAAAAGTCAAATACCAATTAAATAACTGTAAATATCTTTCAAGCTTTCAAAAAACCTTTCCAACAACTCCCATCTACTATTCACATCACTCAATCATCATCAAGTGACAAGTTGTCACATCACTCAAAGTGACAAGTGATTTGACGCTTGATGTGACTAGCGATTTGACGCTTGATGTGACTTGCGTGCCGCACTCGAATTCGAAATGCGAATGCGCTCGCAAACACTCCCAGGCTTAGGTTCGCTATTCCAAATTAACGAATTTACTGTTGCGATGAAATTAAATCTAATTTAATTAAATAACATTGCCTAGCAAAATTACTATTCACATCGCTAACGAATTAATTCTAAATTAACTCGTTCGCCCGAATTAAAATCTAATTTCAACTCCGCATCGAAATCCAATTTCGTATAATATATCGAATATATTATTTTATCGATTAATTCCAAATTAATCGTTATCACTTTTTAAATAATATTTTATCCCAGATAAAATATCTCCGTAATTAATCCTAGATTAATTTTCTATATCATCTAATTAATTCTGATAAAACTTTAGGATAAAAATATTACTCTCTTATCAACTGCACTTGTGACTGTTGTGGGCAAAAATGAGTTGTTTAATATTATGTTGGCTGTGTATATGGAGAATGGTAAATATAATAGGAGAATTTACTTATTCGGTAATTTAGAATGAAAGAAAACAACTAGTAACTTGGAGTAGAAGTTTCACCTGATTAGTCACTAACTTCTTTATTCTCTTTTCGCTTGTCTTTTTTGCTTTTGTGTGCATTAGTTTCACTACTTTTTTACTTTTGTAAAATGTTTGTGGGTATCATTGCTGTAAACCCTCACGATACTACAACTCGTCCACTAGGGACACCTAGGGGTTTAAAGACTTGTTGCATATGCTAAATGCAACCGTGATCCCTACGGAAGTGGCTTAGTTAAATTTTATTATGTTATTTTATTTTGTGTTTTGCTCGAGGACTAGCAAAATGTTAGGTTTGGGGGTGTGATGAGTGGTAATTAAATCACCATTTCCCACTCATTTAACCTAATATTTTGTATAGTTTCTTGAGTCTTGTGAATATTTTGATGTGTTTTATGTTATTTTGTAGATAAATAAAGTTTATGGATATTCTGGAGGTAATTTGGACCAAAACAGTGAAAATTGGAAAAAAGAGCATTTTGGTAATTTTCCGCGTCGCGACGCCTAACGTACGCCGAACAGTACTAACGTGCGCCGAGTCCACAAATCAGAATTTGAGAAAAGTTTGACTTTGCTAATGTGCACCGTGCCACGTGTCACCATCACAGCCGATCTGCAAACATGCGTTGTGCCACGTGTCATCATCCTACGGTGCTGACAGTCGCCATCGCCACATGTCGCCACGTGTCACTCCACGTCATTGCCACGTCATCATCCACATCACCAGGTTGACCGAATCAAACTGCCACATCATCGTCACGTCAGCATCAGCCAATCAGGAAGTGCCACGTGTCGCAATTCTATGGTGCCGACAGTAACTTTGCCACATGTCGCCACGCCAGCGCCACATCAGCATCAATCATTGACTCTCTTATCCCTATCTAACACAAGGTGGATAAGAATCTGAGCCGACCAATCAGAAGCCGCCACGTGTCACAATAATTGAGCCCCAACCACCTTGCCACGTGTCACCTTATCACCTTATCCAGAATCTGCAGCCGACGAACCAGAACGTGCCACATCGACAAAACGGGCATCACGACGCGAGCTGGGCGTCGCAACGCCGGACCCCTACTGACCCCTATTAATAGAGCGCAAAATTCCAGTTTCAGTTGTACCATTTTATCTCACTTCTTTGATGTAAAGAGGGAGTTTCTCTCTCTAGTTTCTTTTAGTTTTTAGTTTTTAGTTTTGTAAATAATTTTAATTACGTTTTGAAATAATAGTAATTTACTTTCTTACTTTTTACAGTTTTTACTATTCACCATGAGGAGGTAACTTCCCCAGTTAGGGTGAAAGGTAATTCTTTTACTGTTATTATTTAGATTAATCTCCCTTAAAAATAATATATTCACTATTTAAAATATTGACTTAAAAAGGATACCGCCAGATTGGTCGATTGGTAATTCATTTAATCTGGTTTAAACCTGACTAATCAAGGATACCGCTAGATTGGTCGGTTGGTAATTAAATTTTCTTACCGCCTATATGGCAGGTTTATTTTGGTTCCGCCTTTATGGCTGGTTGGACTTAATTTGACTTAATCAGGTTACCGCCTATATGGCTGGTTGGTAAAATAATCACAAGTTAATATATTATATTAAGGGAGATATCTAAATATTAAATAGTAAAAGTTGATCATTTTACCTTAGCATTTTATTTTATTTTACTTTTCAGCTTTTACTTTATGTCTTTTACTTTTCAGTACTTTTACTTATTGTCTTTTACTTTAAGTTTTTACTAGCCCTAGTTATGTGTTAGTTATCTAGGGTTGTGATGAATTCTAATATCACCGGTTTATAACGGTTATTTTATAGTTTGGGTAATTTAAAGGTTTACTTATTAAGTCTTAAGTTTAATGCTTCTTGTTGTCTGATCACCAATAAGATTGATGTGGTAAATCTAAAATGAACTAGACATAGAGATTTTAGGTTTCAGCCTTAGACTTAATAGCCCACGATCTTCCTTGATGATAGATAACCCTTTAATAGATTTCCTTACAGGATAGACATATACCTGTCAGGCGGGGGTAGCCATAATTGGAACTTAAACTTAATGAATCCATACAATTTGGTTGACATAGACATATGGTTCAATTGGGTTAAACTGGGTATTTGCGTCTGACCATCGACAGAGGCTTTTGCATAATTTTGTGTTCCAGGTTAGTAAACTGATTTATTACACAAACATAAAATAATCATTTCATCTTTTAAAAGATATTAGAAAGATTCACAACCCTAGATCTTTGTGTCTTTTGTTATTTTCCTTAGTATTTTCTTTTGTCTTTTTATTTATTTATTTATTTAGCAAATCTACAATCAACCAAATCAATCAAGCAATCATTCACTTCTCCCTTTAATTAGATATTTGTAAATAAATAGATTCAACAATTAATAACAAAAGTAGGAATTAAGTCCTCGTGGGATCAATATTTTTATACTACTTGAACGATACGTGCGCTTGCGTTATACGTGTGTGTTTACGCCGGTCACAGGAGCCATCGGTAGACAACATCAGTAAGCTAGGAAGCCCTAGGTTCTATAGATAAGCAAATATAGTACAACTTGAATAAAAGAGCTCATTAGCAATTAAGCTTAACAATGAGAATATATAGAGTTAAATGGATAAGAAATGAGAAGGAATACTAAGATCATATCGACCAAGTGGAGCTAAAGAAATATTGAGTACAAATATTATTAATAGTTACAAATATCACTCTTGTAAACTTGTTCCCATAATTAAGGCAGAATGTGAAAAAGCCTAACCATAGAAAATATATTTCTAGAGAAAGAGAATCAAAAGTACCAGCTAAGAAGAACCCGATTGAATCAAGAATATTGAGCATAGCTAAAGATTTAAAAATGAGGTTTCTTTGATACATGGTGGTAGTAAATGTACTCGGTGGAGATCTTATGAAATGAGGACGAGGTAGTACCCATCAGAAAGAATTTAAGGGATATTCATTGTAGCCACGAACACTAGAGCAGTTTACCTAAGCATAACAAGAGGCACGATGCATGAGGTAGATATTAAGAAACATGAAGAATATCATATGCTTACTAGCCAAATGGTAAATGATTAGCCGGGCAGAGATCTTCGTTATTAAGTCAAATGGAATCCCAAGTGATGCAGAATAGTTGCAGCGAAGTAAGAGTTCACACAAAAAAATTAGTGTATAGCCATAGTTATGACTTCCAAGTCATGGCATTCTAGGTTCAACATGATAATCACATCGTCATGTGGTGTAATGAAAGTACAACGAAAGATCGCCGGAAAGTGGTATGATATAGTGGATAAGACAAAAATGATGAGTATATAGTCAGTTGAAAGTTGGTGGTTTAGAAATAGCCGTAAACCCTGTGACTTGTGGTAAGATATTCAGTATCAAGAAATTCAAGCCTAGACATATCTCATAGTTCCAATTTTAAAGAGGATTCGAGGATGAATCATATTTAAGGGGGAAAAATTTATAACATCCAATAATCCCCAGTGGCTTGTACTTTATCAGAGATCGACGACTATTACATTATTGGAGACATGATACATGATGAAAATCATGTTCAAGCGTGCATGTTCTCATGTAAGGACTTTTTGGACATTTGGCAAATTCCTCGTAAATCCGATACGGAAGTTAAAATCGAACAGCCTGTGGTATTTGGGCCATAACGTTCTCATACGAACTCTGATATTTACGAATTGTATATCACCAGAAAGCTAAGATCGAGACCTACAACTTCCATGTCTTAAAATATTCCAAATTCGAATCATAAGTAGGTGAAAAATTGAGATTTATGTGGCCGATATAGTAGAATTTGTAGGAACCACTTTCCTAGCGCAGCAAAAACACGTTAGGCACTTGGATCGGACTTGAAAACTTTTTATGCCCTTCTCTTTGAATGGCTGAATGTTACCAAGACCAAGACTAAATTTGTGCTTTTGTTTTGGAAAAAATTTCAGCCCCCGAACATCGACATAAAAAACTGGACTGTTTTGGATCCGAAAGTCACCAAATTCGCTGCCCAGTTCAGCCCTTGTATGAATTAGTTTCTGCTATGTTTCAGGTTTGATTTTTCAGCCAAAAACAGTCCCAACACAGACCCAAAATACCTCTTAAATTTCCCGAAAAATTCTGGATCAAACACAAAATAAACCGAGCCTCATTTCACCAATACAACGTGTGGCAGTGAGCAAAAACAATGCTCACTGTCGTGGGTCAAGGAAGAAGGTAGATGACGGATTTTTGTTCGACACCAAAAAATCTCCCGAGCTATATCTCATTACCAACAGAATGTATGGTGGGCTACACTCACAATACGAATCCCTAAACTTTTTAGAGATTATAATTCACGCAAGTTTTTTTCTTTTATTTTTTTCTTGTTTTTGTTTTTATTTCTCTCAACACTTGAGAGAGTTTTGGAAGAAGAAAATGTGGCTAGGGTTAGAATGAGAGGCTTAGGCAAAAAAAAAATTAAAAATCTTTTTATACCTAGGGTTATTTATTTCGAAAATAAACAAAACCTTTCCCATTCCACCTACGCAAGTTTCGGCCACCTCCCTATTTTGAATAAAAATTTTTGTAACAATAAATCTTTTATTAAATGTCATCATGATGAAAAAATATGTTACAAAATTAAATATACAATTAGCCTTTTGAAAATATAACTTCCAAAAGTAATCAAGGGTTTCCAAAACCAAAAATTGAAATTCCAATAATGGCCTCATAAAATTATATCATATATAATTTAATATTATGTATTTAATAATTATCATATAATTATTAAAACCATATATTAAATTTTAATATATAGTTTCAAGTGTGACAAAATAATATTATTAATCATATTAATAATATTTTCATATGTGAGTATATAATTAGACTATCCAATTATATTTAATCTGCTATAGTATATCGAGCTAGCACGGGGACCAAATGGACCTTCGGTTCCGAGCTCCAATAATCTCGGAATATTAATTAAGCTCTTAATTAAATATTCTGAATTATTAACTACGGGTTATTCCACTCAAAACCCAAAGTTGCACTCTCGTTGTCGCAGATAGATATTTTATTTCATAAAATATAATACCATTTACATTACATGATTCTCTATGGCATATATCCCAACAGAATTCGTGAATGGTCTAGACTAAGGAAAGGTGGCATAATCCTAACCACCCATTCCATCAAAAAAATCAGCACTTTTGTCTATAAATAGAACACTATTCACTCTCTCCCCCACACATCAAAAAATGTGAAGAGCAAAGGAAATGAGGAATTTTCTTCTCTCACTTTGTCTTCATTTTCAAGGAATTTTGATCAATCATAGTATGTTTTCAAGCTTGGTAAGTTTCCTGTAACATCCCAAATCCGAGAGATGCTACCGGCAGGGAATATGCCATATTATCCCCCTGAGCCTCTGACTATCTGTTTATAATCATCTTAACTGAACTAATCTCAAATGACTTTCTCATACATATGGACCATTGTCTCGACTCAACAACATGAAATACATCTCAATTGCTCATATAGTGTACTCATTAGTACCACACATCACAACTTTGAAAATGAAAACATTAGCACATTTCAATAACTTAATCAATACAGTGCATGACATATAGCTTTTACTTCGACATTGACAATACTAAAACTCTATACACACTGATAGACTCAAACCCTTTGGTGACTGCCATCAGTATCCATCCTCCCGAGCTCATCCTTCATGATCCTGTAAAACAAAATAATGGGAGTGTGGGTTAGATCGTTTGAACGATCTAAGTGAGTGGATGATTTTTAAAATGAAAATTGAAATATTTTATGAAACTCATGTTTTATATATCAATTCGAAATCTATCTTAAAACTTTTCTTTTCTAGAAAAATTGTCCCTGAAATCTATTTCTGAAATCTTCTTTTGAAAATCTGGTTCTGTGTATCTGTATCTGAAAATCTGTTATGAAAACTATTTCTGAAACGTCTGTTTCTGAAAACTGTTTCTTTCTAGAAAATCATTCTTTAGAAAACTAACTCTGAAATCTGTATCTAAAAACTATCTCTGAAAAACCTGACGGATAGGGGCGTTATGTATCGTCGTCCCCCCATACGCCTAACTAGAGCCATGAGTGCAAATCCAAAAATTTGGGGCGTTACGTATCGCCGTCCCCCAAGCCACTAAACTAGAACTGGGGATACGGATCTATGTTACCCTCTAAGCTTTGAAACTAGGATTTATAAGCAGTTATCATCCCTAGTCCTGAACTAGGATCTGGGGGCATTATGTATCACCGTCCCCCCAGTCCTCTACATGTGCACATGTCATCCGTCAATTTCATGTTTGTACTAAGTTACATACTGAGGTGGGTTTTTCCCTCATACCTCGAAAACATAAAATCATACTTGGAAAATATTTCTTTCTCAAACATATCTTAAAACATAATCTTTCATGAAATAACTGCAGTAAAAATCAACTAATGCCCTAAAAGCGTAAAAATGAGTATGATATGTAAAATACACTATAAAAGTCAACTTTAAAGAAGAATGTCCACTCACAGGTTTAAAATTTGGTTGGCATCGTTTACTCTGCCGAAGGAAATTACGGTTCATGCAATGATCTATAATTGATAAACTAGATAAAAAAAATGGACTGAGAAGCATATTACGGAAGCAGGCTAAATTTATCTATTTACATGCTTGTCATCATTTCAATGAATATCATATGTACACCACAATGTAATGTATTCATACGGGTTGATACGAGACCCTTAGGGTGGCCTCTAACACGCCAATGTGAAACTGAGATGAAGTAAAAATTATTTGGGGAATTTTTACCTTTACGTCGCGACTCCGAACCTTGTGCGTCACGACACACACGATACCAGAAACGTCTGCAAAATTCCCCAGCATGCATCACGACGCGAGCCCTTACTCGTCGTGATGCCGGCCTGTTTTCCAGAGTTCTTTGCTTGTTTTCAAGGTCCATCTTACACCAAAAGCACCACAAACACTTCAATAACAAAATTATTGCACAAACTAATCAATTGAACTTCAAATTCACATGTTCTACATCAAGTTATCAACTTCAAACAATTCCTTAAATCTCAATATCCTTGATTTAACTAACCCTTTAAAACTTTAAAAATTTGGGTTCTTAACTCCAACAATCACTTTCTCTACTTTTCAATCATCAATATGCAATCCTTATCATGCCAACATCTCAATTCTGTAATTATGTTTTCAAAATCCAACAAACCAAGTTTTGGGTCAAGTTTCCTTACCTTATTCTTCTTAATTTCCGTCATTATCTAAGCCCTCAAATGTTGCCAATCTTCGTTCCTCTTTCTTCATTCATTTGCTTTTTATTCTTCCTTCATCTTTCTTCTTTCTCTTTTCCTCTTCCTCCACGTTTTCTTTCTTCTTCTTCTTCTTCTTCTTCTTATTTTCTTATTTTGTGAAATATTGAATAGTAATCCCCTTTTATACTAGGGCTTGCTTGAAATTTTGATATATAAAGAAAAGTTGAGAAAGTTTGAGATTTTTCTAGATAGGTCTGTGGCACTATTCACCCAGAATTTTGACTTGCATTTTTGGCCTACTTCTAGTCCTAGTTTGAAAACATATTCAACGTCGAAGTTGTAGGTCTCGATCCCACCTTCCCAGTGATATACAATACATAAAAATCAGATTTCGTATGAGACAATTACGGCCCAAATACCATGGGTTGTTTGGAGTGGAACATAATACAGTTTCGTATCGGAATTTCAAGAAATTTGCCGATTATCCCCAAACTTGTTCCATGAATATATATGTTCTTGAATATAATTTATATTATATAACACTCATCCCACAAAGTAATAGTAGCCGAAATTTCTGGTCGTTACAAATTCTCCCCCTTAAATATGATTCGTCCTCGAATCCTTTTTAATACTGAGCTTGGTACTGTAACTTCTGAGAACATAGCACGATATAACCTTGTTTCTTAAGGTCTGAACTCTTGTTTTTCTTAAACTGGTATACCGGGGTTACTTCTTTCTAACTGACACTCTATATTTGTCTTTCACTTATTTCTTTCTTCCCTTAAAGGCTTAATACTTCTCTTAAGACTTCTTGGATAACTATTCATTTTGTACTTGTCTTCACGAAAGTATATCCAACTTGTAGAATCTCAAATGATTTAATTGCATTCATGCTAATATGGATCTATCTACGATTGTTCTACAGGAATTGCTTGTTTTCATCTTTTATTTCTCTTGCTAGGTTATTACCATCTTTTAAATATTACTTGGCTTCTGTGACTCCTTACATCTATCATAGGTCTATTATACTTTGTACCACAACCAATAACCTTTTGCTATCCTTGGTCTTAAGTATACCTCAAGTTCTTCACTTCCTTTATTTATTATAACTCCCTTAATGGTCTTTCTGAGTGCATCATCAATCTTTTCTTATCCAACGCCTTCTTATGCTAAAGGGTGGTTTTTGTCTCTTAGGGTTAGGGTTATTTTATGTCCATCATAACTTGAAACAATCATTGTTAGTGTTCCTAGAACATGCCAAGGATCTTCTAAGCGTGATTTGGTGTGTGAATAATCAAAATAAGATTGCGAAATAAACTTACATTGATTGGCTTGGATGATGGATTTCAAAAATCTTTAAGTTTGTGAAGAGCTCCAAGCTTTTCTTTGTGTTCCAAACTCAAGGGATTAGTTTCCCTATCACCTTGTTTGCTCATTGAAGTGCTAGCTCACAAGAATTTTTACAACAAAAACTCCATGGGAGAGGGAGAGAGTCACGACATTAGAGGGAAAAGAGAGAAGATGAAATGTTGTGAATAGTAATTCTATCTAACTTCCAAAGTTGACTTGGTTTAGATACAAAGTTTTTGTGTTGAAATTGGTTTGAGTGTTTTATAAGTAAAGCAAGCCTTAATTTCAACAAATCAAATCCACAAATCAAACCCAACCACTTCCATCACATTTCCAACAAGTTGATGTAAGTGAAGTGGGTCCCACCACTTTTAAATTCTAAATTTAAATCGGCTAACTCAACACGCAACTTCGCTCGGGCCCGGATTCGTTTAATTCCGAACTAAATGAATTTGTCGTTGCGACATAATTAAATCCAATTTAATTAAATAATTATGCCTTGCAAAATTATTACGAAAGTCTCTTACGAATTAATTCTAAATTAATTCGTTCGCCCGAATTAAAATC
>SKCR01026283.1:0-178293 GCA_019454045.1 Zanthoxylum bungeanum | reverse complement strand
ACAGTATTAGGGCAGTTCATGGGATGTCTGAACAGTGACCAATTGACTGTTTGGGCAGCCGTCATTCGGTTGGCTCAAAAAGTCACCCGGTAACGCCGTTTTTCACCGTTTTCGCATATTTCAACTCCGAAACAGTTTTCGACAATTGTTCCAATACCCAAAACACATCCAATAAATTGTATGACATAATTTTCATCACCATAAATCCAATTTTCTAGATCTGATCCAGAAACTAAAAATATCAATATTTCATGCTTTAAATCCAATTTTCTCAATATTAATCATATTAATACTAACACCAACCAAAGCCACCATCTATGAAGAACTGAAGAAAAATTCTAAGAGTTAAAAGAGTGGTCATAACACTCTACAGTGCCAACAAGTCATCAAATGATAAAATTGAACTAATATTACAATAATATTATCCAATCAAACTTCACACATGCATCTAGCCTCCAAATCCATCATCCAAATAAAAAAGCCCAAAAAACTAAGAAAAGAAGAAACCCTAGAACTATTCTGGATATTCAAGAACAAGAAACAAGCTTTCTAAGTTTAAGATTATTGAAGATTACCTCCAAATCTTGCAATTTCCTCAAACTTTTTCTTGATTTTCTTCACTTTATTCCTTGACTCTTCAAGAAATTTTTTGGGTGCTTTCATGGAGGTGGATTTCAGCCATGGCTTCTTATTGTTGAATAATTTTTTTTTCAAACTTTAAATAGTGAGCCAAACCAACTTTAGGGGTAGGAATAAGGGCATTTTGGTCATTTGGTTATTTTTAATCAAATTAAATAATAATAAGCCTTAAGTTGACAAATCCAATTTGTAAAATTTAAGCTTAATAAAATCATGCCACATGTAACCAATAATAATCAAACATATTGCATAACATATGTAATAATGATATAATTTAATTATCAAGATATTTAACATTTAAACATCTAAATAATTAATTAATGCGATTATTATTATATATGTATTTTTATTTACATTAAATAACAAATACATATGTTAATGGCATTTATCAAAGTCTGATTTGACAAATAATTAATATGTATCAAATCAAATTTTGTATCAAATACAAATACACATTAATTATTAATTGACCGAAATACCCATAATGCATGTATTTTCGTTTAACTGTTTAAACGATTCGAATTAACTCATTTAATTCGGTGAAGTATTATGAATAATCTATATTATTCATAACACGTTGCCCAAGTGCTCAACGAGTACACTTCATATTATGGGACTCTCTAAGTTTAGGTTTATCCGTCACGAAATCCAATTTCGTGTCCATAATTCACCCACTCATGAATTATGACGACAACAGATAATCTCGCTAAACTATGCAAGTTGAGGTCATTGCATACGTATAATCCATCTGTTACAGGCTATCCATATTATACATGGGATATAGATAAGAACGTCAAATCCTTATGGTATAATATAGTCGACTTTCAAATTTACGATCTCTAAATAACACTCGGAACTTACTTCCGAAGTTATACCACATCCATGGATTTACTAGATCGTAAACACGTGTAGGATACCTATGCCCTGTACACATGACTGATGAATTCTATCTTGATACGCACTGGATATCATAAGCATCAGTCCACACCCAACGAACAGGCAGATGTCTGATCTAAATAGATTGGTGATATGACTGCCATCAAAGTGTGGAGGATAACTCATATATCCAATGTGGTATCTCAAGTCGAAGGACGACTATGCTCGCTTAACTCGAGAAGATTCCTATTGACGTTGGTGTACTATCTATTAAGAAATATTCAGTGAGTCGTTCAATGTTTATCAAATAAACACCTACATGTCTATATGAGTCTCCCCAGACTAATGGTTCATTAGGATAAACCCTCGGACCAAGTCACGATATACGACATGTACTGATCTCAGCGGATTTTACTAACTGACCCGTGTTAGTAAATCTTGAACAGGAACTTTATTTAAGGATATACAACTTATAGTGGCGCTTCCCAGTGTCAATTACAAACTACGCTGTAACTGCGCACTACATTGTAAATCATAGGGTCTTTGTCTAATATACATGTATCACTAAATCAGATTTAGTTTCAATCTAATCATAATTAGATATCTAATCGTAATTAGATAGAAATATGTATATAAAAGACAAGAGGTGCTGCCATTAAATAAGTAATATTATGAAAAAAAGACATTGCTCGTATTCATGGATCGGACATAAATACGATCCGGATTGGCACTCCGAGCACCAACCCTAACGATTTCTCTCACTTGCTCTAGTGTCAATCCACAGTATCATATACACATCTAAATGTGTATCGCATACTCATGGCCCTCAAGAGCTCACCTAGCACTTAAAAGGTTGGAAACAACAAGTAAGCATGCTTTAACAAATTGAGTTTGTCCAATAAACCCAATCGTTTCCCTTAACTATCATCAGTCATATTTTGTAGAACCCAAGTTCTACATCAATATGACTCAGATGCGATATCAATATTGTGCTGTAGCTATTAATTTGTCTATGTATTTAGAGATCAAATCCAAAATACTATGTAGACAACTGCAAACACAATACTAATATCAAAACTTCTAATCTTCACTTTGCAACTTCATAAGTGAATACTTCATAAGTTACAACTAATTCTATTGATTCAGTAGAATCAACGGTGACACTCCCACTGCATCTTTTCTGACTTTATATGACATAGACCATCTAATGTCATAATTAGACTCAAAACTAATCTGATCATAATGGTTGCAGATTATATTCTCCATGGATAAGAAACTCGTTCTTAATATCTCAAAGATAACAAAGAACATGTTTCAAGACACATCCTATGGTCTACAGGGTATCAAAATAATTCGTAACAATTATAATTGAATTGATATATTTAATCGTACAGAATATAATATTCATTATGCCATCATCCTATAATGCATAAGATTGACAAGACATTCTAATCAATTTCTCTTTCGACAAAGGAATCATCATTTATGAAAGATTAATATTATATACAAGAGACACACTAACTGTCAAACCGTTTTACTAACTGTCATACAGATAGTTTTGATGTGTCCTTTATTAGATCATATCAAATACATGACTAATGAGAGTATCTCACAAGTCTCTAGTTTTATATCATATATGAAACTTTATATCAAATATAACAGAGACTACTCCCACTGTTTTCATGGAGAAAAGAAGACTTAGGTAAATCTGTTACCTCATAAACAACTCATCATTACATTAATAATGACAATGTAGTTAGGATATATAACACTAGAAAGAAATTTGAACGCTCCGACTGACCCTATTATCACATATGTATTCTCTATGTTTTGATAAAATCACTGTATCAAAATTAGAGAACATAGATTTCCGGAAAGCTTATTTGAGTCTACAATAGGCTTTATAAGCTAGTATATCAAACTGTGATCTTAGCATAAAACAAACTTTAGGGCCATTCTAGAATGAACTCTTCAAACAAAGAAACCACAACAGATTTCTCATTCGAATAAAACATTCAGGAACGTCACTTTGCATTCTTTAGCCAAAATACATATTTTAATATCAACATTAACTGGCAGATCTTTAATTATTTAATTAGTGCGACTAGAGACAAGTTTACTCAGAATCTACAATAGATTACTGAGTATAATTTTTCTCACTGTCATAATATAAAGGTCAAACCTTTACCAAACTCACTTTGCTTTTGCTGCGCAAATAATTTGCACATTTTATGAATGATTCATAACAAAAGCTTAATCAAGTTCAAAACTTGATCGTAGTAATCTATGAATAATCTTAGATCTATGGTTCAATGGTAATTTCCGAAATCGATATCAATTATCACCCTCACTACTAGTCATAGGATAATTGTCTTCGATAAGAAAACATTAGAACCATTAAGTATCAAATACTTCGCAAATGATTCTGACATCCTATTAGACTTATGTGGAAGGTATCTAAGGGTCTTTTCATCTTATTAATTACGTACTTCCATTTATAGTTTATCAATCTCATATTTAACTTCAATAAGTCAAGTCTTTTCTACAATTTTCAACATCCAATGTTACACACCAAGTAACAAATAATTTTATTACTCGATTTCGTAGAAAAGATATTCTATAAAATAGAATACAATATTCTATAAAATAGAATAAATGATAAACTTTCGCTTTTATGACCGGTGAAAACACACACGTATAACGCAAGCGTACGTATCGTTCAAGTAGTATAAAAAGTATTGATCCCACGAGGACTTAATACCTAATCTATTAATTTTATGAGGTCAAATGATTACTAGTATCTAACATGTTGATTGATTGATTTGAAATGGTGATGATTCTAAATTTAAAAACAAGTAAATAAAATTGCACAAAAATAGGTTTAAGAAAATTCAATATTAAAAACTATCTATGGTTGTGAATCTTTCTAATATCTTTTAAAAGATGAAGTGGTTATTTCATGGTTGTGTAATAAATCGGTTTACTAACCTGGAACACTAAATTATGCAAAAGCATATGTCGATGGTCAGACGCAAATACCCAGTTTAACCCAATTGAACCATATGTCTATGTCAACCAAATTATCTGGATTCATTAAGTTTAAGTTCCAATTATGGCTACCCCCGCCCGACAGGTATATGTCTATCCTGTAAGGAAATCTATTAAAAGGTTATCTATCCTCAAGTAAGATCATGGGCTATTAAGTCTAAGGCTGAAACCTAAAATTCTTTTGTCAAGTTTATTTTAGATTTACCACATCAATCTTATTGGTGATCAGGCAACAAGAAGCATTAAGCTTAAGACTTAATAAGTAAACCTTTAAATTACCCAAACTATAAAATAACCCCTAATAAACCGGTGATATTAGAATTCATAGCAACCCCAGATAACTAACTTAGTTACGACACATAACTAGGGCTAGTAAAAACTTAAAAGTAAAAGATATAAAGTAAAAATGCTGAAAAGTAATTGCGGTAAAGTAAAAGCTGAAAAGTAAATTACAATAAAATAAAATGTTAAGGTAAAAAGACCAACTTTTACTATTTATTATTTAGATATCTCCCTCAATATAATATATTAATTTGTGATTATTTTACCAACCGTCTATATAGGCAGTAACCTGATTAAGTCAAATTAAGTCCAACCAGCCATAAAGGCGAAACCAAAATAAACCTGCCATATAGGCGGTAAGAAAATTTAATTACCAACCGACCAATCTGACGGTATCCTTGATTAGTCAGGTTTAAACCAGATTAAAATGAATTACCAACCGACCAATATAGCGGTATCATTTTTAAGTCAAATTTTAAATAGTGAATATATTATATTTAAGGGAGATTAATCTAAATAGCAATAGTAAAAGAATTACCTTTCACCCTAGCAGGGGGAAGTTACCTCCTCATGGTGAATAGTAAAAACTGTAAAAAGTAAATAAAGTAATTACTATTATTACAGAACGTAATTAAAATTAATTACAAAACTAAAATTTAAAAAAAACTAGATAGAAAACTCCTTATTTACATCAGAGAAATTAGAGAGGAAGGTACATCTGAAACTGAAATTTCGAGCTCTATTTATAGGCGTTAGTAGGGGGTCCGCGTCGCGATGCGCAGCTCGCGTCGCAACGCGCGTGATTGTCAATGTGGCAGCTTCTGGTTCGTCGCGTGGGATTCTGGATAAGGTGATAAGGTGACACGTGGCAAGACAGCTGGGAGCTCAATAATTGCGACATGTGGCGGCTCATGATTGGCTGATTTCAGATTCTTATCTTCCACGTGTCAATTCAGATAAATGATTCAATAATTGGCGCTGGCGTGGCGATGACATGGCGACACGTGGCGAAAGTGATTGTCGACACCATAGAATTACGACACATGGCACGCTGTGATTAGCTGATGATGATGTGGTACTTTGACTCGGCCAACCGGTGATGTGGATGATGACGTGGCAGACATGTGGCGACACGTGGTGATGGCGACTGTCGGCACCACAGGATGATGACACGTAACACGGCGCACGTTAGCAGATCGGCTGTGATGGTGACACGTGGCATGACGCACGTTTGCAAAGTCAAACTTCTCAGATTCTGACTTGTGGACTCGGCGCACGTTAGCAAGTCTTGTTGCATGTTAGGCGTCGCAATGCCAAAGGCTTGCGCGTCGCGACGCGCCAAAATTACCAAAATGCCATTTTTTCCAATTTTCACTGTTTTGGCCCCAAATCACCTCTAGAATGTCCTAAAACTTTATTTATCTACAAAATAACACAAAACACATCAAAATATTCACAAAACTCAAAACCTATACAAAATATTAGGTCAAATGAGTGGGAAATAGTGATATAATTACCACTCATCACACCCCCAAACCTAACATTTTGCTAGTCCTCGAGCAAAACATAGAGTAAAATAACATAAACATCTTTAAAAATAAAATTTAACTAAGCCACTTTCGTAGGGATCACAGTTGCATTTAGCGTATGCAACAAGCCTCTAAACCCCTAGGTGTCCCTAGTGGACGAGTTGTAGTCTCGTGAGGGTTTACAGTAATGATACCCACAAACACTTTACAAAAGTAAAAAGGTAGTAAAAACTAATGCACACAAAAGCAAAATGACAAGCGAAAAGAGAATAAAGAAGTTAGTGACTAATCATGTGAAACTTCTACTACAAGTTACTAGTTGTTTTCTTTCTTTCTAAATTACCAAATAAGTAAATTCTCGATTATATTTACCATTCTCCATATACACAGCTAACAAAATATTAAACAACTCATTTTTTCCCACAACAATCATAAGTGCAGTTGATAAAAGAGTCATATTGTGTCCTAAAGTTTTATCAGAATTCACACATTTTTGTAGTAATAGAATAATTTTTCTGATTTTTTTCTTTGATTTTTGATTTATTTATATACAATATCTTCCATCTATATAGCGAGTGTTGGGTCGGTGACTCCCAAACCATTTGGTTTTAGGGCACCAGGTGTTAAGACACCCCTACGGACTTAATTACTAAGACTTCAGATATATATATGTATATATTTTTGCAGCATCTTTGATCCATGTAGCGAGCTTTGGGCCAATGACTCCCAAACCAGTTGGCTTTAGGGCACTAGGTGTTAAAACACCCTTACAGACTTAATAACTCGGATCTCAGAAGTTTTTTTTTTACTCCATCACTTTTTGATATGCTTCCTCCAATTAAACTAGAGTACTGAATATTACAAACTTTTCAATTTTACCTCATGTCTGTATGTTACAATATATGTTGATAATATCTGCTAACTGAGCATATGAAGATCCATTTTATTCAGTTTTATGGAGAATTTACAAATTAAATAATTTAAAATGGAATAAACAAAAACTAACTTGTTTCAAAAATGGTTTGAGATACGTCTCAGGAGTGGAAATTCCTTACACAGCTATCTCTTACCAATTTCACCTTTTTAGTAAAAATAAAAACACAAAAACACAAAATATTTTTGTAATTTTTGAAAATTTTTCAATTTTTTTGTATTTTTCGAAAAATTTTGGACTAAAAATAAAAACAACACACAAACTAAAAACAATGTATTGATCAACTAATTCCCTCCCCCAAACCTAAATGAGACATTGTCCCCAATGTCTTAAACAGTAGAAGAATAGTTTAGAAGTAATACCTGGTTAGCTGAAATTCTACAGGAAATTAAAGGTTAAGATCCAGATTAATCCGACGCATCTTACCACGATCGTCCTCGAACCAATTTATCTTTGAAAGGATAGGGTCAACTTGTGGTTCATAGGCTAAGAGTTGGTCTATTAGATCCGGAGCAGTTCTGGCAGTGAAGATGAGTTCTTTTAAAGGTTTTGACACGAACCTATTTCTCCGGGCATCATCAAGAAACACACAAAGAAAATCATAAAATCCATCAACGTTGTACAGTCCAAGCGATTTCTGGTGTATGTTCAGGTTCGCCCAAGATAACACTGTAAAAATTTCCTCCAATGTACCCAAGCCACTTGGCAAAGCAATAAAACATCAACACAATTAATCATTTCTACCAATCGTTCAGACATACCTGGCACGATCAGTTCATCTCCGTTTGATGGTCCAATAAGATTTACCTCTGCCAAGGGTTTTGGGATGATTCCCAAAACGTGACTGTCTCCTTCCTGTACGACCTTTGAAACGATCCCCATTAGTCCAAGATTGCCTCCGCCATATACTAAGTGCATATTCCTTGCAGCTAAGACTCGACCCAATTCCTATGCTGTTTTTACGTATTGTGGCTTAATACAAACACTAGTACCGCAAAACACACAGATGTTTTCAACTCGTCTTCTTGAACTGGCTTCCATGTTTTACTCTGGATGTCTTCAAAAGTGCAATGATGAGTTGAATTTATAACACTTGAAAAGAGGTGAGTAAAATAATAGCACTAGTACCTGCCAAATGACAATTATTAGTTAACATTAAAATAAATCGTGATAGTTAAAAAGATCTAGATCCTGTCAGAGAAAATAAAAGAAAACAAAAAAACAAATCACAATTATCAGGAAAAGACAAAGAGATATAATATGTACAAGAAAAGTAGCGGCTTGATTGACGTCTATGCGTCAGGGACAAGCTTTCCATCCAATTTTCTTATAAATTGGCAAATAAGGTATTTTTTAGTCAGATTCCCAAGACTTAACCGTTGTCTTTCTTATTGAAATTGTGCATATAACACATATCCACTGGGATGCGTCTCAAGAGTTTTAGATATATCATCCAAAGACTCCTTACTCAAGCCAGCCCTAATGAAATTAATCTTATCTTCGCGGTTATCAGACACCATTCCTAAAGAACGACAACGAGTATCACAAAACATACGAGCACATTTATAACAAACACACATTCTTTTGGCTCTTCTCTTTTTAGCATAGGTGCTCATTCCTAAAACAGGCATATGTGAAATAAAAGAGTTAGAAGACTCACCTGCCAATCGAACCCGTGCTTCAATAATCCAACGAATAT
Organism: Zanthoxylum bungeanum; assembly: GCA_019454045.1. NCBI lineage: Eukaryota > Viridiplantae > Streptophyta > Magnoliopsida > Sapindales > Rutaceae > Zanthoxylum > Zanthoxylum bungeanum. The sequence continues at coordinate 169,286 of SKCR01026283.1, read as the reverse complement.
CAGTAGGAATACCTTTTGTAGACTTTCATCAGAGATTTTTGAGGGAGAGAAGGAAATTGCTTGCGAAGATTTGCGAGAGCTTATTCCATCGTGAAATGACTTTACCTGCAAAAATTAAACACACAAAAATAAAACACACCAGACCACAATATATACACAAATTGCATGGGTTGCCTCCCTGCGAGCGCTAAGTTTAACATCGATAGCTAGACGTGACTTCTCGAACGTTAGGCTAGATCTGAAAGTGTGACATTTTCTTTTTGTCGCTCAAATGATTCTCCCCAGTAGTGCTTAACATGCTTGTTTTTAACCTTGAAAGTTTTGTTGGAGTCAGGATCATGTATCTCAACGTCTATATCTGGTAAAACTCTGGTGATCACAAATGGACCTGACCACCGTGATTTTGGCTTCCATGGGAAGAATTTCACCATTGATTTGTTTAACAGTACCTTCTGCCCTGGTTCCAGTTGTATGTGTACTAACTTCTCATCATGTCTCTTCTTGGCCTTTTCTTTGTACAATCTGGCATCCTCAAAAGGCTGATTGTGAAATTCCTCCAATTCGTTGAGCTGGTGGAACTTTTTCTCTTATGTTGCTTGTAGTGCAAGAATTGGCTTTTTCAGTGCAAGAGATGCTTTATCTTCATGCTCCACAGGCAATTGACATGTTTTAAGTTTGTCAGTAGAACTTTGCATTGCATTGGAGTTCTGAATGGTACTGTGTATCACATCAAGTCTGAAACATTCCTCATTCTTTTCATCATCTGGGAAATTCATGGCCTTGAAAACATTGAATGTTACCTCTTGGTCATGTACCCTCATGGTTAATTCTCCTTTTTGTACATCAATAATGGTTTGACCTGTAGCCAAGAATGGTCTCCCGAGGATGATTGACACGTCTGCGTCTTCCTCCATATCAATGACAATAAAATCTGTTGGGAAAATGAATTTGTCAAACTTGACCAGCACATCCTCAACTACGCCTCTTGGAAAAACAAGCGTTCTATCAGCAAGTTGTAGAGAGACTGAAGTTGGCATTGTTTCTCCAATCTGTAATTTCCTGAAAATAGAAAAAGGCATCAAGTTAACACTTGCACCTAAATCACATAAAGCCCTACCAAAGTTATGTTCTCATATGATGCAAGGAATGGTGAAACTGTCAGGATCTTTCAACTTTGGGGGAAGCTTCCTCTGAATGATGGCGCTGCATTCTTCTGTCAATGCTACTGTCTCGTAATCTCCCAATCTCCGTTTTCGTGAAAGAATGTCTTTCATGAATTTTACATAGCTGGGCATTTGTTCCAAGTCTTCTGCAAATGGAATGTTGACGTGCAGCTTTTCGAACACCTCCAGGAAACGAGCAAACTGCTTGTCCAATTTGTTTTTCTGAAGACGCTGAGGAAAAGGTGGAGGTGGAGTGATCTGTTCTTTTTCTTTGCTTTCTTTTTCCTCCATCTGTTGCTTTGTTTCTTTTGGAACTTGCTCATCAGTTGTTTTTGCTCCAATATCTTTGTTGATTTCAGTACCGCTTTTTAATACGATGGCATGACATTGCTCATTCCCTCAGTTTCTTGGATTGGGTTCTGTGTTGCTGGGAAGATTACCTGGCAGTCTGTAACTTTGAGCATTGGCCAGTTGTCCGATTTGATTCTCCAGTGCTTTGATGGAAGCAGATTGGCTCTGAAAGATAGCATCATATGTTGCTTGTTGCTTTTTGAACATCTCTGCAATCCATTCTTTCATTTCTGGTTCTTTTTCATGTTCCTGGCATTTGTTCTGTTGTTGAAATCCTGGTGGTGGATAGTTCTCTGTTGGAATCCAGGTGGTGGATTGTTCTTTTGCCCTGAATTGTTGCTCCAAGAAAAATTGGGATGATTCCTCCACCCTGGGTTGTAGGTGTTGGAATATGGATTGTTCCCATGTCTGTTGAAATTGTTGATATAATTCACCGTCTCTTCAAGTTGGTTTGGTTCTGGTGCTCCTCCATATGGTGAACTTGTGGATCTAGTGCTGAGAGTCTCCATGAATTTGCATATCTGATCCAACTTGGCGTTGACGGCTGTAGTGGCTCCCACTTTCATAAATTCTGCAATTCTTTGGATCATGCTCCTTTTTGTTGGCCACAAGGAATTGTTGTTGGCCATTTCTTCGATTAGGTCACAGGCTTGATGTTCTCCTTTTTCCATTAAAGCTCCTCCATCAGCAACATTGATTGTGGTTCTCATCAGTCCAGAAAGTCCATTTTAGAAGGCTTGGACTTGAAGCCATTTTGGAATCTCATGGTGAGGACATTTCCGGAGCAAATCTTTGTATCTTTCCCAAGCTTCGTAGAGAGTTTCCGAGTCTTGTTGCACAAAGGATGTGATGTCATTCCTCAGCTTTCCAGTTCTGGCTGGTGGAAAGTACTTTGCAAGAAATTTGGTGGCTAAAGTGTTCCAAGTTGTGATGGAACCTGCTGGTAGTGAATGTAGCCAAGCTTTAGCTCTGTCTTTCAAAAAGTATGGGAAAATACGCAGTCTCATTGCTTCTTAAGCTTCTCGTTGTAATTGAAAGTGCCGCAAACTTCCAGGAAGTTGCTGATGTGGGCATTAGGATCTTTAGTTGCATTCCCCCCAAACGGAACTGACTGCTGAATCATCTGAATGCATGTTTTGATGTCACCTGCATTTGCTGGTAAGAGAGGAAGTACAATACATGAAAAGAGTTTGTCAACCACCGGAATGGTTCTGTCTCGAATGGGAATTGGTGGTTCAACCTCCAAAGGTTCAGGTTCCATGTTGACTAAAGCTTATTGGCCTTCTCGTCTTTCCCTTCACAACTTTCTGATGGTTCTTTCAATTTCTGGGTCAAGCGGTCGGAGTTCAAAGCTTCTGGTTCGTCTCATGAAGGATCTGAGAACCTGAAACACAAGAAAACAAAAACAATAAGTAGAAAGAAATTAGATACAAGTAACGTATCTAACCCCTAAATTAATAGTAAAAGATAAATAAGTCCCCGGCAACGGCGCCAAAAACTTGACAGGCGTAAACACACACGTATAACGCAAGCGTACGTATCGTTCAAGTAGTATAAAAAGTATCGATCCTACTAGAACTTAACACCTAATCTATTAATTTTATGAGGTCAAATGATTACTAGTATCTAACAGGTTGATTGATTGATTTGAAATGGTGATGATTCTAAATTTAAAAACAAGTAAATAAAATTGCACAAAAATAGGTTTAAGAAAATTCAATATTAAAAACTATCTATGGTTGTGTAATAAATCGGTTTACTAACCTGGAACACTAAATTATGCAAAAGCCTCTGTCGATGGTCAGACACAAATACCCAGTTTAACCCAATTGAACCATATGTCTATGTCAACCAAATTATTTGGATTCATTAAGTTTAAGTTCCAATTATGGCTACCCCCGCCCGACAGGTATATGTCTATCATGTAAGGAAATATATTAAAGGGTTATATATCCTTAAGGAAGATCGTGGACTATTAAGTCTAAGGCTGAAACCTAAAATTCATTTGTCAAGTTTATTTTAGATTTACCACATCAATCTTATTAGTGATCAGACAACAAGAAGCATTAAGCTTAAGACTTAATAAGTAAACCTTTAAATTACCCAAACTATAAAATAATCCCTTATAAACCGGTGATATTAGAATTCATCACAACCCTAGATAACTAACTTAGTTACGACAGATAACTAGGGCTAGTAAAAACTTAAAGTAAAAGACATAAAGTAAAAATACTGAAAAGCAATTGCGGTAAAGTAAAAGCTGAAAAGTAAATTACAATAAAATAAAATGCTAAGGTAAAAGGATCAAATTTTACTATTTATTATTTAGATATCTCCCTTAATATAATATATTAATTTGTGATTATTTTACCAACCGTCCATATAGGCGGTAACCTGATTAAGTCAAATTAAGTCCAACCAGCCATAAAGGCGGAACCAAAATAAATCTGCCATATAGGCGGTAAGAAAATTTAATTACCAACCGATCAATATGGCGATATCCTTGATTAGTCAGGTTTAAACCCAGATTAAAATGAATTACCAACCGACAATATAGCGGTATCATTTTTAAGTCAAATTTTAAATAATGAATATATTATATTTAAGGGAGATTAATCTAAATAGCAATAGTAAAAGAATTACCTTTCACCATAGCAGGGGGAAGTTACCTCTTCATGGTGAATAGTAAAAACTGTAAAAATTATAGAAAGTAAATTAATATTATTACAGAACGTAATTAAAATTAATTACAAAACTAAAATTTAAAAGAAACTAGATAGAAAATTCCCTATATACATCAGAGGAATTAGAGAGGAAGGTACATCTGAAACTGAAATTTCGAGCTCTATTTATAGGCGTCAGAAGGGTGTCCGCGTCGCGACGCGCGTGATTGTCGACGTGGCAGCTTCTGGTTCGTCGCGTGTGATTCAGGATAAGGTGATAAGATGACACGTGGCAAGGCGGGTAGGAGCTCAATGATTGCGACACATGGTGGCTCGTGATTGGCTGATTTCAGATTCTTATCTTCCACGTGTCAATTCGGATAAATGAGTCAATAATTGGCGCTGGCGTGGCGATGATGTGGCGAAAGTGATTGTCGGCACCATAGAATTACGACACGTGGCATGTTGTGATTGGCTAATGATGACGTGGTGATTGTTGTTTTCTATTTAGGTCCCAAGATCATAACAAGCATGAAAAACATGTGTGAATACATCAAAGAAGATAGCGGAATACTCACATCGATCGGTTGAGACGATTCGGCAACAAACAAAACGATTTTTGCCCTCCATTTTGGCGCCACTGCAGTGCAGATTTTTCTGCCCACTGTTTCAGTTTTGAGTCACCATTTTGAGCTTTGTATCTTCGTCGTTTGATTCCCGGCTCGTGGGTGGGTTTCCCTAACACCTTCGTATGCCTCTTAGAAGTGTACTAGCACTTGGATCTTGCCATAAAATCAAGTTTCCTCCTCTCTTGGACTGTCACATTTTTGACAGTGTATGGCATCCCCTTGGGCGTTTTGTGAGGGAGAAAGAGTGAAGAGAGAGTTATCTAGGGTTTCTAAAATATTCATCTAATGAATAATGATAGTTACCAAAGTGTAAAGAGATATTTTTTTTTTTATACTTTAGGTAAAAACCATTTCACTTTTACCCTAAACTTGGTAGGTGTGGGTAAATGGTTTTCCAAAAGTAAAAAAGGTAGTTGGGTGGTAGGTACACCTACCACACATGGGCCCCACATATTTGAATTGAAAAATTCAAATATCTCTACGAACATTTGCCGCGGCTCGGTTCCGTTTAATCCGATTAAACGAACTTCTGTCGTTAAATAATTAAATCTAATTTAATTAAATATCGATGCCACGCAAATATATTACGAACGTCGTTTACGAATTAATTCTAAATTAATTCGTTCGTTCGCATTAAAGTCTGACTTTAATTTCGTAATGAAATCCATTCATATTAATATATCCGATATATTAATTTTAGCCCATTCGAATAAATTAAATAGAAAAATCAAATTTAACTATTAAATTCATTTTACCGATTAATTCCAAATTAATCGCGTTCTCTCTCTTCAGATGATATTTTATCCCAGATAAAATATCTCCGTAATTAATCCCAGATTAATTTTCTCTCTCATCGAATTAATCCCAGATTAATTAAAGTGCGAGTCATACATCATTGGTGAATCATTGGGAAGCGACCCATGAGATCCCCGGATATGTTGGCAGTAAATAAGGTCGTCAGACTATCCGAACATGTAAGTACGAAGTACTACGTTTTACCGATTCACAAGAAAGGTTGGCTTCTAGCAAAACACCATGCCTACCCAATTCTCCAGAAATATCCTTACAGGAATGAAGGATCTGTATCAGGCGTAGTATACATCGTATAGTGCATATCGATCTAGTATCAGATGGTCACATGCTAGGCCTGGGGTTGGAGTTGTGTCTGCCCCGTACGAAGCACATGTCGGATGTCTGGTAATTAGTCTCTATAATCGGATATACATGACCTAGTCATAATATCCTGATGGCCGCGCAGTGATAAGTGTGGTTTATACCCACTTATTCCAATATCTTTAGCTTATTATTTTGTTATAATTCGAGATATTTAATATCATTTATAATTTATTTTATGTTTTATTTATAGGGGCATTAATATATGGATCGGGGAATAATTGCACGTGTTTTGGGAACTTTCGGGAAGACACAACACGAGCACGGAGCATTGACAAATCAACAGGCGCCAAGGCGCCATCAAGGTGAAGTCTGATGGCGCCAAGGCGCCATCAATACAAAGATCAAAGGGCGCCATGGCGCCAGTTGATGAGAGGAAGCAGGGCGCCATGGCGCCTCTTTACTCAAGTTACAATGGGGCCGCGGCGCCTCAAGTTCCTAATACAATTTCCAGAGAGTTTAGCGCCGCGGCGCCCAATTAAGGAGCCGCGGCGCTGCGAGAAGACCTGACACGTTCCGGGAAAGTGATTTTAGGGTTTTAATAATCCTAATGATACCCAATGACTCCCAGTCTCTACTATAAATATAACATTACATCCAACATCCAAAAGGAGGCTAATACACTGCGCAAAACACGAAACACATATTTTTAGAGATCCAAGGAGAGGATTGAAGAGCGACAAGAGGAGATTAAGGCTGTAATATCCGGAGAGGAAGAGATTCAATTCGGGTTTTATCTTCTTATTTCTTTCTTAAAACTCTAATGATTTCCATTAAATTTGTGGCTTGATTATTTATTGTTTTATCTTTTGTCATGAATTTACTCCTTAATTTTGGAGAACGATTGTAATTGATGCTTGAACCTTGTATTTTGTTTATCAGTTTTGTAATGAAGTTTTATTAATTATTTATATTCTTTTGAGTTTAATGCTTCTTGATTGCTGGCCACAATTTGAGATGATGAATGTTTAGAATCTATCACTCGAGAGAGGGGATTTTGAATAGATCTAGAGAATATGACCTAGGATTTTATAGAGTTCGAGAGAATCTGTAGTCCTTTGAAGTCGTTAACATAGAATCACAAATCGTAATGAGTTATTAACTATTGGATTTTTATAGAGATATCGAAGTCTATAGTTGATAATATTTTCACTCGGCACTCGAGAGAGGGAGTGAATATTTTAGGATCTTGACTTATAAACAATATAACCGAACAAGGATTAATTGGCATGACAAATACATAGGCTACAGCTAGGTGAAATCAGGATCCAGAATCTATATCGTATTAGTTCCTCCTATCTAAATATTTTTATATTTTATTTATTTATTAAAAATCTTTATTATTTGTTGTCTAAATAAAGTTAGGATTATTAATTGTAGTACTTAGTGCGAGTTAACGCAATCCCTGTGGGTTCGACACTCTAAACTCATTTATACTAAAACTTGACACCGTACACTTGCGGTACGATATAAAAATATCACACCAAGTTTTTGGCGCCGTTGCCGGGGATTGTTTGTTTAATTCACATTGATACTACTACCAAGTAATCTTAGCTTTAATTTAGATTTTTATTTTATTTTATTTTTATTCTTCTTTATTTTATCTTAAGTTTTATTTTTATTTCTTATTTTTATTTTATTTTATTTTTATATATTTTCCGTACGAGGTGAGTTTGAAAAGAAGCAATGGCAGATCCTGTTGGTGCACTGATAGCTCAAGTATCGTCCCTCACGACTCCCGAATGTGCAGTCCAGAATTTCTAATTGAGAGAAAATCTACATATCCTGTGGGACCATCTATGGATAAATCACCACAGCCTGCCAAGCTATCTTTTTCATGTCATAAGAACCGGTGGATACCAAAGAAGAAAACAGATGAGATTACCCGGTTCACTACTTTTAAGCCACCATAATGCGTCTGGCTGAAGACGTTAAACTTAGCGCTAGCGGGGAGGCAACCCTTGCATTTATTTTACAATTATTTTCTTTATTTTTTATCTTTTTTTATTGTGTGCTATTTATTAATTGCATGTTATTTATACAGGTAGCACGAGACACACAAAGCCCGCACAACCAAATTCTAACCAGCAAGAGTCTGATCAACTCCATGCACGGTAGTGTTGTTCCTTACTCTTGTTCTTTCAATTTTTATCTTACATTGAGGACAATGTAAATTTTAAGTTTGGGGGTGTGTGCATGTTGCTTACTTGTTATTAAGTTGTTTAAATTTATTAAAAAAAAAAAAAAATTGTTTTAGTCTTTGATAGTAAAGCATAAATCTTGTGATAATATTGTTTGTTTATGAGTGAAATTTTAGAAACGATAAGTGCCTAATTTACTTTTATCTGATGCCTTGAATAATTGATCTATGTTAGACTCGTAAGCACTTAAAAATAGGTTCTTAGCAGTAAAACTTAAGTAGTTGACAATGTGACTAGTTGACGAAATTGCATGTCGATGAATGACCGTTTGCTTAGATATCTATCTTGATTTGCTAGTGTTATGAAGTATGGAATAGCTAAAAGAAAAATGTCTCTAAAGAAAGAAAATAAACCACCTATAACCGATAAGCGTGAAGCTACCCATGGGCGAGTATTAGGACCACCATGAGGAGAAATGCTACCTTAAAGGGTAGGTGTGTTGATTAAAAAAAAAATAAAAGAGCAAAAAGAGAAGCAAAAAGAGACAAGAAAATAAAAAAAAAATCATACCATACTGAGCACGAAATAAAGCAATTACAAAGCATAATTGAGATATCTAAGTTGGTTTGACCCATTGATTCTAATTTTTAAACGAAATCATTGAGTTAGCTTACTTAAGATCAAAGCTGTGAATGAACCTTTACACACACACACCGTGAGTCTAGCTTAGATAATTTATTCGAGAATTTGGATTCGAGTTGCAATTGAGTACTTTGAAGATTCTTTGATTTCATTTATAAGCTTTCTTTGAGGATATATTTATGCGTAACTATCGAGACTATGTTTTGTTATTTATTATTTTTTATTTTGCATGATTGTGTGTGAATGACGTTTGTGGGTGTCGTCGCTGTAAGCCCTCACGAGACTATAACTCGTCCACTAGGGCCGCCTAGGGGTTTAAAGGCTTGTTGCATATGCTAAATGCAATCGTGATCCCTACGAAAGTGGCTTAGTTAATTTAATAATTTTTATTTGTATATTTGAATTTAGTTTTTATTTTATCTTTTGCTCGGGACTAGCAAAACCTTAAGTTTGGGGGTGTTTGATAAGTGTGGTTTATACCCACTTATTCCAATATCTTTAGCTTATTATTTTTTATAATTCGAGATATTTAATATCATTTATAATTTATTTTATGTTTTATTTATAGGGGCATTAATATATGGATCGGGGAATAATTGCACGTGTTTTGGGAACTTTCGGGAAGACACAACACGAGCACGAGCATTGACAAATCAACAGGCGCCAAGGCGCCATCAAGGTGAAGTCTGATGGCGCCAAGGCGCCATCAATACAAAGATCAAAGGGCGCCATGGCGCCAGTTGATGAGAGGAAGCAGGGCGCCATGGCGCCTCTTTACTCAAGTTACAATGGGGCCGCGGCGCCTCAAGTTCCTAATACAATTTCCAGAGAGTTTAGCGCCGCGGCGCCCAATTAAGGAGCCGCGGCGCTGTGAGAAGACCTGACACGTTCCGTACCCAATGACTCCCAGTCTCTACTATAAATATAACATTACATCCAACATCCAAAAGGAGGCTAATACACTGCGCAAAACACGAAACACATATTTTTAGAGATCCAAGGAGAGGATTGAAGAGCGACAAGAGGAGATTAAGGCTGTAATATCCGGAGAGGAAGAGATTCAATTCGGGTTTTATCTTCTTATTTCTTTCTTAAAACTCTAATGATTTCCATTAAATTTGTGGCTTGATTATTATTGTTTTATCTTTTGTCATGAATTTACTCCTTAATTTTGGAGAACGATTGTAATTGATGCTTGAACCTTGTATTTTGTTTATCAGTTTTGTAATGAAGTTTTATTAATTATTTATATTCTTTTGAGTTTAATGCTTCTTGATTGCTGGCCACAATTTGAGATGATGAATGTTTAGAATCTATCACTCGAGAGAGGGGATTTTGAATAGATCTAGAGAATATGACCTAGGATTTTATAGAGTTCGAGAGAATCTGTAGTCCTTTGAAGTCGTTAACATAGAATCACAAATCGTAATGAGTTATTAACTATTGGATTTTTATAGAGATATCGAAGTCTATAGTTGATAATATTTTCACTCGGCACTCGAGAGAGGGAGTGAATATTTTAGGATCTTGACTTATAAACAATATAACCGAACAAGGATTAATTGGCATGACAAATACATAGGCTACAGCTAGGTGAAATCAGGATCCAGAATCTATATCGTATTAGTTCCTCCTATCTAAATATTTTTATATTTTATTTATTTATTAAAAATCTTTATTATTTGTTGTCTAAATAAAGTTAGGATTATTAATTGTAGTACTTAGTGCGAGTTAACGCAATCCCTGTGGGTTCGACACTCTAAACTCATTTATACTAAAACTTGACACCGTACACTTGCGGTACGATATAAAAATATCACACCACGCAGCACTTAAGAGCACTAATACCGTATCCTACGTGACATCATCTCCACTATGACTGGAGTGACACTTCCATCTTGACATCACACCCAATACTCTACGATTCTCAATATACCCAGTATTGGCGTACACAGAACCAGTTAAAGCCCTGGACAACCTCAACCAAAATATATTGATTGTCCTAAGTATTAGCGGTGCAAGTCTCAGGTTAAGACCAAATACACCTACCCTGATGTCGGACTCCGATAGACACACAGTCATACTGCCAATGGGATTCCGAGGGAGTCTATCCAGAGCGAAGCTGTTTCCCGTACCATCGGTGAAACACAACCTCCTATTACACTTGCATGAGTATCCAATACCCAAATATATAAGAACTATGCCATTGTGCCCTCACAACGCGCACAAGTGCAATACTAGTCTTTTACGTATTTATCGATGTCCAATCTCGATAATACTCTGACTAGGGATATTTAATGATTTATCCTACGTGGACTGATACTGTCTCATATCATTCTTCGTCCAGGAATAAATCATAGGGACCTTTCATCATTTATACATCTAAGGTGATGTAATCACAAATGATAAGAGAGCAATCTCATTTGTCACATAGTTAATTTGTACAACAACACCATGATCTGTACAAATAGTGACTCTATGGGTCATAATTTTCCAACAATCTCCCACTTGGCCTATAGCCAGTCACTCGAGTGCCTAACACCCGAACTATGTACGGTTGGCTCAAATTGCTGAGAAAAGGTTTTCGTCAGCGGATTTACATGATTATAGTCTGATGCGATTTATACGATCATCATATCGCCATGATGTATGATCCGAACGAATCAGATGAATATCAAAGTATATATCTGGATCGTTGATGAGACCATTAATTCTTTAGCCTGTGCTGACGCCTAGCTCAGCCGCTAACAGAACTATATCTAATCTAATTAGATTTATTATCGACCCAAATGGCTTCTATTGCTGCCTCAGCTGCAGCAATAATCTGTATTTGTTGTTTATATGGTAATAGTATCTTGCTTGGAAGATTTCCAGCTCACTGTTCCGGTATTCAAACTTTATAGTACCGTTTGCGACTTATAGTCGTCTTTATCGCTTTGGAAACTTGCTACAGCGATCACAGTCACTTCAAGTTCTCATTCTCCATAGACTAAGACAGCATCCTTAGTCATCTGAGATACTAACGGATGTTCTTAACTTCAATCTAGTGACTATCACTCGGATTGATCTGATTGTGACTCCATATGCTCAAAGCGTATGAGACACCAGGTCACGTACATTTTAAATGTACAATTTCTCAGAGAATGTTAACAACTTTAAATCTATCCCAATAGATCTTTATTCCTAGAATAAAGGTTGTTACATCTAAGAATTCTACGGAGAATTATCTCGAAAGCCAAGCTTTCCCCGATTGTTTTATGGGAATATCATTTCAAAGAAATGACATATATTATCATTATTTTATACAAGACATTCATTGTCAGTGCGCTCCCACTAACCTCCTTATATACACAAGAATTATTTTCGTTTTGAATTAAATCATAAACCATTATGATTACATCAAAACGTCAGCTCCAAGAACCTTATGCTTGCTTCAATCCAAACATGGATCGAACAACCCGCAAACCTAGTTTGCTGGTTTATGTACAAAAAAATCATCAGGATGTTATAAACATCCTCCAAAAGGTTTCCGTTTAAGGAAAGCGATTTTGATATTTAACTGACACATTTCATAAATGTAAAATTTCAGCAAGCATTATCCAAATGGATTTACCGTGGCAACAAGTAAAAGGTTGAACCGTAATCAACACAATGTTGATAACGATACCTTTTCGCTAAAAGCCTAGCTTTGTACGTTGGTATGTTGCCATCCATGTATGTCTTCCTTGAAGCCATTTAAGTACCAATAGGCACAATGTCTTACGGTACATCAACTAGTGTCTAAACATAGTTGGTATACATGGAATCCACTTCGGACTCATGGCACTTTGCCATAAAAGGGAGTCGATACCTTGTATCACTTCCTCAAACGTAGTCGGTTGGTCTACCTCAACAAGATTGACATCTTTATGAGGTGAGATCAGAAACCCATACCCCAGGTTGTTTTCTGATTCTCTCCGATCTACGCGGTTCTTGTGTATTCGAAGATTAATGGTATGGTTTCATCCTTGATAAACTATCTGTGTTCCATTAAGGACTTCGTGCCATGAACAGTATTACTCTGACTTTCATCGAGTTATACCATCCTCCCACTTACCACTGCATATCGGTATTCCTCTTAGGAAAACCGTATGGTGAGCAACAATAACATTGTTCTCTCGTGAGATGTATAAGTATTATACTTATGGTATCCCTAGGATGACCTATAATTGGCACTTATCTTATTTGGGTTTTAGTTTGGTATCATCCAAACATATGCCTAGCATACCCAAATCATCAGGAATGAGAAACTCGGTTTCTTTCCCGCTCATATCTAATATAATATCTGTCAAACAGATTTATATGGAACCTTATTCTAAATAAGTATTGCATTGTTAATGCATATCCGTTGAAGGAAATGGTAGCTCAGAGCGACTCATGATTAACTTTATCATGTCCAACAAAATTCGGTTTCTCCGTACGGACACACAGTCAAACTGACGTGTCTCGGGAGGAGTCCTCATTGAAAGAATACTATACTCTTTCACGTATGTTTGAAACTTACTGCTTAAGTATTTTCCATTACGGTCTTACCGCGACGGTTTAATACTTTAGACAATCTGTTTGTTCACTTCGTGTCGAAACTCTAAAAGTTATCGATTTGTGTTCTTCAAAAGAAACACATAACCATAACGTGATGCCACATTCGTTAAGGTCACGAAATATTCATATTCACATATAGCATTGCTAGATATGGGCCCACTTACTTCACTATGAATAGGGCTAACAGATCGGTGGCACTATTACTATTACCAAGTAAATAGCGTTTCAGGTATTTTACCTAGTAAACTAGATCGTAGACTTTATAGTCAAATGAGTCCTAGTACCCACTCTTCAAAAGCGTGGATATACGAGTCTTGTTTAATTGTGTCCCAGACAACAATGCCACAAATAAGTCTCTATTGATCAAATCAGTTTGAGCTATATATTTGTCATTTTATATGTTTGAGATTTTATTTATATTCAAAATATAAATTCTGTTACTCACATCTAATGTGTTTATCTTAATATCATTCTTTAAATAATGAAAAACTTTAGTGTTCTAGAATATAAAGGTCTATCCGCAACGGATTAAACACAGATATAAAGATAACGTTTCTAGTCAAACTAGTTACATTATAACAGTTCCTAATTTAAGTATATACCCAAAAGGTAGTTCCTAAACTTAGGATTCTACAGTCGAAACAGCGACTTTTGTCCCGTTTCCGATTCGCAGATTAATCTCAGTTTGAAGTCAGTATCCTGCTCACAGCAGATTCTGAACATCAATCCATATAATTTATGTACCAAACTAAGTATTTTAAAATCCAATTTTAATACTAGTAATAGACATAATATTGACAAACATTCTTAAAGTCAGAGTCTTGCCCTTTCTTTAATTCCTTCGTGTCTGCCATATCCAAACGGCAGTCACTTTAGGATATGTCATTTATCTTCCCAGAAAATCATAATGATTTTGCCTTTGCCCTTTCCAATATTTCAGAAGCCTTTGGACAACCCTTGGGTTTCTAGAATATTGAAGTACGGTGCGCCTTGCGCCACTTACCTAATTGCAAAGTTTGACTTTATCTCCTCGAGAATAGTCTTTAACCCTCCAAGAGTTATTTATTGCAATTTTAATACTTCTTAAATCTAAACATTTTATGACAAGTATATCGAATTAAGCACTTAAGTTATCATCACATAAATCTTCCAAAGATTATGCTCTACTATTTGCTTAATTCTTGGCTTAGGCATAATAGGTTATTTTATCAAATAAAGTAACTTATTATTTATTTCCAAGACCATCCTGAAATTATTCCCAATTTAAAATTATAGTCGTTTAAATATATTTTCACCTAGGATTATGTTTTAAACACTAATATTTCATTTATCTTGATTCCTAATAGTCCAACTATTTAATCAACGATTTGTGGTACTATGTATTATATTGATTATTATAGTCCAACTATACAATCAAATATAATTTAAATCAATTTACCTCAATTACATTTATTACTATAATCTAACTATAAAATCAACTGTAAATTGAAATTAATTAATTCAAATATATTGATTACTATAATCCAATTATATAATCAACTATAATACAGTCCAACTGCTTATTAAAACAACAATTTAAATATTAGTCCAACTAACATTTAATGACGAATAATTTGAATGAGCGCGTATGGCAAGTAATTAAACGAATATTGCAAATTCAATTCTTGCCTCCCACTAATTTTCGGCGAGCCTCTAACCCTCTGTCGAGTACTCAGGAAACCGTGTTTCCTAGTGGGCTAGGATCCCGTTAAATATCACACAATCTTGACTTTGGCCAGCAAATTTTATGATAATTAACTAGGTAGATCTCTAAGATCAATTGGATCTCATCCAATTCCTAGATCCGGTAGGGAGACATCCAAGTCCGAAACATATATCTTATATATGCCAATACATCTAATGTATTACCTAACCTTTTTCCTCTGAATCAACTAAGCCTTGGCTTTGGCACAACAAACCTAGTGATCCCAGTCAAGCGCGACCCATTGACCATGGAAAGCCTCGTAATCAATGTCGATGGACAAGAAGTGGTCTTGACTTTGGCCAACAAACCACAACTTGGACAAGACACTAATATAGAACAAAACTCTCGTGATTCAAACACATCTTCGACGGAAAAAAGGGCTTGACTTTGGCCAAAAACCCAATGCTAATCTCGGATCTTGAGTAAGAATCACTCAATGGAAGGAAAAACGCATGATATTTGATGAGGGTTTTTCGCGTGCAAATTGGCTACCAATTTATTATCTTTGTTAAGGTCTCATCATCATACACCCTTAGACATGCATTCTAAACACATAATAAAGCGCATATGAAAATAAATAATAATATATGCGGATGGATACTTAACACATTGATCCTAGATCAAATCTCTCTCTTTCTCTCTTATACTAGCACTTGTATTACTTCTACCCGTTAAACTACACTTCTAAAGAAACCTCATTTACATTGAGGGGAATAGGTAAGAAGAGAATACAAAGAGAATAGAGGTGATAAGGCTGGACACGCAGGTCCAATTTAATAAATCGAACTTGTTACAATAATTTCCAAAATTGCCCCCACCCGACTAATATCCATCCGATATACATTATTCATTCATCACAACAATGTATTCACACAAGCATGTTATCAATCAATCTAATCAAATTAATTAATCTGATAATTAGTGATCATCCAATGTTCAAACAACGATTTGATTTTGCGCGAGTCAAACTCGTTTTTGTGAATAAGTACTCAAAGTACGAATTCTCGAATTAAATTAAACTACAACATTAAATCCAATTTAATATGTATTTAATACTAATTCACTATTTTAATTCCAAATTAAATATTACACTTTATTAATAAACCTTTTACGACTTAAATTCCAAATTTAATCGTTACGGGTCTCAAAGCCCGATTAACGTCCAACGTCAATTTAATTCAAGTCCAATGGGCTTTCAATTAATTTCTTTAAGGCATGGGCTTCGGCAACCAAAGCCCAATCAAGGAGTAACCCCATAAGCCATAAATCAATTTCGGCCCATTAGGCCCAATTAAACTTTAAAGGTTTATAAGTCGCATTTGGGCTTTATGGAAGCAGTTTTGGGCCCAATTGGATCCAATCCAATTTTCCTAAACCCAACTTTGTACAACAAAGCCCAATAAGCCCATTTACAACTTTAAAAGTCCAAATCCAATTTGAAGGCCCAAATAATTAAATTATCAAATTCCAAATTTCCAATTTAATTACCTAAAGTGTATGTCATGATTAATCATCCAAATCAATATTTCCAAAACATCAAATTAGTCCAATTAATCATGTTTATCATCATCATCACATGTCCAACACATTAATGAAAAAATCAAACCCATTCACCATGCTAAAATTCTCGGCCAAGGGATGCATTTTTGTCCAAATCCGAATTCAATCCAATCAAATCCAAATTAATATTAAATCATCATCCCGAATGATTTCCAACACATCCAATTATCAAAAATCAAAATTCCAAGACTATATTAGGGCTTTTCCATTCGGCCAACATAAGGAAATTATGGACTTTGTTCAATTCAAAATTCAATCCAATCAAATCTTAAATTAACATCATCCTACATGATCTAACTCATCCAATGAATCAAAATCAAAAACAATCCAAGATTATAAAATCTTATTACATTCGGCCAATGGGAAATATTTGGGGAAAAATTGTTCCAAACAATTTTAAGAAATTGATCCAATCAAACTTCAATTAAACATATATTAAGCATATTCAATCAATCAATTTAACCAAAACATGCTCAAATCAAGTTTACACAAATTTTAACCCTAAACGTTTCATGCTTGAACCAAGGCTTTTGATGCCATTGTTGGTTTCTATTTAGGTCCCAAGATCATAACAAGCATGAAAAACATGTGTGAATACATCAAAGAAGATAGCGGAATACTCACATCGATCGGTTAAGACGATTCGACAACAAACAAAACGATTTTTGCCCTCCATTTTGGCGCCACTGCAGTGCAGATTTTTCTGCCCACTGTTTCAGTTTTTAGTCACCATTTTGAGCTTCGAATCTTCTTCATTTGATTCCCGGCTCGTGGGTGGGTTTCCCTAACACCTTAGTATGCCTCTTAGAAGTGTACTAGCACTTGGATCTTGCCACAAAATCAAGTTTCCTCTCTCTTGGACTGTCACATTTTTGACAGTGTATGGCAGCCCCTTGGGCATTTTGTGAGGGAGAAAGAGTGAAGAGAGAGTTCTCTAGGGTTTCTAAAATATTCATCTAATGAATAATGATAGTTACCAAGTGTAGAGATATATTTTGTTTTTATACTTTAGGTAATAACCATTTCACTTTTACCCTAAACTTGGTAGGTGTGGGTAAATGGTTTTCCAAAAGTAAAACAAGGTAGTTGGGTGGTAGGTACACCTACCACACATGGGCCCCACATATTTGAAATGAAAAATTCAAATATCTCTACGAACATTTACCGCGGCTCGGTTCCGTTTAATCCGATTAAACGAACTTCTGTCGTTAAATAATTAAATCTAATTTAATTAAATATCGATGCCACGCAAATATATTACGAACGTCGTTTACGAATTAATTCTAAATTAATTCGTTCGTTCGCATTAAAGTCCGACTTTAATTTCGTAATGAAATCCAATTCATATTAATATATCCGATATATTAATTTTAGCCCATTCGAATAAATAAATAGAAAAATCAAATTTAACTATTAAATTCATTTTACCGATTAATTCCAAATTAATCGCGTTCTCTCTCTTCAGATGATATTTTATCCCAGATAAAATATCTCCGTAATTAATCCCAAATTAATTTTCTCTCTCATCGAATTAATCCCAGATTAATTAAAGTGCGAGTCATACATCATTGGTGAATCATTGGGAAGCGACCCATGAGATCCCCGGATATGTTGGCAGTAAATAAGGTCGTCGGACTATCCGAACATGTAAGTACCAAGTACTACGTTTTACCGATTCACAAGACAATGTTAGATTCTAGCAAAGCACCATGCCTACCCAATTCTCCAGAAATATCCTTACAGGAATGAAGGATCTGTATCATGCGTAGTATACATCGTATAGTGCATATCGATCTAGTATCAGATGGTCACGTTCTAGGCCTGGGTTGGAGTTGTGTCTGCTCCGTACGAAGCACATGTCGGATGTCTGGTAACTATTCTCTATAATCGAATATACATGACCTAGTCATAATATCCTGATGGCCGCGCAGCACTTAAGAGCACTAATACCGTATCCTACGTGACATCATTTCCACTATGACTGGAGTGATACTTCCATCTTGACATCACACCCAATACTCTACGATTCTCAATATACCCAGTATTGGCGTACACAAAACCAGTTAAAGCCATGGACGACCTCAACCAAAGTATATTGATTGTCGTAAGTATTAGCGGTGCAAGTCTCAGATTAAGACCAAATACATCTACCCTGATGTCGGACTCCCATAGACACACAGTCATACTGCCAATGGGATTCTGATGGGGTCTATCCAGAGCGAAGCTGTTTCCCGTACCATCGGTGAAACACAACCTCCTATTACACTTGCATGAGTATCCAATACCCAAATATATGAGAACTATGTCGTTGTGCCCTCACAACGCGCACAAGTGCAATACTAGTCTTTTACGTATTTATCGATGTCCAATCTCGATAATACTCTGACTAGGGATATTTAATGATTTATCCTACGTGGACTGATACTGTCTCATATCATTCTCCGTCCAGGAACAAATCATAGGGACCTCTCATCATTTATACATCTAAGGTGATCTAATCACAAATGATAAGAGAGCAATCTCCTTTGTCACATAGTTAATTTGTACAACAACACCATGATCTGTACAAATAGTGACGCTATGGGTCATAATTGTCCAACAGTGATGATGTGGCACTTTGACTCGGTCAACCGTGATGTGGATGATGACGTGGCAGACACATGGAGTGACACATGGTGATAGCGACTGTCGGCACCGCATGATGATGACACGTGGCACGACACACGTTAGCAGATCGGCTGTGATGGTGACACGTGGCACAATGCACGTTAGCAAAGTCAAACTTCTCAGATTCTGACTTGTGGACCCAGCGCATGTTAGCAAGTCTTGGTGCATGTTAGGCGTCGCGACGCGCCAAAATTACCAAAATGCCCTTTTTTCCAATCTTCACTGTTTTGGCCCCAAATCATCTTCAGAATGTCCGGAAACTTTATTTATCTACAAAAATAACACAAAACACATCAAAATATTCACAAAAATCAAGAAACTATACAAAATATTAGGTCAAATGAGTGGGAAATAGTGATATAATTACCACTCATCATTGTACCTCTGAGGCGCAAGTACTTTCAATTATATAACTATTATACAAAAGAAAAAATTCAAATCTCAAACTTTTCAAGATTTAAATTTTCTACCTATACATATCATATATATAACTATAGAAACTAATAGAACCTTAATTAAAAGATGAATTAGTGTTACTGGAGCATATCCCCAAGAGTATTTAAAACTAATTCGGTAACACTCAATATCAAATGAATCAAATCATATAAGATTCAATTTCTCTCACTGACCAATTCCATTACGATGGAATCGTAGAAGAATAATATTGAGTAAGAATCATATTCATTAAATAAATTTAGAACTAATTGCCATAAATTCATATGTTTGATCATATCAAACATCCTTGAACAATTCAAAGACTCATGATGAATTTTAAGAATATAGTTTTCAAGACTTCAAATATAATATCTTTGAACCATTCAAAAAATTCTATCCCCGTTTCATCAGAAACATATTAAAAGTTCTCGAACTCTTCAAGACGTTCAATATATTCTTTTAGAAACACGCAACTAAGTCATGACAACTCATTAACTAAGTTACGAAGTAAAGAAAACTATCCAAGGCAATTTGTAATTCATTAAACTACATACATCCAATGTATTAGTTTAATAAATATGTGGTCCAATGACGATCATTGGTTAAATGAGATTTAATCACATCCTGAATACAATATTCATTAAATGGATAAAGATTTATGGTGTGATCTTATATCAGACTATCCTTTACCATACAGAATAAGCATCTAATGCTTATGTGATAAAATCTCATAAAGCACTGTTATAAGTTATTTAGTTAACCGAATATTTTTCTTAATGTTTATCTCTTCATCAATGACACTACTAGTCATATTAAAATATGTACCAATTGTTTATAAAGAACAAGTAACTATCCAATAGTCGCAAGTTCTGATATCAAATATCAAAACAATCATTAAACATTATTTTAAATAACTAGACGGGAGATCAGATATCCAATACCTACAGTTGTCGTATTGTGAGAATCGATATTCTCTATACACAACTATACACATCTTCTTTCTTTAGCTTTATAATTTGCCTTCAATTATTCACAACAATTGGAAATAATTGATTAGCAAATTGTGTCAAAAACGTGACTTCTAAAAGTCACTAAAGCCAAAAAAATGTCATTATAAGATAAACAAATACCTAATGGGAATTCTTAATACCAGTCAAGAATCTCGAGACATGAACAAATTCACGTCATTTCTTCTCGCACAAGAAACTATTCTTTCTAGACTATTATATCCTAAAACTGATATTTATTTAGATTATCTATCGTGACTTAGAAACTAAGTTAGTAACCATCTTGATTTTCAAGAAAATCAGAACAACAATTCCCGATGGTTTTGACTAATCTAACAATATCCAAGTCTAATAATATTCTAGATTCTATTCTAGAACTACGCAACCATAAGTGAAGTCAGAAAATATATTCAAATAATATGCATGCAGTGGATAAGAAGTTTAAATTCTATCAACAATATAGAATAAAGGAAAACAAAAGAAGCAATTTTCATAATATTATACACTGCTTTAGTTATGGATTTTTAACCCAGCAGTGTCTCCCACTACTTTATGTAATATCGTAATCCCCAATGGAAAACATGAATTCAATAATTAAATCGAATTCCATAGTGAGAGGTGGACCCCATGAATATATTCCGACTCACAGCTTTGGCACGATCACGCCTATGTATATTCATTAGGTAGACAACTCATTGTCAATCACACTCGCTGTGACTCCGGATTTTGGTCTTGACCGTTTCTCATTATGACAGCTTTGGCACGTTCACAAGAAGGCGTATCAAGGCTTCACTTGCCAATGACAAACTCAAGCTACCGATGTAGTCCTGACAGCTTTGGCACGTTCAGAATTTCCACTTTCACTTGAATTTGTTTATTATCAAATATACACCCGGCATGGATAAAATTCTATCAACTACACCCTCACTGCTTTGGCACAATCTCGGATGTAGCCATAAAAAGATACCCATAAACCGTATTGACAAGACGGACCAAGAAACATGCATCCAATACATGTCACTTTACTACCTTATTTAAACGAGGATATTCCTCAAGAAAGCTTTGCTCTACATCAAATGCAGAATTTAATCTAGATCAATTTCTAAACAATTCAATTCTACATTAGAAAACATAACTTAATTTAACCATTAAATTTCCGTTAGCGTTGAACCGAAAAGTCAAGAAATATCTAAATTATATGCATGTGCAAATATTAAAATTGGATTATATATCATATATCAAGCATGACAAATATAATGGATGAAGGATCAGACCTGCTCTGACACCATTTTTGTTGGGGTTTTGGTGCGGGCACAGCGGAAGCTCGCGGTTCGGGTGAAATCGTAATCTTAAAACTTTTAAAATTACCGAATGAATTATTCAATATCCAATATGAATAATTCATTCATATTTCACCTAAAAATATTTATTCGATATCAAATAGCGACATAAATAGCTAAGAAACATCGCGAAACTTTTACGAAAATGTTTATCCGTAAAATTACATAAAACACATTTTTGACCGAACCGACTACCCAATGCACACGGTGGCTGCCCAGGTCAACCCCAAAAATATTAGGACATTTCATGGGCTGCCCAAACAGTGACTAAGTCACTGTTTGGGTAGCTGTCACATGGTTGGCTCAAAAAATCACCCAGTAACGTCATTTTTCATCATTTTCGCATATTTCAACACCGAAACAGTTTCCGGCAATTGTTCCAATAACCAAAACACATCCAATACATTTATATGACATAATTTTCATCACCATAAACTCAGTTTTTCAGATCTGATCCAGAAACCAAAAATATCAATATTTCATGCTTTAAATCTAATTTTCTCAATATTAATCATATTAATACTAACACCAACCAAAACCACCACCTATGAAAAACTCAAGAACAATTCTAGGAGTTACAAGAGTGGTCCGTCCTCCAAATCAAAAAGCCCCAAAAACTAAGAAAAGAAGAAACCCTAGAACTATTCTAGATATTCAAGAACAAGAAACAAGCTTTCTAAGTTTAAGATTATTGAAGATTACCTCCAAATCTTGCAATATCCTCAAACTTTTTCTTGATTTTCTTCACTTTCTTCCTTGAAAATTCAAGAAATTTTTTGGTTGCTTTCATGGAGGTGGATTTCGGCCATGGCTTCTTATTGTTGAAAGAAAAAAAATTTCAAACTTTAAATATTGAGCCAAACCGACTTTAGGGGTAGGAATAAGGGCATTTTGGTCATTTGGTTATTTTTAATCAAATTAAATAATAATAAACCTTAAGTTGACAAATCCAATTTGTAAACTTTAAACTTACTAAAATCATGCCACATGTAACCAATAATAATCAAACATATTGCATAACATTTATGTAATAATGATATAATTTAATTACCTAGATATTTAACATTTAAACATCTAAATAATTAATTAATGCGATTATTATTATATATGTATTTTTATTTACATTAAATAACAAATAAATATGTTAATGGAATTTGTCAAAGTCTCATTTGATAAATAATTAATATGTATCAAATCAATTTTGTATCAAATACAAATACACATTAATTATTAATTGATCGAAATACCCCTAATGCATGTATTTTCGTTTAACCGTTTAAACTATTCGAATTAACTCATTTAATTCGGTGAAGTAATGAATAATCTATATTATTCATAACACGTTGCCCAAGTGCTCAACGGGTACAGTTCAATATTGTGGGACTCTCTAAGTTTAGGTTTATCCATCACGAAATCCAATTTCGTGTCCATAATTCACCCACTCATGAATTATGACGACCATGGATAATCTCGCTAAACTATGCAAGTCGAGGTCATTGCATACATATAATCCCTCCGTTACAGGCTATCCATATTATACCTGGGATATAGATAAGAACATCAGATCTTTATGGTATAATATAGTCGAGTTTTAAATTTACGATCTCTAAATAACACTCGGAACTTGCTTCTAAAGTTATACCACTGCCATGGATTTAATAGATCTTAAACACGTGTATGATACATATGCCCTGTACACAGGACTGACAGATTCTATTTTGATACGCACTGGATATCATGAGCATTAGTCCACACCCAACGAACATGCGGAGGTATGATCTAAATAGATCGGTGACGTGACTGCCATCAAAGTGTGGAGGATAACTCATATATCCACTGTGGTATCTTAAGTTGAAAGACCATTATGCTTGCTCAACTCGAGAAGATTCCTATTGACGTTGGTGTACCATCTATTAGGATTTCTTCAGTGAGTCGTTCAGTGTTTATCAAATAAACACCTACATGTCTATACGAGTCTCCTCAGACTCATGGTTCATTGGGATAAACCATCGGACCAAGTCACGATATATGATATGTACTGATCTCGGTGGATTTTACTAACCGTCTCTTGTTAGCAAATATTGACCAGGAACTTTATTTATGGATATACAACTTATAGTGACGCTTCCCAATGTCAATTACAAACTACGTTGTAACTGCGCACTACATTGTAAATCCTAGGGTCTTTGTCTAATATACATGTATCACTAAATCAGATTTAGTTTCATTATAATCGTAATTAGATCGAATATGTATATAAAAGACAAGAGGTGCAACCATTAAATAAGTAATATTATGAAAAAATGCAT
This sequence comes from Zanthoxylum bungeanum, assembly GCA_019454045.1. Classification (NCBI taxonomy): domain Eukaryota; kingdom Viridiplantae; phylum Streptophyta; class Magnoliopsida; order Sapindales; family Rutaceae; genus Zanthoxylum; species Zanthoxylum bungeanum. Next base: position 144,881 of record SKCR01026283.1, on the reverse strand, counting down.
TGCTCGTATTCATGAATCGGACATAAATACGATCCGGATTGACACTCCGATCACCAACCATAGCAATAGTTTGGTTATTTCTCTATGTAATACCATTCTGTTGTAGAGTATATGAAGATGTCAGTTGTCTATGTATGTCATTTTCCTTACAAAATATATGAACTCATGTGTTGTGAATTCTCTTCCACGATCAGTGTAAATGAATCTTATACATGAACTAGTTTCTTTCTCAACCTGACTCTTATAGTTCTTGAAAGTGATGAAAGCTTCTGACTTCCCTACCAAGAATTAAACCCAAGTCTTGCGGCTAAAATCATCAATGAAAGAAATCAGATATCGTTTCTTGCTATTTGAAGTGGGGTTGATCGGTCCACAAGCGTCGACATGCACCAGTTGGAGAATCCGAGAAGCCTTCCATGTGCTATCCTTTGGAAATGGATCTCTGCGTTGTTTTCCTACCAAACAGTCTTCACACACCTTTGAAGGGGCTTGAAATCGTGGCAGTCCATTCACCATTCTTTTTTGCTGAAGAGTGTTTAACCCATTGAAGCTTAAATGTCCATACCTAGAGTGCCAAAGCCGAGTCTGATCCTCGATAAGAGAATAAAAACATATTTCTTCCTTTAGCAGCTTTTAAGCAGGCAAGATAAACATTTTATTTGAGGACATTGCAGTCACCATGATTAATCCTCTCTCTGGATGATAAATCTTACATTTCCCATGTTGTATGAGAATTGCAAGCCTTTCCTCTTGTAGCTGACCCGCACTTAGCAAATTATTCTTCAAACTAATGACATAAAATACCTCAGTGATGACCTGTACAATTCTATTTACAAGCATTCGTATATTTTATTTTCCTATCATAGCCATGCTTGAATTGTCTTCCTAACTTTACGGAGGTGCTGAAACTCTCATCGAGCCTAGAGAAAAGCTCATTCTTTCTACACATATGATTACTGCAACCTGAGTCGAGAAACCATAACTCCTCTTTACTAGCTTCATTGACATCAACATATGCCATTAACAATATTTCTCCACTAGCTTCTACATAATATGCCTTTGTCTCTTTCTCCCTGTTTGGACATTCATATTGAAAATGTCCAAGCTTATGGCCATTGTAGCACTCAATGGTAGACTTGTCAAATCTTTGTCTACCTCTACCTCTTCCTTGTCCTCTGAATCCACCACGACCCCATCATCTTCCTCTCCATTGATCTTCATATGTCACCTTCAATGCTTGTCCATCAGCAAGATTGCCATTCAGGCATTGTTCATGCACCAAAAGACCGCTGTTGTGATATTTTATATCATACCGCAAGTGTACGGTGTCAAGTTTTAGTAAAGATGAGTTAAGAGTGTCGAACCCACATGGATTGGGTTAAACTCACACTAAGTACTACACTTAATAATCCTAACTTCATTTAGAAGATAAATAATAAAGATTTAGTTAAATAAATAAAATACGAAAATAATTAAATAGGATGGACTAATACGATAGAGATTCTAGAGTCTGATTTCACCTAGCTATCTCCTATGTATTTATCCTGCCAATTAATCATTGTTCAGTTATATTATTTATAAATCAAGAATCCTAGAGTATTCACTCCCTCTCTCGAGTAACAGTGAAAATACTATCAACTACAGATTTCGATATCCCTATAAAAATCTAGTAATTAATAACTCATTACATCTTGTGACTCTATGTTAACGACTTCAAAGGCACTATAGATTCTCTCGAATTCTATAAAATCCTAGGTCATATTCTCTAGATCTTATTCAAAATCCCCTCTCTCGAGTGATAGATTCTAAACAAGAAGCATTAAACTCAAAAGAATATAAATAAACTGAAATATAACATCATAACAATATTAGCAAACAATACAAGGTTCAAGCATTAGTTACATCATTCTCTAAAATTAAGGAGTTAGTTCATGAATTAAGATAAAAAAAAATAAGAACATGTCATGAATCTAATGAAAATCATTAGAGTTCTAAGAAAGAAACTAGAAGATTTAACCCGAATTGAATCTATTCCTCTTCAGACGTCACCGCATTTGTCTCCTCTTATTGCTCTTCAATCCTCCTCCTTGGATCTCCCTAAAAATATGTGTTTTGTGTTTTGTGTTTCGTGCTGTTATTAGCCTCCTCCCTTTATTTTGGTCGAACTTATGTATTTATAATAGAGCCTTAGGGTCATTGTGCATGAAAAACCCTCAAATTAGTGTTTTTTATCGCTACGGCGCGGCGGAAAGTGGGCGTTGTGGCGCCAATCTCTCTGTATTTTCTATGCAGTGACACGAAGGCGCGTCACGACGCGCAGTAAGAGTGCATAGGGACGCGTGGCAGTGTTCCAAGATTTGTGTTTTCCATGTTTCTGCTCTTCCCGCGTGCTTTCGATATGTTTGTATGGTCCCAAAACACGTATAAATGTCCCAAGATCCATGTATTAATGCTTCTTATAAATAAAACATAAAAGAACTACAAAATACATTAAATGATGCAGAAACTAACAAAATAATAAGTTAAGAATGCAGGAATAAGTGGGTGTAAACCACACTTATCAAACACCCCCAAACTTAAGATTTTGCTAGTCCCGAGCAAAATATAAAATAAAAACTAGATAAATAAAATTAACAAATTAACTAGGCCACTTTCGTAGGGATCACGATTGCATTTAGCATATGCAACAAGCCTTTAAACCCCTAGGCAACCCTAGTGGATGAGTTATAGTCTCGTGAGGGCTTATAATGACGACACCCACAAACGACATTCTCAATCATGCAATCATGAAAAAATATAAAAATAATAATAAATAAAATAATCCCGATAGTTATGCATATTATTGTCCTCAAAGAATGCTTATCAATGAAATCAGAGAACATTCAAAGTACACAATTGCGACTCAAATCCAAATTCTTGAATAAACCATCTAAGCCAGACTCACAGTGTGTGTGTGTGTGTACAGGTTCATTCATAACTCCACTCATAAGTAAGCCAACTCGATGATTTCGTCTAAAAAATTGAGATCTGACGGGTCAAACCAACCTAGATATCTGAAATTAACTCTGTAATTGCTTTTCTTTGCCCGGTATGGTATGACTTTTCATCTTTTTTTTCATTTCAATTTCTTTTTTCAACACACCTACCTTTTAAGGTAACATTTCTCCTCATGGTGGTCCTAACACTCGCCCATGGGTAGCTTCACGCTTATCGGTTATAGGTGGTTTATTTTTCTTATCCTACCATACATCATAATAATAGCATATTGAGATAGACATCTAAGCAAACGGTCATTCATCGGCAAACAATTTCTTCAACTAGTCACTTTGCTAACTACTTAAGTTCTTACTGCTTAAAATCTATTATTAAGTGCTTACGAGTCTAACCTGGATCACCTACTCAAGACATCAGATAAAAATCAATTGGGACTTATCGTTTCTAAAATTTCATCTAAAAAAAACAAATTCATCATTAGACTTATGATTTACTAACAATGACATAAAGATAATTTTTTTTTTAAACAGGAATATCATTACATGCACACACCCATAAACTTACAACTTGTATTGTCCTCAATGTAAGATAAACATAAAGAACCAAAGTTAAGGAACAACACTACCGTGCATGGAGTTATCAGGCTTCTGCTGGTCAGAATTTGGTAGCGCGGGCTTTGTGTATCTCGTGCTACATGCATAAATAACATGCAAACAAATAAAGACATAAATAACACACATAAAAATTAAAAATAAAATAAAGACAAAAAATAAAAATAAACAAATGTAAGGATTTCATCCCCGCTAGCACTAAGTTTAACGTCTTCAGCCAGACGCAACCACCCAAATGTTCGTAGTGACTTCTTCTTTGGTATCCACTGGTTGTTGTGATATGAAAAGATAGCTTGGAAGGCTGTGGCAGTTTATCCAAATACCTCTTACTGTTGCTTGGTCATGGAGGACGTAATCTGCCCAATCTGAGTTTCTAAAGACTTCATTGTTGCCCCGATATTTTCCATTTGTGTCTCAATATTGTTCAGTCTTGACTCATTCTTCTCAAACCTTCCTGAATTATTAACAACAAACGTGCTCATGAACTCTTCTAAGGAAAATTTATGCTCAGCTCTTTGATAGTCAAAACTCGATGAAGGTTACAAGGCATTCTTTGTATTAGCATATGATATGTTTGGATGATAACGGTTAGGCACATGATTGCCTCTATAGCTGTTGAAGTTCTGATTATTCACATATTGGACTTACTCAAAGTTTGGGTCTCATTCCAATAGCCGCATATTTGTAGTCGTCGATGATTCAATAGATGGTTGTACACGTGGATTTTTTAGGGCTGCTACTTGAGTAGATATGGTGGAAATCTGAGATGTTAGTGCCACAAGAGGTTTCACTTCATTTATTCCAGCCATTTTGGTCACCGTAGCATGTTCACTTGGCCATTGAAAATGGTTAATGGTCATTTCTTCTAATAGATTGTAGGCTTCCTCAGTTGATTTCTTGAATAGAGCTCCCCTAGTTGCTGCATCAACCACAGTCCTATTCGAACCATTCAACCTATTATAGAACAATTGAATCTATACCCAGTCTGTAAAATCATGTTGTGGGCATCTTCGTAGTAGATCTTTAGAGTGCTCTCATGCTTCATACAAAGTCTCAGTCTCCAACTGCTTAAATATACTAATTTCTGCCCTAAGTTGAGCTGATTTAGCTGGTAGAAATAACCTCTCAAGAAATTTTGTGGCCATATCTTGCCATGTTATGATACTCCCCATCTGTATTGATTGAAGCCAATCACACACTTTATCCCTTAAATAGAATGAGAATAAGCATATATTGATAGCCTCTTTACTCACGCCATTCATCTTTATGGTATATGCGATCTCCAGAAACATCCTTAAGTGCATGTTGGGATCCTCTACAACTGAATCCCCAAACTGATTCTTTTGTACCATGTTGATCAATGCAGATTTTAACTCAAAATATTGGCGTTGATTGGTTGATGGGCAATCCCAGAATAAGTATCATATATGACTGGCTTGAAGTGATCTATAATTGCCACCTGGCGTGGGTTTGAAGTGATCTCTAATTGCCACATGGCGTGGGTTGTTCTCTCTGTTTTAAGTCGCCAGTGCTTCTTTTTCAATTTTTCTTTCTCGTCTTAGTCTCTTTAATGTTCTTTCTATTTCAGGATTAAAGAATAGCGAGTCAAGACATGTGGATCTTCGCATTCACTGAAGCACCAAAAGACAAAAATCAATAAACAAAATAAAAACATAACAAAAATTAAATACAAAAAAAAAAGTAAACTAAAAATAAAAATCTAAATTAAAGCTAAGACTACTTGGTTATAGTATTAATGCGAATTAAACAAACAATCCCCGTCAACGGCGCCAAAAACTTGTTGTGATATTTTATATCGTACCGCAAGTGTACGGTGTCAAGTTTTAGTAAAGATGAGTTAATAGTGTCGAACCCACAGTGATTGTGTTAAACTCACACTAAGTACTACATTTGATAATCCTAACTTTATTAAGAAGATAAATAATAAAGATTTAGTTAAATAAATAAAATATGAAAATAATTACATAGGGGGAACTAATACGATAGAGATTATAGAGTCTGATTTCACCTAACTATCTCCTATGTATTTATCCTGCCAATTAATCCTTATTCAGTTATATTGTTTATAAATCAAGAATCCTAGAGTATTCACTCCCTCTCTCGAGTAACAGTGAAAATATTATCAACTACAGATTTCGATATCCCTATAAAAATCTAGTAATTAACAACTCATTACGTCTTGTGATTCTATGTTAACTACTTCAAAGGCACTATAGATTCTCTCGAATTCTATAAAATCCTAGGTCATATTCTCTAGATCTTATTCAAAATCCCCTCTCACGAGTGATAGATTTTAAACATTCATCATCTTAATTTGTGGCCAGCAAACAAGAAGCATTAAACTCAAAAGAATATAAATAAATTGAAATATAACTTCATAACAATATTAGTAAACAATACAAGGTTCAAGCATCAGTTACATCATTCTCTAGAATTAAGGAGTTAGTTCATGACTTAAGATAAAAACAATAAGAACATGTCATGAATCTAATGGAAATCATTAGAGTTCTAAGAAAGAAACTAGAAGATTTAACCCGAATTGAATCTATTCCTCTTCGGACGTCACCGCATTCGTCTCCTCTTATTGCTCTTCAATCCTCATCCTTGGATCTCTCTAAAAATATGTGTTTTGTGTTGTATATTAGCCTCATCGCTTTGTTTTGGACAAACTTATGTATTTATAATAGAGCCTTGGGGTCCTTGTGCATGAAAATACCCTAAAATTAGTGTTTCTGGTCGCTACGGGGCGTCAGAAAGTGGGCGCCGCGGCACCAATCTCTCTGGATTTTCTATGCAGTGACGTGAAGGTGCGTCGCAACACGTAGCAGTGTTCCAGGATTTGTGATTTCCATATTTATGCTCTTCCTGCGTGCTTCCGATGCATCCGTATGGTCCCAAAACACGTATAAATACCCCAAGATCCATGTATTATTGCTTCCTACAAATAAAACATAAAAGAACTATAAAATACATTAATGATACAAAAACTAACAAAATAGTAAGCTAAGAATGCAGGAATAAGTGGGTATAAACCACACTTATCAACTGCTTTGCAGCATATCAATTGATAAGGTGTCTAGATCATTGGACTACTGTAGGAGCGAAGCGGGGTTTACCGCTATGCCTATGATGCTTGGCGACCACGACATTGTTGGGCTCGCAGCCCGTAGAGAGTACGGAGTAGCCCGCGGGGGACTAAACCGAAGAATAAATGAGTCGCCACCCAGTGTAAACTGGGAAAAGATTTAAGGCCGCACTCACCCCTTGCAAGGGAAGACCTCAAACCGTTGGGTTTGGAATGGTCCTTTACTTATGCCAGTATAATGGACGGGTACACACAATGGTATAGCCAAATCTTATGCAGTTCATGCAAGGTAATTCAAATAAACACAAATTTGCACACCCATAAATATTGATAATCATAATAACATAGTTCCAAAACATATTAAGTTAAGAAATACAAGGTGCGATAACAAAAATCATAATAAAAGAGCAAGAAAAGCGTCAATAAATAACTAGCAAATAAAAAGGGGGTTAATCGTGGTACGTGGAGTTGTATCCCAAGTACAAACCGCACTACCGTCCATTTGGATTCGGCTACGAAATTTACGTCTGGGTTTCCATCCGATATACCGCAAGGGATAATAACACACATAAACATTAATGCAATGTAAATAAAAAATATTCATGAAAATATAATAACGTAATGCAGATAGTCACCAACATGAACAAATAAAATAAAGGCGAAATAATAAAATAACAATAAATAGACAAATAGATTAATATCAAACTAAATGCGAAATAATAAAATAACGATGAATAAATAAATAAAAAAGATAAATAACGGAATGCCAAAGAAAGAAAAAATGTGACCAGAAATCTGGTCGTCTTTAATGTAGAACTTCGCATACTCGGTGATGAGCGGAAAATATATCAATATTTACCGCCCCTTTAACTTAATATTTTGTTTAGTTTCTCGGGTTTGATGAACGTTTTGATGTGTTTTAGTTTATTTTGTAGATAAAATAATATCGGATCTCAATGAAATCATTTACGACGAAATATGGGTCAAATAAGGGCAATTATTGGACTTGATATTTTAATTTTGGAGATTGGAAACTTGAAATGGTGTTTTTGACGAAGTGCAGTTTTGGAAATTCCAATTTTGCGCATCTGTCGTCGTATTTTGGGCATAACTCTTTACTCTGATATCAGATTGAGTTGATTCAGGTTCCATATTAAATAAGACTCAAAGATCTACAACTTTTAAGAACAAAATAATTTCTACTTCTGAAGATTTCATGCCCGAAATTGATGAACCATCCAGAAGTGTGTTGTGTGTAATTATTTAAGTCAATTTCAATCATTTTCAAAGCAAAAAATAAATTAATAAATAAATAATAAAAAATTTTCAAATCATCACCAACATGATAAGATATTAGTGGAGCAATTAATAATGGATTTGTTAGAGCAATTAGTGGAGCAATTAATAATTGATTTGGTGGATGATTTGATGGAGGCAAAATTTTGCCTATAAATACCAAGCTATTTCATTTGTAAAATTCATACTTTCTTCTAAGGAATTCCTTAAGAATACTAAGAAGATTGTATCTTGTTTGTTTATTTACAGCTTTCAGTAATTAATTTCCGCTTTCGCACTTTCTTTTCTTTACTTTTCAGTTTTTACTTTCCGCAATTTACTTTTACGCACAATACTTTTCTTTCTTTAATTTTCAGTTTTTACTTTTCAGTAATTTACTTTCAGCAATTTACTTTTCAGCATTTAATTTTCAGTATTTAATTCCAGCATTTACTTTCAGCATTTACTTTTCAGTATTTAATTTTCAGTATTTAATTTTCAGTATTTTACTTTATGTCTTTTATTTTATTTAAGTTTTTTTACTACCCGTAAATATGTGTCGTAACTAAGCCATTATCTGGGGTTGTGATGAAATCCAATATCACCGGTTTATAAGGGGTTAAATTATAGTTTGGGTAATTTAAAGGTTTACTTATTAAGTCTTAAGCTAAATTCGTCTTGTTAATTGGCCACTAATAAGATTGATGTGGTAAATCTAAAATAAACTTGACAAAGGAATTTTAGATTTCAGCCTTATACTTAATAGCCCACGATCTTCCTTGATGATAGATAACCTTTTAATAGATTTCCTTACATGATAGACATATACCTGTCGGGCGGGGGTAGCCATAATTGGAACTTAAACTTAATGAATCTAGATAATTTGGTTGACATAGACATATGGTTCAATTGGGTTAAACTGGGTATTTGCGTCTGACCATTGACAAAAGCTTTTGCATAATTTAGTGTTCCAGGTTAGTAAACCGATTTATTACACCAACATAAAATAACCACGTCATCTTTAAAATGATATTGGAAGAAATCACAACCCTAGATAGTTTTTAATATTGAATTTTCTTAAAACCTACTTTCAAACCATTTTATTTACTTGTTTTTAAATTTAGAATCGTCATCATTTCAAATCAATCAAACAACCTGTTAGATACTAGTAATCATTTGACCTCATAAAATTAATAGATTAGATATTACACTACAAGAAAAAAGGCCTTTACTGACACTAAGGTTAGTGACACTAGGCTAAAAGTGTCAGAAACGACGTGTAAATGGGCCTATTTCCGTGTTTTTCACTTAAATATGAATAATTACTGACACTATGGTATCAGCGATTTTAGTGTCAGTAATTACTATTACAATAGTATCAGTAAGAAATAAAAAAAAAAACGCGTAGTCGTCTGGAGTCGAACCAACACCTCGCGGAAGTGACGTTTTTCGCATATATTACTGACACTAGAGTATCAGTAAATTTAGTGTCAGTAATTAATGATACCTTAGTATCAGTAAAAAAATTAAAAAAAAAATTATTTCCTTAAGTCTGCTGGGACTCGAAATTGTAACCATTGATATAAATTTTTTTTTTATTGTAAGGCTTTAAGTATGTCATATATATATATATCATTATTTACGATAAAAAAAAAATTACCGTGGGTAATAATGATGGATACACACTCATTTTACACACGTACATCCAAACATTACCATTATGATTCACATAAATAAATAATAATATGGTTAGTATATTTGGCGAACAGAACTGTATCAATTTTTTTTTAAAGTAATCGGAAATAATTACTGTTCACGTAAATAGAAAAACACACTGTTGAGATTAACGGGTGTTTAAAAAAGTGCAAAGTGTTAGGTTTTTGAAGGCGAGGGAGAGGATTTAAGCGAGTCCACGTTTGCCTCTCAACTCAAAAACTCTTGTCCTTTCAATTCTTTTTCCCCCAAATCTTCTCTCTTCTAGGGTTTTAGCACTGTACTCAAACGCCGTCGTTTCTCCAACACAATGAGCGCCGACAAGGATAACTTCAACGTTACCGATCTCCGTGACTGTAACCCCATCAATCTCTAAAACCCTAATTTCGGCTGTAGTTTTTTCAATCATTAACTTATCCGACTCGTTTTTTTTTCCTGTGTAGCTCTCGGCGAAGGGGCTCGTGCTGACCTCGTGGGTGTTCTTAAGGTAATTATTATTATTATTATTTTGGTTTTTGGTGTTCAGTGATTGTGTTGTGTTTCGGGTTTGTTGGGTTTTGATTGTCTGATATAAGAATCGTTGATTGTGCAGAATAAACTTCAAAACCTTGCAGGGCAGCACGCTGATGTCCTCGATAACTTGACTCCGAAAGTCAGGAAGCGTGTTGAGGCTCTTAGGGAGATCCAGGCACGTGCTCAGTTATTTTTGCTGGGTCATTGTGATATTTTTTGTTCATGTTAACTGTGTGTATTATTGGGATGATAAATTAAATTACTTTAACTTGTTGATGTTAGGGATTTCTTTTTGGATCTATTTGGTAGTAAATTAGGATATGATTGTCACTTTAATGGTGACTGTAGTAAATGTTTTATAATTATCTTGTCAGTGACCAGTACCTTGCACAAAGCCACGTTGAGTATGGCAGGCAGTTCCTAGTAACCTCAAATGGCATAGAGGCCTTTATATGTTCTGACTTGATATTTTTTCCTTGACCATGTTCTATGCTGTTAAAGGCGGCACCTAAGTGGGTGCTTGGTTGGGATTTTCAAACAGTCGCTTAGGCAGATATGGGCTTGCTTCTATAGGAAAATTTATACTTTGTCAATCACTTTGCTTCTTGTTTCTACTTTTAGCTTAGAATTTTTTCCCCATATTTTTTACTTCAGTGAAAGCAATATGAATCATATCTTTTATTTCAGTTTTATGCCCTGATGGGTTTAATTTGGTGGGTTAATTTGTTTTATTTGTGAGTTTTGCTAGTGGGTAAGATTGCTTTGAGACTTGAAAGTTAAAATAATCATGATGTAAAATATTCTATTAACAGTGTCTCGATGTTCTCTATGTCAGACATGAACTTGGAGATAGTTTTTTACCTGATGAAGTTTTGCCATGTTCTGATTGATACTTGTTGAAACCTTTGGGGGATATGGCACCTGTCATCTGATGTGCTTTGAGGTGCAGCATGAATGCTATGGAAGCAGTATTTGATATATTGAGATCTAACATGTTTATCTCATCTATTTTTATGGCAATTACCTGGAATGTTACATTCTAGTACATTTTTAGCTTTGAACTTTTAGTTTCCAGGAATTCCATAATGAACAACTATCTTGTCATCTTGATTTGCTTCCTGCATTTGGAAACAGTATTAGATCATGTCATCTGATAAACTTCATCTGGTTCATGAGATACTTTTATTTCAGTTTTATGTCCGTCTATATATATATATATATATATGTGTGTGTGTGTGTGTGTGTGTTATTGATTTGTTTGTTTTGGTGATTATGTAGCGGTATGAAAGATACAACTTGTTATTATGGATGCCATTTGGTTTTTTATATGCATGCTCTTAGGTTGTTGGTATGGTTATTGTCAATAAGTGCTTTATGTGACAAAAATTAGATTAGGGTTATATTTTGTATTTTTATTTGGATGTATTTAATGTTTTTATTTATGAAGATATCGGTTTTTTTTGGAAGTCCATCTAATTCTTAACATTTGGTTTATAATTTCAGATTTTGTGCCAGATATCATATTGTTGGGGGATTGTTGCAGGCTTCTCAACAAGTATCATGAATTTTGGTGGGGGCATGACATTTTGATGGGACTTTAAGAGTAGTTTTTGAAATATATATATGTTAATTTAAAGATTGTCTATGGAGTTTGTGTATTCATCATGTGATATTGTTGAATTGATTAATATGATTAATCTATTATATTGCGAATTTTATATAAATGTAATTTTTTAGTTTTTTATTTCATTGAGTTGGTATATATATATATATATATATATTATATATATATATATATATATATATATATATATATATATTTTATGATTAATTTAATTACAAAAAATAAGAAATATAATTGTGAAATAATACGATTTTTAAATTTTAAAAGATATTGACGGATATTGATACTATAGTAACAATAACCACTAAAAATCAAATATATGCGATATACTGATACTGCAGTAACAAAATTTACTGACACTATAGTATCACTAAATACTTATGATATAGTGTCAATAATTTACTGACACTAAAATAGTGTGAGAGATTACTGATACCATAGTGTCAATAATTTTCTGATACTACAGTATTAACGTTTACTGACACTAAGAATCACTGACACTAGAAACTAGTGTCAGTGATTTCTGGCTGCGGCAACACTGACACATTTATATAGTGTCAGTAAAACCCTTTACTGACACTAATTTAGTATCAGTAAAAGCCTTTTTTCTTGTAGTGTTAATCCTCGTGGGATCGATATTTTTATACTACTTGAACGATACGTGCGCTTGCGTTATACGTGTGTTTTTACGCCGGTCAAGTTTTTGACGCCGTTGCCGGGGACTTATTTATCTTTCACTATTAGTTTTGAGGTTAGATACGTTACTTATATCTAATTTCTTTTTACTTATTGTTTTTGTTTTCTTGTGTTTCAGGTTCTCAGAAACTACATGAGACGAACCAGAAGCTTTGAACTTCGATCGCTTGACCCAGAAATTGAAAGAACCATCAGACAGTTGAGAAGGGAAAGGCGAGAAGGCCAAGAAGCTTTAGTCAACATGGAAACTGAACCTTTGAACGTTGCACCACCAATTCCCATTCGAGACAGAACCATTCCGGTGGTTGACAGACTCATTTCCTGCATTGTACTTCCTCCCTTACCAGCAAATGCGGGTGACATCAAAACATGCATTCAGATGATTCAACAGTCAGTTCAATTCGGGGGGAATGCAACTGAAGATCCTAATGCCCACATCAGTAACTTCCTGGAAGTTTGCGGCACTTTTAACTACAACAGAGCATCATAAGAAGCAATGAGACTGCGAGTTTTTCCATATTCCCTGAAGGACAGAGCTAAAGCTTGGCTACATTCACTACCAGCAGGTTCTATCATAACTTGGAACACTTTAGCCACCAAATTTCTTGCAAAGTACTTTCCACCAGCCAGAACCGGAAAACTGAGGAATGACATCACATCCTTTGTACAACAAGATTCAGAATCCCTCTGCGAAGCTTGGGAAAGGTATAAAGATTTGCTCCGGAAATGTCCTCACCATGAGATTCCAAAATGGCTTCAAGTCCAAACATTCTATAATGGGCTTTCTGGAATAATGAGAACCACAATTGATGCTGCTGCTGGAGGAGCCTTGATGGCAAAAGGAGAAGATCAAACATGGGACCTAATCGAAGAAATGGCCAACAACAATTCCTTGTGGCCAACAGAAAGAAGCATGATCCAATGAATTGCAAGAATTTATGAAAGTGGAGCCAATACAGCAGTCAACACCAAGCTAGATCAGATATGAAAATACATGGAGACTCTTACCACTGGATACACAAGTTCACTATATGGAGGAGCACCAGAGTCGAACCAACTTGAAGAAATGAAGAATTTTGTCAACAATTTCAACAGACAGGGGAACAATCCATATTCCAACACTTACAACCTAGGGTGGAGGAATCATCATAATTTATCATGGAGCATTAATTCAGCCCAATAGTAGAACTATCAACCACTTGGATTCCAACAACAGAACAAAAGCCAGAAGCAGGCAAATGAACCAGGAATAACAGAAGTGTTGACCCACTTGAAAAAAATAGAAGCAAAACACGACTCTCAAGAAGCAAGATGTGATACTATGTTTCAATCTCAAGCAGCAAGATATGATGCTATATTTCAATCCCAAGCAGCATTAATTCAAGGTCAATCTGCTTTTATTAAAGCACTGGAGAATCAAATTGGACAACTGGCAAATGCTCAGAGTTACAGACCGCTAGGTACCCTTCCTAGCAACACAGAGCCAAATCCAATAAACATGGAGAAGGAACAATGTCATGCCATCATGTTAAAAAGCGGTACTGAAATCAACAAAGATGTTGGAGCCAAAATAGCTGCTGAGGAAGTTCCAAAAGAAACAAAGCAACAGATGGAGGAAAAAGAAGCAAAGGAAAAAGAACAAATCATTACACCTCCACATTTTCCTCAACGTCTTCAGAAGAACAAATTGGACAAGTAGTTTTCTCGGTTCCTGTAAATCTTTAAAAAGTTGAATATCAACATTCCATTTGCAGAAGCATTGGAACAAATGCCCAGCTATGCCAAATTCATGAAAGACATTCTTTCATGAAAGCGGAGATTGGGAGATTACGAGACAGTAGCATTATCAGAAGAATGCAGCGCCATCATTCAGAGGAGCTTCCCCCAAAGTTGAAAGATCCTGACAGTTTCACCATTCCTTGCATCATAGGAGAACATAACTTTGGTAGGGCTTTATGTGATTTAGGTGCAAGTGTTAACTTGATGCCTTTTTCTATTTTCAGGAAATTACAGATTGGAGAAACAATGCCAACTTCAGTCTCTCTATAACTTGCTGATAGAACGCTTGTTTTTCCAAGAGGCGTAGTTGAGGATGTGCTGGTCAAGGTTGACAAATTCATTTTCCCAACAGATTTTATTGTCATTGATATGGAAGAAGACGCAGACGTGCTAATCATCCTCGGGAGACCATTCTTGGCTACAGGTCAAACCATTATTGATGTACAAAAATGAGAATTAACCATGAGGGTACATGACCAAGAGGTAACATTCAATGTTTTCAAGGCCATGAATTTCCCAGATGATGAAAAGAAGGAGGAATGTTTCAGACTTGATGTGATACACAGTACCATTCAGAACTCCAATACAATGCAAAGTTCTACTGACAAACTTAAAACATGTCAATTGCCTGTGGAGCATGAAGATAAAGCATCTCTTGCACTGAAAAAGCCAATTCTTGCACTACAAGCAACATAAGAGAAAAAGTTCCACCAGCTCAACGAATTGGAGGAATTTCACAATCAGCCTTTTGAGGATGCCAGATTGTACAAAGAAAATGCCAAGAAGAGACATGATGAGAAGTTAGTACACATACAACTGGAACCAGGGCAGAAGGTACTGTTAAACAAATCAATGGTGAAATTCTTCCCATGGAAGCCAAAATCATGGTGGTCAGGTCCATTTGTGATCACCAAAGTTTTACCAGATAGAGCCGTTGAGATACATGATCCGGACTCCGACAAAACTTTCAAGGTTAAAAACAAGCGTGTCAATCACTACTGGGGAGAATCATTTGAGCGAAAAAAAGAAAGTGTTACACTTTCAGATCCAGCTTAACATTCGAGAAGTCAAGTCTGGCTGACGACTTTAAACTTAGCGCTAGCAGGGAGGCAACCCATGCAATTTGTGTATATATTGTGATCTGGTGTGTTTTATTTTTGTGTGTTTAGTTTTTTGCAGATTAAGTCATTTCAAGATGGAATAAGCTCTTGCAAATCTTCACAAGCAATTTCCTTCTCTCCCTCAAAAATCTCTGATGAAAGTATACAAAGCTCGCTTGGAACGGATGAGATTATTGATGATCAAAGGTATTCCTACTGACATCCGTTGGATTATTGAAGCACGGGTCCGATTGGCAGGTGAGTCTTCTGACTCTTTTATTTCACATCTGCCTGGTTTTGGAAGAAGAACCTATGCAAAGAAACGTAGAGCTAAGCAAATGGTGTTTGTTATAAATGTGCACGCTGGAATTGCAATACTCGTTGTCGTTCTTTAGGAATGGTGTCTGATAATCGCGAAGACAAAATTAAATTCATTTGGGATGGCTCGAGTAAGGTGTCTTTAGATGATATATCTTCGACTCTACAGACGCATCCCAGTGGATATGTTCACATAGCCTTTCGCAAATTACATACACAATTTCAAAAAGAAAGACAACTGTTAAGTCTCAGGAATCTGACTCAAAAAGACCATGTTTGCCAATTTATAAGAAAATTGGATGTGAAGCTTGTCCCCGACGCATAGACGTCAATCAAACTGTTACTTTTCTTGTGAATATTATATCTCTTTGTCTTTTCCTAATAATTGTAATTTGTTTTGTTGTTTTCTTTTATTTTCTCCGACAGGATCTAGACCTTTTTGACTATCACGATATTATTTCGCTACTAATCATCATCTGGAAGATACTTGTGCTATTTTTACTCACCATTTTCAGGTACTATAAATTCAGCCTGTCATTGCACTTTTGAATGCATCCAGAGTTGAGAAAGAAATACATAAAAAAATGGAAGCCACTTCAAGAAGACGAATTGAGAACATCTGTGTGTTTTGTGGTAGCAGTGTTGGTACTAAACCACAATACATAGAAGTAGCACAGGAATTAGGTCGAGTCTTAGCTGCAAGGAATATGCACTTAATATATGACGGGGGAAATCTTGGACTAATGGGGATCGTTTCAAATGTCGTACAGGAAGGAGGCAGTCACGTTTTGGGAATCATTCCAAAACCCTTGACAGAAGCAAATCTTATTGAACCATCAAACGGAGAGGAACTGATCGTGCCAGGTATGTTGAATGACTAGTGGAAATGATTAACCGTGTTGATGCTTTTATTGCTTTTCCAGGTGGCTTGGGCACATTGGAGGAAATTTTTATGGTATTATCTTGGGCGAACCTGAACATACACCAGAAACCAATTGGACTGCTCAACGTTGATGGATTTTATGATTTTCTTTGTGTGTTTCTTGATGATGCTCGGAGAAATGGGTTCGTGTCGAAACCTTTGAAAGAACTCCTCTTTACTGCCAGAACTGCTCTGGATCTAATAGACCAACTCATAGCCTATGAACCACGAGTTGACCCTATCCTTTCAAAGATAAATTGGTCCGAGGACGATCGTGGTAAGAGGCGTAGGATTAATCTGGATCTTAACCTTTAATTTCTTGTAGAATTTCAGCTAATCGGGTATTATCTTCTAAACTCTTCTTCTACTATTTAAGACATTGGGGACAATGTCTCATTTAAGTTTGGGGGAGTGAATTAGTTAACCAGTACCTCTTTTTTATTTTGTGTGTTGTTTTTAGTCCAAAATTTTTCGAAAAATACAAAAAAAATGAAAAATTTTCAAAAATTACAAAAATATTTTGTGTTTTTGTATTTTTGTCTTTTATTTTGACTAAAAGGGTGAAATTGGTAAGAGATGGCTGAGTAAGGAGTTTCCACTCCTGAGACGTATCTCAAGCCTATTTTCGAAATCAGTTAATTTTTGTTTATTTCCTTTTAAATTATTTAATTTGTAAATTCTCCATAAAACGGACTAAAATGGATCTTCATATGTTCAGTTAGCAGATATTATCAACATACATAGAAACATACGGACATGAACTGTAATTGAAAATTTTGTAATATTCAGTGCTCTAGTTAAATTGGAGAAAGCATCTCAAAAAGCAATGGAGTAAAAAAAAAAAATCTAAGATCCGAGTTATTAAGTATGTAAGGGTGTTTTAACACCTAGTGCCCTAAAACCAACTGGTTTGGGAGTTACTGGCCCAAAGCTCGCTACATGGATCAAAGATGCTACAAAAATATATATATATATCTCTCTCTGAAGTCTGAGTAATTAAGTCTGTAGGGGTGTCTTAACACCTAGTGCCCTAAAGCCAACTGGTTTGGGAGCCACCGACCTAACACTCGTTACATAGATGGAAGATATTGTATATAAATAAAAAATAGAGAAAAATCAAAGTAAAAAAATCATAAAAATTATTCCATTGCTGCAAAAAAAGGTGTGAAATCTGATAGAACTTTAGGACAAAAATATTACTCTCTTATCAACTGCACTTATGACTGTTGTGGGCAAAAATGAGTTGTTTAATATTTTGTTGGCTGTGTATATGAAGAATGGTAAAAATAATCGGATAATTTACTTATTCAGTAATTTAGAAAGAAACAAAACAACTAGTAACTTGGAGTAGAAGTTTCACCTGATTAGTCACTAACATCTTTATTCTCTTTTCTCTTATCTTTTTGCTTTTGTGTGCATTAGTTTTATTATATTTTTACTTTTGTAAAACGTTTGTGGGTATCGTTGATGTAAGCCCTCACGATACTATAACTCGTCCACTAGGGACACTTAGGGGTTTAAAGGCTTGTTGCATATGCTAAATGCAACCGTGATCCCTACGAAAGTGGCTTGGTTTAATTTTAATTGTTTCTTGTATTTTATTTTATTCTTTTGCTCGAGGACTAGCAAAATTTTTGGTTTGGGGGTATGATGAGCGGAAAATATATCAATATTTATTGCCCCTTTAACTTAATATTTTGTTTAGTTTCTCGGGTTTGATGAACGTTTTGATGTGTTTTAGTTTATTTTGCAGATAAATAATATTGGATCTCAATGAAATCATTTACGACGAAATATGGGTCAAATAAGGGCAATTATTGGACTTGATATTTTAATTTTGGAGATTTGAAACTTGAAAGGGCGTTTTTGACGAAGTGCAGTTTTGGAAATTCCAATTTTGTGCATCCGTCGTATTTTGGGCATAACGTTTTACTGTGATATCGGATTGAGCTGATTCAGGTTCCAGATTAAAGAAGACTCAAAGATCTACAACTTTTAAGAACAAAATAATTTCTACTTCTGAAGATTTCATGCCCGAAATTGATGAACCATCCAGAAGTGTGTTGTGTGTAATTATTAAAGTCACTTTCAATCATTTTCAAAGCAAAAAATAAATTAATAAATAAATAATAAAAATTATCAAATCATCACCAAACATGATAAGAGATTAGTGGAACAATTAATAATGGATTTGGTGGAGCAATTAGTGGAGTAATTAGTGGAGCAATTAATAATTGATTTGGTGGATGATTTGATGGAGGCAAAATTTTGCCTATAAATACCAAGCAATTTCATTTGTAAAATTCATACTTTCTTCTAAGGAATTCCTTAAGAATACTAAGAAGATTGTATCTTGTTTGTTTATTTACAGCTTTCAGTAATTAATTTCCACTTTCGCACTTTCTTTTCTTTACTTTTCAGTTTTTACTTTCCGCATTTTACTTTTACGCACAGTACTTTTCTTTCTTTAATTTTCAGGTTTTACTTTTCTGTAATTTACTTTCAGCAATTTACTTTTCAGCATTTAATTTTCAGTATTTAATTCCAGCATTTACTTTCAGCATTTACTTTTCAGTATTTAATTTTCAGTATTTTACTTTATGTCTTTTATTTTATTTAATTTTTTTTTACTACCCGTAAATATGTGTCGTAACTAAGCCAGTTATCCGGGGTTGTGATGAAATCCAATATCATCGATTTATAAGGGGTTAAATTATAGTTTGGGTAATTTAAAGGTTTACTTATTAAGTCTTAAGCTTAACGCGTCTTGTTAATTGGCCACTAATAAGATTGATGTGGTAAATCTAAAATAAACTTGACAAATGAATTTTAGATTTCAGTCTTAAACTTAATAGCCCACGATCTTCCTTAAGGATAGATAACCTTTTAATAGATTTCCTTACATGATGGACATATACCTGTCGGGCGGGGGTAGCCATAATTGGAACTTAAACTTAATGAATCCAGATAATTTGGTTGAAATAGACATATGGTTCAATTGGGTTAAACTGGGTATTTGCGTCTGACCATCGACAGAGGCTTTTGCATAATTTAGTTTTCTAGGTTAGTAAACCGATTTATTACATAAACATAAAATAACCACTTCATCTTTAAAATGATATTGGAAGAAATCACAACCCTAGATGGTTTTTAATATTGAATTTTCTTAAGACCTACTTTCGAACCATTTTATTTACTTGTTTTTAAATTTAGAATCGTCACCATTTCAAATCAATCAAACAACGTGTTAGATACTAGTAATCATTTGACCTCATAAAATTAATAGATTAGATATTAAGTCCTCGTGGGATCGATATTTTTTATACTACTTGAACGATACGTGCGCTTGCGTTATACGTGTGTGTTTACGCCGGTCACCCGGCTGGATGTATTTCACGTCCAGTCCGGCATGCAGTGTCCGGAATATAAAAATAAATAAGGTGCCCTCAGGTCTTACCTTTTAAGTTGCTTTTTCGGAAGTGCATTAGGCCATCGCCGGAAGGATTAAAGCTTGGTTTCAAGGTTTTTGTTTTGCTGTTTGCTGCTTGCTGTTTGCTATTTTGCTGTTTTCTGGTTGTTGTTTTGCTGTTTTTTGGTTGCTATTTTGTTGGTTTGCTGGTTGCGCTGTTTGTTATTTTCGATTATTTTTTGCTGCTGTTTTTGGTTATTTTTTACTGCTGTTTTTTCTATTTTTGGGCTGCTCTTTTGGTTGTTTTGGGCTGCTCTTTTGGTTTTTTTTTTTTGGATGTTATTTTTGGGCTGCTGTTTTGGTTTTTTTTGGCTGCTGTTTTGGTTATTTTTGGTTTCGGTGAATTTTGTTGTTTCTTTGTTCAGTTTTTTCGTTGTTGTTCTCTAAGGTTTTCGGTGATAAGAAGAATAATGGAGCTTAGGTTTTTTTATTTTTTGTTTCGGTGGAAGAAGAAGAAAGGATCCCTAAGGTTGTTGTCCAAGATAGAGAAGAAAAATCCCCCTCTTGTGATGATTTGGTGTCCCTTTCATAATATTTTGAAAGGAGCTCCAAATAGGGAAATAAATCACATTGATTTGGGAAATATTTTATTTTGGGATACAATCTCATATATTTGGTGATTAGAATATTCCAAATCTTGTTAAATTGGATGATATCCCAAAATCTCACTAAATTGGAAAGTGTTGATGATGGGATTTTGGCATGTGAATTTCATGGGATTTCAAATCTTGTTAAATTAGAAGGTGTTGATGATGGGATTTTAGCATGTGAATTGCATGAGATTTTCTCTATTTGGGAAGGTTTGGGCGTGCATGGTGGATTGCATGGGCCTTGGGCGTGTGGGTTGCAGGGTAATGGGCTGGTTTCTAGTGTTGGGGGTTTGTCCAAGGCTAAGGTTTGAAACAGTGACTGAGCGAATCCGAGGCTGGCTAGTGAGTCTGAATCCAATGAGGTGCTAATTTTGGAGGTTTTCCTTCCTTCCGACATTCGTTTTTCGCAACTTCCTTAACTTTTCAGGTAGTGCCTCCATACGAGGCTCATCATCGGGCTCATGCAAAAATGCAGTGTCTACAACTACTCAATTGAGCACACAACATAGTCAAATTTTGAAGTCATAGATCTCAGAATCTTCCAATGACCACAACATCCTTCATCTTCTCACCATGAACCCTCATCTTATTGGCTATAGTGAGGGTTTGAGCAAAATACTCATTCACAGATTCCCCTACCTTCATGTGAGCACCTCAAATTCTTTTCGAAAAGCTTTTCATTGTGCACGCTGCATCCTTGCCATTCCCTGGTATTTTTGCTTTAATGAGTCTCAAATACTCTTTGATGTATCCGCGTTTAGAATGGTCTCCAGAACTGTTCGATTGATGGCTTGAAAAAGATAATTCTTAGCCTTTAAATCCTTTAGTTTGACATCTTCAATCGCCTTCTTTTGTCCTTCCGTGAGTTCTGCCTCTGCCTCTGCTGTAGGTATCCCTTGTTATATCAAGCTCCAATATTCCTTTGAGCGCAAAAAATTCTCCATGAGCATACACCAGTGATCATAGTGTCCATCAAGCTTTGGAATTGCTAGTTACACAAAATTACTTTCAGCTGCCATCTTTACTACTATACGCTTAGAAGACTGCTACTTCTCAAGTTTTGGTTAGGCCAAGTGATGTGGCTCTGATACCAAATGTTACAAAATCTGGATATAGAAAAGCAAGGAATGAGAGAATGCTCTTTTCATCCACCTCTAACAAAGATAAATCAAAACAAACAAAACAACCCACCTCTAATACTCCTATAAACGTGGTCTACTCCTAAACTAAAGAACTGCTCAACTGCTAAAGAGCAGTTCAACACAAAGAACGTCCTTCATCAATAGGGAATACAAAGCAATAACAACTTAAACTAAACATGTTAATATATATAATAATAAGTTACAACTCTTGGAATACCTTCTGTTATCATACAAATTCGTTATACATAATTTTACTTTTTTAATAATTACCAATTCAAAATCTGTTCTAATTGGTATTACATTACAATATATAATTTTGTATATAGTGTACGTACAATATTTCTACCTACATTCTAGTTTACACATGTGGCTATCTCAAAAACACATGTTCCGTATGCATTGAGATTCTTATGCCATCTTACTCTAGTTCCAGTCTTATTCAAAGATGGGACATTATGTAGAAGAAAAATAGAGAAAACTCTGTAAGTTTGTATAGCAAATAGAGGGAGTAGTCCCACATGGGAAAATGAAATGGGAAATAAAAATTTTAATGTGCAATACACATTTATATTAAATTGGAAAAATAAGGTTTGAGTTTGGGTTTGGGCTTAGATGTGTGTGATTGAGTTATTGGCTTGACATTAGGATTAATAAATATATTTAATATATTTAATTAATCAAAAGATGGGCCTTGGGCCTAGCAACCTAGCCCCAATCTATACAAGTCAGTGTGTTGTTATTGATTTCAATTACTTACATTGTAAGTTTCTGTTTTTATTTTTGTTGTTGATACTATTTAAGTATACAATCAAAACTTATTACATTCACTGATTGTTCTATAACATGTATAACACTATCATAGAACAATATTATTTATGTCAGTCAATATGAATCCATGATGGTAGATCTAGAGATTGTCTACAGAGAGTCAAGACTCTCACATAAATGAAAAATAATAAAATACAAATATTAATTGGGAAATAACAAAATCCATATTTATTATATAAATAAAAATTATTTATATTTTTTTATCAAGAGGTTCACCTTATTGTCACAGTTGAATGAAAATTAGCTACTCATGATTTGAATAAAAACACATAATTTTATTAATGAAAGAAAGAGAAATTACAACAAAGAAAATAAAATACATAAGAGCCGAGACATTTCAAAAATTCTCAAAGAGAGAATATGAGGAATTTCTTGCTGAATTGAAAGACGTTGACCACATCTATTTATAAGATGTGCTCAGCCTTATTCAATTACACAATTTCACAAGGTCTTTCAACTTTTGCAAGTTGCATGACTTTTGCACGCCTTTGCATGACTTTTGCACGCCTTTTGTGAATTATTTTCTCTCTCTCTTTTTTTTTTTAAATTGTTTTTGAATATAAACTATCATATGTAGTAAATTCTACAATAACCAATTTTACAATAAACTCATCCAACAACGAATCAAACATGATCAATCTTTTTATATCATATTCAAACTCAATCTCCATGTTTCTTTATGCTTCTGGGTCTTCGAAATTCAGATTTCATATCAATTTTCCTATTGAGCATCCAAAGCAGTATTTTGCATACACAAGAATTAAAAATCACAATAAAAATAGAAAAATATAAATTTAATTATTATTTCACAAATGTGGTAAATTAAGAGGATTAATTAAACTATAAGTATATAATGATTAATTTCTCTTTTATTAAATGTACGTTTTTCATTGTTCATCAAATTCATTTCATGATACAATAAAACTCCTTAGAGATGTAATACAATATTTTGTTGTATCTATAGAGAACTTATTCAAGAGAAAATTATTATGTATTCTAAAGAACCGTGTCCAATTTATAGGCAATAAAGATTGCCTCCAAACGGCATGACTTTTAATTACCAAAAGTCATATCTTTTAACATCAAAAGACATCAAAATTCGGTTATCAACTATGAAAATTTAATTTATTTTTCGTTTACATTTCAGAGACATTACTCGCAAGTCAAAATAAATTTATGATAGTCATATTTTATAATATCTTACTGTTGTGATTTTCTGATCACTTTAGAGTGTATTTGAGGAAAAAATCGAAACCTTCTATTACTTACAAGAATAGAATTACAAGTGTTTAAACTTACAAAAACCTCACTTCACTCTCTCTATTTTACAACTTTGGGATGATTTACAAATGAATTGGAGCTCCATTTTATAGGGCAAAATATGTGTTACAGTGTTACACGTTTTTGCCAACTCAAAACAGTTAGCCAACTTGGCCAACTCATGCATGCAAGTTGCATGCAGGCTGGAGTTCATGTATGGAAGCTTCTGCTTGCTGGCACCGAAAGTTACATGATTGTTTCTGCTTGCTGGATCTTTGTTGAATACATTACACTTACATGGATAAATTAATCCTCCTATGTTTAATATATGTTCAAATTCAACAATAGAGGTTTATTTTTTCCTATAAAGTATACAGTATGTACCATTTATCTTCTTCTTCTTTTTTTCTTTTTTTTTTTTTATCTTTTTTTTCTTAAAATTTTTTTTTATAATACCCCATTACCCTCCTAACCTCAAAAATCAATTTTTTTTTATAACTTTCCTCTTCGATGCTATTATATTTATATAATAATTGATGTGTTCGTATTTTATAATTTATTAGATACTACAAAAATTAATATATAGAATTATAAAATCTATTAACTTGATAAATAAATATTATTACTTAATTTTAACTATTATGATTTTTCGATAAAGTATGTATTTTCAAAATATTATTATTTTTTATTTGTTAATTTATGGGATAAATTATAAAAGCTTTGGGCAAAAATATTATTTTTATTTAACGTTGTTTTTATTATATTTATTATTTGTTTTATGTGTTTTAACTATGTTTAACATTTCCTTTATTTATTATTCTTATTTTAAATAATTTTAGTTTTATCAATTTATTAGTTTTATTTTATTTTTATTTTATTCATTTGATGATGGCGCCACATAAATTTTATTAAAAATTATTTAGATTTTATAAATATTTATAGTATTAAAAAATATGAGAAATAATATAAATACATAAACTATTTAAGGTCCAAATTGTAATAAGATCTTAATTTTTGAGGTGAAGGGGTGATGATGTATTATTAAAACAGTACGTGTAAGTAGGGATGGCAATTTCCGGATCCGGACCCGGGTAAGAGAATTCACTTCCCCGGGTCCGGTTTCGGACCGGGTAAATATTCCCGGGTCCGGACCCGGGTCTACCCGGTCTGGATCTGGGTAGACTCGGTCCGGACCCGTTTACCCGGATTCTTTTTTTTTTTTAATTTTTTTTTAATTTTTTTAAAATTTTTATTGTATTATTTTATATTCATATTTGTATTTATTAGTTTTATTTCAATTCTTTTAATTTTTTATTAAATTCTATTATTTTTATATATATATGCCCATATTATTTATATTTTTTATTAAAATCTAATTTATTTTTTAATTTTTTAATTTATTTTTTTTTAATTTTTCCGGACCCGGGTCTACCCGGGTCCGGACCGGCGATCCCGGATCACCCGGGTCTTAATATTAAAGACCCGGTCCGGATTTTTTGATTCCGGACCCGGGTCGTCCGGGTCCATGCGGACCCGGGCCGGGTCCGGATATTTTTGTCATCTCTACGTGTAAGTGGTAATTATTGAATTTAGTAATGTGGTATTTTCAGTAACGGGATATTTGATAATCTCTTTTAAAAGATAACTTAGAGGATAAGAGAAATCGCATCAGAATCAATCTGGCTATGATAATTTATACATAATTTGACACTAACCTACTTTGCTTAACATGCAAACAGCCTGTACGAGATTTATTCTAAAAAAACCATGTGTTAATTAAAGGACCAATATATAATTCAATCCCATTAATTTATATGATCTCACAAACTATAAAAGGTGAATTCATTATATAATTAATGGGTTATAAACCTTCAAAAATACAATAGGATTCTTGAATCATTCAATCCAGAATAATTGTTGATGGTGGTTTTCAGCCTCCAAGAAATCAGAATCCCAATAAATGGTAAAATGGATTTTACACTTGACAGATAAAAGTTCAAGGTCCTTGTGAGGATGAGAGGACAAACAGAGGGACCCGAGCCCGAGACACAGAGAGGCAACCCGAAGCAGAACTAGAGGATAGGTTGGGAAACCGACCCGACCTTATAAGAAAGTATCAGACTCGACAGTATTTGAACATTTATGAAGATTGACCTGAGGTGGTCTGGCCCAGTATCAGACTCTCAGAGCAGCCTCGGCATCGGACTCGACACTCAGAGCCTCGTGTCAGCCTCTGAAGTTAAAATCGACTCAGATGATCAGACGCGGTCGAGGAAATGAGAGGAAGTCAGACCAAGTGTCGTGAGTCTCGGCACACCGACTCAACCTGTTAGTAGATACAATGAAGGATGTTACTTGTTCGGATGGACCGACCCGGGGATGTTGGTCAGGGTTGCGACATTGTGTTCTTAGATGGGTGATGTAAGCCCTAAACGAAAGTTTGGGCTTCCCAAGGATTGATGAGACAGAAGTAGGCCAGTGGCTGATGGGAAAAACAGGGCTACGAGTTTATTGACTGCCACACTTAATCACGTAGGAGTGGGTTAGACGCAGGCAGCACATGGGCTGAAGCGTGTAGCAGAGGGTACAGTAGCATGGCTTAATGAGATTTAGGTGGCAGAGTAGTTGTGTCAGATGACAGGTTCATATGGCTGACGTCACGAAGTCAGCGTAACAATGAAGTTTGTCATAGTATATAAAGGGATTGAGAACTCATTGTAAAGGGTTGGCAAAATTATTTCTTCACTTGTAAAATAGAGCAAAAATATTATTGTATGCAAGAGCTAGTAAGAGGTCGGTTAGGCATGTAAGCGAGAGATACAGTGGTCGATCTGACCCGAGGTCTTAATAAAAACTTTATTTTTCTTTGTGCCCGTGGATGTAAGTCGATTCCATCCCGCCGAACCACGTTAAATCCTCTATTTTATCTGTGTGTTTTCTCATTTTTTGCTAAGTTTGTATTTGGATCTCAAACCAAATAAATTCATAGTTGAAGGAGGATTGTTCGAGAAGTGGTTTTCCCAAATTAACCCTGGAATGAAAATCAGCCATCAACAGTTGGCGTCGTCTGTAAGGAACAGTACAAGAAGCAGTAAACATGTTGAGGCGATAGCAGAAGACGAGAACCATAGATCTTCAGAGGCTTCGACGACGGAGTGGATGGAGGAAACTATGTGAGAAGAAAGGGAATAAGCTCAGAAAGAGAGAGAGTCAACACATGTCTTTATGAAGGCCATGATGGAGAAGTTAGAAAAGAAAACATGAGAAGCAGGCCTCAACCATATAAAAGAAGAAATAACGAGAGGGAAAAGGATCGCTGGAGCAGATGGAGATGATGAAAATGTGAAGAGGAGTGCCTATAAAATGAGATCTATAGTCATTACCGAATCCATATCGGCGAGAGAGTTGTCGGAAGAAGAGGAAGGCAAACAAATTCTGGAGTGCTCCAACAACAACCCATGTTTCGCAGAAACCGACCTGTAACGATATCCGGGGGAAGGACATGAAGTCCCCAATTATGGAAAGTATCACACATGGAGTGGAAGACACATGGAAAACCGTGGGAGAGAGCATGACAGTTTCGAGAACCAGATGAAGAGTTGGTTTCAGAAGGAGATGAAAAAATGGGAAGAAAACATGAAGGAGGGAATAGGGGTGACCAAGACATGGAGACATCGTCCCCTTTCACGAGAGAAGTGATGGCAATGGAGTTTCCAATGAGATTCGCTATGTCCTCCAAGGATGTTTACAAAGGCAGCACGAACCCCAAGTCTCATGTTCAGAAAATCATTCTGTTGATGAAAATACAAAGGATGGTCGGAGAGGCCATTTGCAAGGTGTTCCCTCTAACCTTGGGTGGGTCAGACAGCCTATGGTTCCAGAACTTGACCCCGAGGAGTATCAGTAGCTTTACGCAGTTGAGGAGATCCTTTGTGCGACACTTTAAAGGGGCATGCATGCCGAGGAAAATGATGAGGTCATTACGGTTGATGAAGCGGGGAGACGACTAGTATTTGAAAAGCTTTATCGATAGATATCACAACCTGGTATTAGAGGTCGGGGCATATGAATCCCCAGAGACGCTGAAAAGTTTCAAATAGGCCCTCAAGGTCGGGAGGTTATGGTCTCACTTGAGGATCCATGAGATACTGGACTATGCAGCGGTTTTGGAGCATGCAAGAAAGTTTGTACTAATGGAGGATGAGGAGAAGATCTCCCGAGGAAGGGCTACTCAGAGAATGAAAATAAGCGGGATTTGGGCAGAGACTTGAGGAGATTGGTCCCGAGGTAGAAGGAGTTCAGGCCGATACCTCAGAATAATGCAACGTAAAAGAGAATGCCAGCTGCCCAGATCAACCATGTTGCCGGGGGGACAATGTACACCCACCCCTGGCCCAGATATTTCTCGAAATCCATGATAAAAGTCTATTGACTGAGCTCGACCTGAGGAAGTTTCCAAATGAGAATAGAAACAACAGGGCTTATTGTATGCACCATAATGCAAGGGGACACACCACATAACAATGTAGAGACCAGCGGAAGCAGGTGGAAGACTTGGAAAAAATAGATATTTGAACGAGTGCATATACCAAGCGGTTAGGAAGGCCGAATAGCGTTGATGAAGACAGTCATCAGATGCTGAAGGGATATTTTCTCTTCAGACTCTCCTAAAATGACCCTCAAAAAGTTAAAAGATGGGTAGTAGATCCCAGTCATATACATAGGTTTTTTTTTTATATATAAAAACGTGTTCATGTATGTTGTTTCTTATGAGATACCTATGGTCAGGACATATGAAGGGGCAAATGACATGCGAGAAAGGTGTGAAACTTGTGGCATACCAATCCATGGTGTCATTATCAAATCCTCGAGCTGGATCGTCAACACCCAATGACTTATAACTTTGGAGAGCTTGAACATATGGGCCTATATGGTGTTTGTATCCTCGGGTATGTCGAATGCGGAGAGTGAGATTGCCCCCGTGACACTGGCCATCCCATTATGTATCATCGGGTATGCCGAACACGGGGAAGGAGATTGCCCCATGACATTGGCCATCCCATTCTGTATCATTGGGTATGCCGAATACGGGGATGGAGATTTGTTAGTGTTCCTAGAACATGCCAATGATCTAATAAGCATGAAAACATGTGATAAAGATCATTATAAGTTGCAGAATATACTTATAATGAACGGATTTGAGCTTTTAAATTTTTGAGAAGATGATCTCCAAGATCCAACCTTTGAAGATTCCAAGCTTTGAGTTAGGAATGAAGATCTCCAAGATCCAACCTTTGTGTTGATTCCAAGCTTTGAGTTGTTTCCCTATCACCTTTGTTGATTCCTTGAAGTGCTAGCTAACTTGATTTTTCCACAAAATCAAAGAGAAGAAGAAGCCCACATTCACGCCCAAATGAAAGATGTATTAGGGTTTGTGTTTTGTTCAAGTGTTACCAATGAGAGAGAGAGATAAGTTTTAGTAAAAGGGTTTTATCCTTTTCACCTAAACTTGGTAGTTGAGAGTCTTGGTTTCACAAAACCAAAACTTGGTGGTTGAAAAGCAAGTGGTATTGGCTTAAATGCCAACTACCCTCCCAACTACCACATGTGAAGTGGGCCCCACATTTGAATTCAAAATTCAAATATCTCTACGAACATTTACCGTGGCACGGGTCCGTTTAATCCGATTAAAAGAACTCTTGTCGCTAAATAATTAAATCTTATTTAATTAAATAACGATGCCTCGCAAATATATTACGAACGTCATTTACGAATTAATTCTAAATTAATTCGTTCGTTCGTATTAAAGTCCGACTTTAATTTCGTAATGAAATCCAATTCATATTAATATATCCGATATATTAATTTTAGCCCATACGAATAAATTAAATAGAAAAATCAAATTTAACTATTAAATTTATTTTACCGATTAATTCCAAATTAATCGTGTTCTCTCTCTTCCGAACACATTTAATCTCAGATTAAATAAAGCTTCAATTAATCCCAGATTAATTTTCTCTCTCTTAATCAATCCCATATTAATTCTAATCGAGTCAACTGTCATCGGTGAATCTTTGGGAAGCGACCCAAGAGACCTCTGGATATGTTGGCAGTAAATCCGGTTATCGGACTATCCGATAAAGTGAGTACCTCGTACCACGTGCTTACCGATTTACAAGACATGGTTGGCTTCTAGCAAAGCACCGTGCCTACCCAATTATCCAGAAATATTCTTACTGGAATATATATAATCTATGTCAGGCGTAGTATACGTCGTATTGCATATAGCGATCCAGTATCTGATGTCACGTGCAAGGCCTGGGGCTGGAATAGTGTATGCCCCGTACGAAGCACATATTGGATATCGAGCAACTAGTCTATTTGAATCGGATAATCATGATCTCGTCATATTATCTCGATGGTTGCAACACTATAGAGAACTAGTTCTGAATCCCTGCGTGATTATCATCTCCATATGTCTGAAGTGATACTTCCATCTTGACATCACATCCAATACACTACGATTCTCAATAAACCTAGAAGAGGAGTACACAGAACCTGTTAAAGCCATGGACGACCAAAACCAAAGTTTACCGATTGTCGCAAGTACTAGCGATGCAAGTCTCAGGTTAAGACCAAATACACCTACCCTGAAGCGGACTCCCATAGACACATATACATACTACCAATGGGATTCCGGGGGGTCTATCCAGAGCGAGGCTGTTTTCCGTACCATCGGTAAAACACAACCTCCTATCGCACTTGCATAAGTATCCAATACTTAAACATATGAAAATGTGCCGTTATGCCCTCACAACGCGCACAAGTGCAATACTAGTCTATTCCGCATTATCCATGTCCAGTCTCGATAATACTACGACTAGGGATATTTAATGATTAAACCTTTATGGATTGATATTGTCTCATATCATCTCAATTTGGAACTAATCATAAGGACTTCTACCATTTCTATATCAAACTATCAAAGTAAATAAATTACAAAACGGTAAAAGGCAATTTCATTACTACATAGTTAATTTTGTACAAAAACACAATGTCTTTTACAAACAGTGATGCTATGGGTCATAACTGTCCAACAAGATTATCCATGTGACATTGGCCATCCCTCGGGTATGCCGAACATGGGGAGAGAGATTGCCCCCGTGACATTGGCCATCCCATTTTGGATCCGTATGAGCATAGCATGGGAAGGTCTGGGGGTCTATGTGGCGTTTGCAGACTCATGGCTTGCCTAACACATGGAGACTCTCATGGCGTTGGCCACCCCTTCGACCCATAGCAAGGTTTGCCGGGACATCATAATTATAAGTGGGACGTCATTTTCGGTCTCCATGGATATTTTTGGAGGTTGAAAATCTTCTCTCGCGATTAAGACTTGTAAAGAAGTTTGATGGCTCGGGTTTACTTTCGTACCGCCGAGGCCGTGGTGATTTGATGGCTCGGGGTAGGGTTACGTCCCACCGAGGCCTTATTATCTTCGTTAGCATGGGTGGAGTTTCTCCGACATGATCGAGTGTTGATGGCATAAGGAGGGAACATTCTCTTGTGGCCGAAACATTATTTTCAGCTCGGGGCTGGGTTACGTCCCGTCGAATCTCTTTTTTTGCTATGTGATAGCCTGATGCGAGCTTTCCCTCGTGCCTTATGTTTTGTTTTGCAGATTAACCTCTTCTAGGATCGCAACATGTCAATAGCGTGCATCAGCCCGAGGTGGCATAATATGGGTTTCTTTCAGCAAAGACAAAGGGATTGACCGACCAGAGTTAGGTCAAGTCGACTTCTTCCGTCCGAGAAAGCTGTGGAAGGGATGACCGGCTATGAATCATAAGCTGAGATGCAGGATCAGGGTCCTGAATCCGACGTTTATTTTCACAAGAGGCAATGAAACTTGCAGTTGTGATACCCATTATGAGGTAGGGCAGACTTGAGATTCTGGGCTTGTTCAGGATTGAACATCAGCATGAGAGGGAAGTTGTTTTTCAAAAAATATTTCAAGCATTGGAAAGGTACGAGACATCATGTTGGAGCAATGTGAGGTGCCCATGATATTATCATCCTGAGGAGGTCGGATCAGTCTTCAGCTTCGTGCACCACCATTTTTTTAGTTCCCGGCACCAACTCACTTACTTATTGATACCGAGAACTAGAGGACATATATTGATGGTGGTTTTCAGTCCCCAATAAGTCAAAATCCCAATGAAGGGTAAAGTGAGTTTTACACTTGATAGATAAAAGTCCAAGGTCCTTGTGAGGATGAGAAGTTAGACAGAAGGGCCTGATCCCGAGGTACGGAGAGGCAACCTGGGGCAGAACTAGAGGATAGGTTGGGAAACCGACCCGACCTTATAAAAAATATCAGACTCGATAGCACTAGAACATTTCTGAAGATTGACCCGAGGTGGTCAAGTCTAGCCCAATATCAGACTCTCAGAGCAGCCTCGGCATCAGACTCGGCACTCAGAGCCTCGTGTCAGCCTCTAAAGTTAGAATCGACTCAGCAGATCAGACCCGATTGAGGAAATGAGAGGATGTCAGATCAAGCACCGTGAGTCTCGGCACACTGACCGGACCTGTTAGTAGATACAACGAAGGATGTTGCTTGTTCCGATGGACCGACCCAATGATGTTGGTCGAGGTTATGACATTTTGTTCTTAGATCGCCTAAATGGAAGTTTGGGCTTTCCAATGATTGATGAGACATAAGTAGGCTAGCGGTTGATGGGACAGAGCATGGCTGCGAGTTTATTAACTGACACACTCAATCGCGTAGGAGCAGTTGGGACACAGGCTGGCACATGGGCTGAAGCGTGTAGCAGAGGGTAAAGTAGCATGGTTTAATGAGATTTAGGTGGCAGAGTAGTTGTTTCAAATTGCAGGTTCACGTGGTTGACGTCACCGAGTCAGCGTAACAGTGGAGTTTGTCCTAATATATAAAGGGATTGAGAACTCATTGTAAACGGTTGGTAAAATCGTTTATTCACTTGTAAAAGAGAGTAAAAAGTTTATTGTAAGTAAGAGCTAGTAAGAGGTCGGTCAGGCGTGTAAGCAAGAGATAGAGAGGTCGGTCTGACCCGAAGTCCTAATAAAAACTTCATTTTACTAAGAAACATTCTCTAAAGCACACTTAAAAAACGTTTCCTTATCAACAAGTGAGTAAAGAAGCTTAATAAATACTCTTTATCTTCCACCACTAATTTAGGCATCAGATAACTTTTTGTAAGTATCTCTACACCTGCCACTTCAACAATGAATTAATAAGGTCCTCCACCTGTAAGCAATGAAATTAAATTCATGCTTCTAATTCATCTCGAGTGAAGATCACTCCAACATCTTTTGCCCCAATCGCCTCCCGTATATAATTTAGGCATATGGTTTCCCAAATTTCTTTAATTACTTTACGTTTGGACATTTTAGTTTATATGTTTTATGTTACAGTCTACTTAAGTTTATAGTTGAACTATTATAAATCTCTTTGTCGGTCCTCTCAGTTTATGATTATATCTTATATCATACTCACGTTTATGAATTCTGAATTATGGCCTCCATCAAACTAAAATTTTGGTTATGTCACAGTCCATCCCTAAATTTAACGTATCCTCTTAAATTTAAACTAGCGACTTCTTATTTTTATAGCATGATTTAGTTATTCAATTCTAGACCCATCTCTAGCTAATCAAATATAATTTATAGAAATTTGATATATGTGAATTTATAATTCACATTGTATTTACCATTTCCTTATATATTAATCATTCATAAAGGTTAAGATATCATTTTTTTTAAAAGAAATATTAACAAATCCTTTCCATAATGACTACTTTTTAAAAATAACAAATTCCTAACAACTTCCATAATTAATCCTAATTTTCTAAGATTTTTCTTATTTAGTCCAAAATATAGTCCTAAGTTGATTTTCACTAAATTTATATCCATATTTTTTACCCATCTTCATTTTAACATTATAGTGAACAATTAAAATCACTATTCACGAAACAATGAATATTTTTAAGGGTTATACATATTAAAAAATATATTTTAGGTATATAAAATGACACTAGAATTGCGATTAAGTATTTACAGATGTTGTTGTAAAAGAGAAATTATGCGAATGGGTATTATCTATGTGACTGACATTATGACTAAGAAAATATGATTGAGTATTTATAACTATTATTATAACTGAGAAATATATATGACTGAAAATTATGTATGTGAGGAATATGGTGACTAAATTATATGCATGAATGTAATTGTGAATTTGTGACTGTGATTGTGTGTCTATGACTGTGATTGTGAGTATGACTATGTGATTGTGATTGTAACTGTAAATATGAACGCGACATATGACTGTGATTGTGATTGTTGTTGGGACAGTTGTGGAACCTCTAGGGTTGGATTGGTGTCCCGTGCAGCGAAAATGGGTCTAACCCATGGATATCAAGTAATAGTGTAATTTTAAATTATTTAATAAAATATTATATTCCATTACGAGTGTATAAGAAAAAACCGAGACTAAATCGGAGTCCGGAAGCTCTAGAACGAAGCAAAACAAAATTACCGCGCACTGTAGCGCCAGTCACAACTTCCTCTTTTTTAATTCATTTCTTTCTTTCTCCTTCAGCTCACTTTCCAGTGAGCTGAAGGAATTAGGGTATTTTACCCTAATCTCTTCTGGTTCTCCCTAAACACTTCAAAACAACCCAAAATTAATTTTTAATTTCAAAACTAACATCAACACATGTTATAAAATAAAAATCAAGTTTTTCAAAATATCGAATATTTTTACAAAAACATAAATTTATTCTAAATATGCACTTGCGTAAATTTTGAATCCAATACACAAACCAAATTAGAATCCCAATAAGAAATGTTTCATGAACAATTCTATGTCACCCAAAGGTGATCAAGAGATTGTAGAATAGTAGTCATAGCTCTAAGCTTTAATCTAGAGTTCCAAACTCTTATTAATTGTTTCATGTCAAACATGAACATCTTTGACCTAATTACAAGCATGTTGTGTTTATACTTCTAATGTATTCTAACACAATTGATTAGCCATATTTCAACATTAAGCTATGTGATCATACATCTAATACACAAATAAACATAGCTTTGGAGAAGATCAAACATTACCTAGTAAGCTTGATGCAAGATCTAATCTACTTCTCCTTTGTTGAAATTGTTAGAGAACCTCCAAGGTGTGCAAGCTTGACTTCAAGATCCAATCTTGTTTCCAATGCTCCGAAACTTCACTTTAAGATCCAATCTTGATTTCTCCTAAATGAAATGTTGTAGAGACCGCACAAGCTTCTCTAAACACTTCTCTAACTTAGACTAATCTCTCAAGAATTTGTTTATGCTTGTACTTGTACTTGTAATTAAAATCTTCCTAAAGCTTGCTATTTATAGCAGAACTTATGCAATTTTTCATTAATAAAAGTTGTAATCAACTTCTAAGTGAGCTTAATCTAATATGTCCAAATATATATAATTAGGTATGACTAATCTTCATTGTCTCCCACTTTAATTTAATCCAATTAAATCAAGCCAAGGATTAGGAAATGAATTATTTAAATGTTTGCCACATTGATTTAATCCAATTAAATCAAGCCAAAATCACATATTATTACATACTTACAATTACCATAATATCCTCAAATGGTAGAGATAATTATGATTTTTACAATTAAGCCCTTGTGTAATTATTGAATTAATCCAATTAATCTAATTAGGTCAAAGTAAATAATCAATGTTATCCAATAACACTTGATTATCTTAGTTGATAACTATAATATCGAATATTATCTTTTATCAAAATTAATCGGCTATCCAAGTGCTCAACGAGTACACTTCATATTGGGACTCTCTAAGTTCAGACACGTTCGTCATATAAGCCTAGCTAATATGTACGCAATTCAGCCACCTCCGAATTCTTGAAGAACACGAACAAGCTTTCTGAACTATACAAGTCGAGGTCATCACATATGTTTAACAATCCCTCTGTTATAGGCTATCCGATTTGTGCTTAGGAAACATATAATACACCGTCAAGTTTCCAATGCATCTCATGTCGACATGTCCATGATTCTTTACAACTGATGTGATCCACCCTAGGTGATCAGCTTTGGACAAAGTATTTAAGAATCGTGACTTTACTCACATGGATACCTAAACCCTTTATGGTATACATATGGGCCGACGGATCTTATCTTGCTTCGCACTTGATTACTGAGTGCATCGGTCTACACCCAACAAATATCTAGAAGCTAGACCATGAAAGGTTTCTGACATACATGGCATCAAAGTGTGGAAGATCTCACACAAAATCAATGTTACCCTATAGTCAAATGATTATATATGCTACTCGACTCGAGGATATTCCTATTGACAGTGGTGTGTACTTTCAACTATTAGGAATCGCATGTGAGTTATTCAGTATTCGCTTCAACGAATACCCACATGTCTATACGAGTTTCCAAAACTCATGGTACATCGGATTAAACCATTGGAACTCCAATTCAATATATGACATGTGCTAGTCTTCTAGCTTATAGAAATTCAACTGTATTCCAAAACCGACGACTATGAATATTAACTTTATGAATAGTTTACACCTAGTGTCAAAACTATTCTAAGGTCGATGTCATTCTTAACATATCTATACATCAATCTAATATGCATAATGACAATACCATTAATAAGGTATGAAATGAGAAATGTAGTTATTTTATTAATAAATAATAAAATGTACAATTCGGATTGGCACTCCAAGCACCAACTCCATCAATTGTGACTATGTGATTGTGACCGTGATCATTTGACTATGATTGTGTGACCATGTGACTGTGATTAGGTGACCATGTGACTATGACTGTGACTCTATAGTAATTTTGAGACTAATTTTAACTTTGTAGAAGTAATAATTTGAGAGGAGTTCTTTGATGAAAATTGTAGGTGTGAATGTTAACTATTTGTAGCATCTTACAGATTGTGATTTGGAATCCGGATCAAGGAAGACATGAATATTTGAAAAAGATTTATCAATAACTTATAAATATAAGAGTCATTTTTTACTATTTTTGGTTAAAATATATCAACCATGGTA
The DNA here is from genome assembly GCA_019454045.1 of Zanthoxylum bungeanum. Lineage (NCBI taxonomy): Eukaryota > Viridiplantae > Streptophyta > Magnoliopsida > Sapindales > Rutaceae > Zanthoxylum > Zanthoxylum bungeanum. Next base: position 107,815 of record SKCR01026283.1, on the reverse strand, counting down.
CTTATTTTAAAGTTTATGATTTGTAAATGAATACATTATAATTTGGAAGATATTTAGTTTTTGAATTTTGTTGACGGCTGATCTTCATTCCAGGGGCAAATCGGTAAACTCACACATTGAACAATCATCGCTCAACTGTGATTTTATTTAGTTTGGGGACCAAATACAAATTTAGCAAAAGATGAGGAAACACACAGACTAAACAGAGGGTTTAACATGGTTCGGCTGAATGAATCCAACCTACATGCACGGGAGAAGGGAAAAGAAAACTTTTATTACGTGGTCGGGTATGACCGACCTACTTATCTCTCGAGCTCGGTTGACCGACCTCTTACAAATTCAATCTTACACTTAAGTTTCTTTCTCTTTTTTTACAAGTTGTGCGTGAATGAATTTGGCTAACTTTTTACAATGAATTCTCGATCCCTTTATATACTAGGGCAAATTCTACTGTTACATCAATCTCATGACATCAGCCACGCGAATCTACCATTAATGCGATGACTCTCTTCCCCAACTGCTCTACCGAAAGTAGTCCTGCCATCTGACGTCTCTTTAAATAAGGCTACTATTAGCTACTGCCACATGCTACCTCCACCCTGTAATCTATCATCTCTCATATGACAGTGTGTGCTAGAAGATAAGTTGGTGACTTGCTCCAATCACGTCAGACCTCGTTGGTAGATGCCAGTTCCCATGTAGGGCTTACGTCATCTTGATCCTGACCATTTCATTACTATTCTGACCCGCCCTACTGAGGCCTTAACTCATTTCACTTCTCTGAACATCTTCACTCCTTGGGTCGGTCGACAACTGTGAACCGACCCCGGCCTCTAAGCTGGACCTGACGTCCATTTTCCTTGAGCTCGAGACCTCGAACCTTAGAAATAGAAGTCCATTTTACACCCTCACTTGAGATTCTGACTTTATGAGGGGGCGAAAACCACCATCAACATCTGTTCGGTATCAATGAGTTAGTGAGTTGATGTTGGGAACTATAAAAAGATGGTGGTGCATGAAGCCGTAGACTGATCAGACTTCCTCGGGCTGATGCATGCTCTCGACACGCTGCAATCCCATAGGGATATGATCTACAAGGGTCTGCAAAAATAGAAAACAGGCCACAAGGGAAAAACTCACCTCCTCAGGCTATCACACAGCAAAAGAGCCTCGACGGAACATAATCTAGTCCTGAGCTGATAATAATATATCGGCCATAATGGAATGCTTCCTCCTTGCGCCGCCCAACACTTGGCCATGGGGGAGAAACTCAGATCCCATACCATCGAAGATAATAAGGCCTCAGTGGGACGTAACCTGACTCCGAGCCGATCTCACAAAGAGAGGCATTGGGGAAAATATCGACCTCAAGCCATCTAAGTCGTTTGGTCGCAAGGGAATGAACCCTTATTGCACCAATACACAAGAAAATTACCTCGGAAGAACGACTGCAGACCCGAGCCATAATTTCAAAGTGGTCTCGACGGAACGAATGCATCTCTAAGCCAATGCAAAAATTTAGCCACAAGAGAATGATCCCTCATTGTGCCGATATTTACGAAATGGGATAACCAGAACAACAAGAATATTTTCCCTCCCCTTTATCGGTCTATCCGAGAATACACAATCGGATAACCAGAACTACGAAGGTATTTTCTCTCCGCGTTATCGGCCTACCCGAGAATACACAATGGGATAACCAGAACTACAGGGCATTTTCCCTCCCCGTTATCGGCCTACTCTAGATACACAATGGGATAACCAGAACTACGGGGGTGTTTTGATCCCCGTCATTGGCATATCCAAGATACACAATGGAATAACCAGAACTATAGGGGTATTTTTCCTCCCTGTTATCGGCCTACCCGAGATAAACAATGAGATAACCAGAACTACGAGGGCATTTTCCTCCATGCTATTGGCCTACTCGAGATACATAATGAGATAATCAGAATTACATGGGCAATTTCCTCCCCGTAATCGGTCTAGCCGAGATACACAATAGGATAACCAGAACTATGTGGGCATTTTCCTCCCCGTTACCGGCCTACCCGAGATACACAATGAGATAACCAGAACTACATGGGCCATTTCCCTCCCCGTTATCGGCCTACCCGAGATACACAATGGGATAACCAGAACTATGTGGGCATTTTTCTCCCCGTTATCAGTCCACCCGAGATACACAATGGGATAACCAGAACTACATGGGGTATTTTTCCTCCCCGTTACCGGCCTACCCGAGATACACAATGGGATAACCAGAACTACGGGAGTATTTTCCTCCCCATTATCGGCCTACCCGAGATACACAATGGGATAACCAGAACTACGGGGGTATTTTCCCTCCCCGTTATCGGCCTACCCGAGATATACAATGAGATAACCAGAACTACATGGGCATTTTCCCTCCCCGTTATCGGTCTGCCCGAGATACACAATGGGATAACCAGAACAACGTGAGTATTTTCCTCCCCATTATCGGCCTACCCGAGATACACAATGGGATAATCAGAACTACGGGGGCTGTAGGCACTGCATTTTTGCATATAAGTCATGATGATGAGTCTCACATGGAGACACTACCTCTTTAAATTGTGGAAGTCGCGGGAAACGAACGTCGGAAGGGAAGAGTCAGACATTGACATCTTGTTAGAATTAATTTGCTTGTTTAGCTTCGGGTTCGCTTGTTGGACCTCTGTTTTAAAACAAAACCTTAGCCCAAATCCCCCACAATTCACACCATTCACGCCCATTACCCATGCAGCAGCCACTCACGCCATTAGCCTTCATCCAGCCCCTGAAGTCAACCCCTGAACACGCCCAAACCAGCCCCTGAAGTCAGCCCCTAAAAATGCCCAAACCAGCCCCTGAACACGCCCAAATGCCCCTGAAGTCAGCCCCTGAACACGCCCGAATGCCCCTGAAGTCAGCCCTTGAACACCCCCGAATGCCACTGAAGTCAGCCTTTGAACACGCACGAATGTCTCTGAAGTCAGCCCATGAACATGCCCGAATGCCCCTAAAAACTGCCTCTGATACACGCCCAATGAGTCCATTCACGCCCATCACCTTCCAAATTAAACAAAAAACACATATTAAACACATGCTAAAATCAAGACAAATCACATTCCCTAATTAAAATATACAAATCAAATCTCATCAAACGTTTTCCTAAATCGATTAAATTACATACCTAAATAAAACAAATCAAATCAAATCAAATATATCATCTTCCTAATCAAATCAAATCATATCTAATAACTTCTCTAATTAAAAGATTTTTCCCTATCACACACAAGTTAAAAATATCTCATATAATTAAACAAATCCTTTCACTTTTCACACAAGGTAAACCCCAACCCTTTACCTATAAAAAGAATCCTAAACCCAACCTTGAAGCCCTAGCAACTCACGCCCAAAGCAACAAGAAAAAAAGCAAATAATTCTCCTTTCTCCTCATCTTTACCATCACCGAAACACTCTCCCAAAACAGCAAAGGAACATCACAAAAACACCCCTCTAAACAGTAAGCATCACCATCGAAACATACCCCTGAAACACAGCCCCTGACCACCGAAAACACCCCCTGAAACACAGCCTAAAACACAACCCACTAACCATCGCAAAACACCCCTAAAACACAGCCCACTGACCATCGCAAAACACCCTGAAAACACAGCCCCTAATTCACGCACCAACAGCCTTAAACAGCAGCCCCAATTCACGCCAAAAATAACACCAAAAATGCAGCCAAAACAGTGAAAACCACAACCCCTAATACCCTCAAAAATGTAAAAACAGTCCCTTAATACAGTGAAAACCGTGACGAAAAAATACAGCAAAAACATCAGCAAAACAGAGTAAAAATAGCAGCCCAAACAGCGAAACAACGAAGGAAAATGTTGAACAAGTGAACCGGAGGAGTTGCGGAGCATCAACCCTTCCGACAACCGCGTAACGCAGTTCCGAGAGACGACTTAAGAGGTTAGACCTGAGGACACCCATTTTATTTATTCTCCTTTATTTTCATTTATTTTCTTACTTTATTTCGCATGAGTATTGTGGATTGGTGTATGATATGACTTTCGGATGAATGGAATATGTGTTCTCTCTTGCGGTATATCAGATGGAAACCCAAACGTAAATTCCATAGCAGAATCCGAATGGACGGTAGTGCGGTCTGTACTTGGGAAACAACTCCACGTACCACCCGAGAGACACACATATTTCATTTCATACAACCTTGTGTTTGAGCATGATTTATTCGTTAGTATGTTATTTATTTTTAAGCATGATTTAGTTGTTAGTATGTTATTACTTTCTGCATGTTACTTATTTATGCATTGTAATGTAATGTGCATGGGAAAATCAAGTTGGATTAAAGGTCCTCCACCTTGAGGGATGAAAAGCCTAAAGGCTACCTTTGCCACGACGTTTTGTCGCGTCGGATGAAGTACACTCGATTGAATGTGAAATATGTTCAATCGGGCATACGAGGTCATACATCATGTATTTGTTTGTCCATATATGTGTTTGTGCCATTTTAGATGCCATTTTGGCAATCTCGTTCGAACGCGTTTCCAAACGCTACACGAACGTATGCATCCTGCCTCATTCCGTTCGAACGCATTTACGAACGCTATAAAAACGTATGCATTCTGTCTCATTTCCGTTCGAATGTGTCTCAGAACGCTACTCGAACGTGCATGCATTTTATTGTATCATGCATAAGGTCTTATCTCGTTCGAACGCGTTATTAAACGCTATACAAACGGGGACATTCTGTTTATCGTTCGAACGCGTTATCAAACGCTACTCGAACGCTTGCATTCTGTTTACCGTTCGAACACATTTACGAACGCTACACGATCGCGCACACACTGGACAGATTCCTTCATCATGTTTCATGCATGTTTGTTTCCTTAGTCATCTCATTCCCCATCATATGTTTATTTAGCTCTCTTTAATATTTATGCTTTTACCGTTATTGTTTATTTATATTTTCCGTATTTATTTATTCGATATGCTCATGAGATTGTGTGCTCGCTTTTATTATTAATGCCTTTATAGTTGTTATTAGTTACATTATTACACTTTATTGTTTAATACGTTCATGAATTATGTACATTGCCTTCATTTTTTTCATTTACGATTATGGATGTGCAAACTTGCATGTTGCTTAAATTATCTGGTACGTGTTGCATGATATTTGGTTGTACTATTGCATAAATCATTTCATTACAAGTGGCATAAGTAAGGGACCATTCCGAACACAACAGTTTGAGGTCTTCTCTTGCGATGGGTGAGTGCGGCCTTAAATCATTTTCCCGGTTCACACCAGGTGGCGACTCCATTTTTAATTCTCTGGTTTAGTTCCCCCATGGGCTACTCCGTATTCCCAACTAGGCCGCGAGCCTGGAACAGCGTCGCCGATTTCTGTGTCCTACAGTCTGGCGACTCCACTGGGGATAGAGAATCGGCCCTGAAATAATGTCTTGTAATGTTTATGATTTGTGCTTTAGTTAATCGTGTCTATCGTGGGTTGAAAAAGGTTTAATCAAAGGCATTATTAAAGCTTGGTAATGGTTTGGTGTCTTCCTTCATTCACTACCTTTCTATAAGGAAAAGCTGTGAAGGCACCTAGATAATCATTTACCTGAAGCTTACCGTGATGGACTAATTTGGAGGACTTGTTGTTTATTCCTGTCACCAATGCGATAAGAGCCTAAGAGGTTTGGGTATTTAAGAGAGTTCGCTCCACCCTCCCTCTGGGGAATCTTCAATAGGAAATCTATTTGACAGTCAGTCACGCACCAGAACTCGTTGGCACGTACTGTAAGGTATAAAAAATGTGTGCTCACTTGGTCACTCGAACCATTGAGTGGGGAGATCTAGTTGTGGACAATCCTTCGCAAGGGAGAGCCTTTGTCTACACTCTCGTAAACCCACACGTAGACCATAGTTGTATGACCAATATAAACTATTTCCTTGTGGTTGTGTTTAGGGATCATCATCATTTGGATTCAGTTGGACTTCTTGTCAGAAATGCGAACTTGTTGGGCCATTTAAACTAGGATGAGTTCGTATCTTATGACAATTGGGCTAAAAGTTTCTAAAATGCCGATGGGCCACTCTGTAGAAATTATTTCTTTATGCTTATGCTTAGCACCATCATCATTTGGATTCAGTTGGACTTCTTGTCAGAAATGTGAACTTGTTGGGCCATTTAAACTGGGATGAGTTCGTATCTTATGAAAATTGGGCTAAAAGTTTCTAAAATGCCGATGGGCCACCCTGTAGAAATTGTTTCTTTATGCTTATGCTTAAGACCATCATCATTTGGACTCAGTTAGACTTCTTGTCAGAAAGGCGAACTTGTTGGGCCATTTAAACTGGGATGAGTTCGTATCTTATGACAATTGGGTTAAAAGTTTCTAAAATGCCGATGGGCCATCCTGTGTTTGGGCCCCTTATCATTTGAAGTTGTTTATCCATGTTATCGCAAATGTGTAAACCTGTTGGGCCTTTTCAACTGGGACAAGTTTTCACCTCGCAATAATGTGATTGAAGCTTTAAAATGACAAGAGGCCAACTTATATATTCCATGCATTGCACGCATACATGTTGACTGAGAATTTTAAAAGACACCATAGATTCTCGTTGGGTTAGGAAAGAGGGAAGACTCATCAAAAGACCGTTAGCGAATATGAGTGAATTAGAGAACGAGGTATCCCGTATGGATCAGCTGGAGACCGGTCTCACCAAGGTTACTGAGCAGTTGCAAGCCTTGACTACTGCTATGGCAAATATGGCTGTGCCCCGTGCTGGGGGAAATTTTGAGAATATGAGGCGTGGGGAGCCTCCGAATAGGTTGGGGGATGATATCCCTATTTTTGATGATGATATGACGAAATATGCCGCGGGAAGGATAGCTGGGTCCCAGGCCGAATTGTAGAAGCTCCGGGATCAGGTAGAATCGGTTACTCGCCAGATGAGGGGTAAACATGAAGATTTGCTAGATTATGAGGCAATGACTTTTGAGGAACAGCTGCCAGCCCAATTCAAGATGCCTGACATAGCCAAGTTCAGCGGGAACGGGGATCCGAGGGTCCATCTTCGACAGTATATTTCAGTGATGAGTTCAGTGGGCCTATCGAAGCGTCAGGTTCAGAAGATGTTTGGGATGTCGCTTGAGGGGGCACCCGTAGTATGGTATCATGGCCTGTAGAGAAAGGTCAAAGATGATTGGAGGGCATTAGCCGATGCCTTTCTGAAATAGTATGTCACAGATTTGGAGATCGACTTGTCACTCCGTGACTTTGAGAATACCAAACAGAAGCCGGAGGAGAGCTTCAAGGAATATGTAGATCGCTGGAGAAGCTAGCTTTTGAAGATGCAGACTCGACCTTCAGAGAAAGACCAGATAAAGATTATTATCAAGGGCACCAAGCCCTCTATTTATGGCAAGCTGAGGAGGATGACCTCTATGATTGGCGATTTTCGACAGTTGAGGGAGACTGTCATGGATATTGAGGAGGAAGAAGCTGAGAACAGAAAGTTTTATGGCCAGAATAGAAGGGCTTTTGGGGGGCCTTCTAAAACCAAGCCCGCTATTGCCGAGGTCACTGCCATCAGAAATAGGCAATTCTCCAACCTTGGTAAGCCTTTATCGAAGGTGTTTGAAAAGCTGAAGATGCAATGACTCCTGAAACCCTTAGAACCTAAACCACTTCCAAACCATGTGCCACACTACCTTGACTTGAACTTATACTGTTACTTCCATCAGCAAAAGGGTCACGAAACTGATAACTGCCCCCGCCTTAGGCATGAGATCCAAGACCTCATTGACACCCACAAAATACCCGACCCAGAAAAAGAACAACCCAACACACACAGAAATCCTCTACCTAACTACCACTCCGTTCCACCACCCACCTACATGATCAACTCCGGCTTGCCCGAAAGCTTTGTCCTCCAAACTCTCAACCACCGAGCTTCTTACATGGGGATAGGAGATGGAAGTAGTGAAGAACCATAGGCTGAGGAAGAAGACAATGCTGTGAATGATGAAGTTGTTCCTCCTAGTTTATTTGATCTTGTATTTTTAATAAAGACATTGATTTTGTCTACTTGTTCGAACCTTTTCTTAATGATAATAAATATGTTCATTTCGCTTACTTGCCTGAGTCTCTTCCTTTCAACCTGCAACATAAGTATATTTGACAAAAGCATTCAACCCTGGTACTATGATACTCAGCGATGTTTAGAACACGGGGAATCCTCGGAAGAAGCAAGCAGAAAAGACAGGATACCCATTCAGAAATTGGGAAATAAGGCGGTGAATCTGTCAGATTTAGAAGAGAACGAGCTCACCGAGCCACCCAACATGGATAGAATGAAGCGGTATTTTGCCTGAGGAAGAGAAGACAGAACAGTCACCAAAGGAATTGGCGAAAGACCTAGCCCGACGGGATAGGAAACTCATTCATGCATGCATGCATACACGTAACATATTTGCATTCTCTTTTTGTGGTTGTTTTGTTTTGTATTCACAGGGGAGACAGAAAAAGTGGCAAAGGCAAGCCAATCAGAAGTAGCAACAACACAGTATCGGTTTTGGGTAGGAATCCCAGGGTTGAGGCCCATACCAGTGTTAGTTTCGGGAAGGAATCCCAAGGTCGAGGCCCATATCAGTATCAGTTTCAGAAAGAATCCCAGGGGGCGAAGCCCACATTATCAGCGGTTGAAAGGAAGAATTCCAGTGGAGTGTGAAAAAAAAAAGAGAAAAGTCATTGATGGTTAGACATATGTCCGGTGATGACATTGTTTGCTGTAAGGTGAAATCTTAGAAACGATGAGTGTGAGATGTGCTCTCGTCCGGTATTCTGGATGGTTGATCTCAGCTAGACTCGCGAGCACTTGATTACGGGATCTTAGTAGTAGAAGCCTGAGTAGTCGGTAAAATGACTAGTTGAAGAGATGGCTGATCAGTGAATGACCGTTTGCCTGGATGTCCATCCTGGTTTACTTATGCTACGATATATGATATGATTGGAAACAAAGAAAAAGTCTCTGAAAAGAAAAGGAAAAAATGGACCACCTGTGGGAACACAGGATCTGGGGCGACGCATGCTGTTCTAGGCTCGGGGGCTTAGTTGGGAGTACGGAGTAGCCAACGGAGGACTAAACCGGAGAGAATAAGGGAGTCGCCCCCGGTGTGAACCGGGACAAAGATTTAAGGCCGCACTCACCCCTCGCAAGGGAAGACCTCAAACCATTGGGTTCGGAATGGTCCCTTACTTATGCCACTTGTAATGTAAAGATTTATACAATAATCCAACCAAGCCTATGACATATATTTCCAAGTGCACCACAATCCTAAGTTCACATGCTTAAAAGTAAAGTTTACATCTAACATGCATGAAATCAAGTCCTATTGCTGAGTTCACATGCTTAAAGGTAGGCTTTTGCAACAACAAGCACATAACGTCTCAAGAATTCAATCATTCATGTAAACATAAACACAAATAGTCATGGTAATATTTGCATGTAATATAAAGGAAATCAAAATGACGACAAATAATGTTATAGGCGCACTATGTAAAGAAGCATATAAAATATGGTCAAAATAACCGCATGATAAACAAAATCAATACAAACACATAACTTGAGAAGATGAGAAAGAAAGTATGCCCAAGATGAACAATCAAAGATGCAATTTTACATTAAAGAGGACATGCCATAATGATGCCCAAGAATGCAACTAAATGAGTGAAAGAAAGGGATACCGAGAAGAAGAGAAATGCAAAGAAGGAGAGAAATGCAACATGCGTCTATATCCATATAATTACTACCAATTTTCCATTAAGCATGTTATATGTGATACAAGATTATGCAATGAGATGTTATATAGATGAATGATATGGAAAAGAAAGCATGACCAACATTGCGCAACAAAAAAAAGAATAAGATGCATGGTTAAAATGACATTTTGAAAAAAAAATGATTAATCGCATAATAAACAGCGCGGCAAAACACCGTGGCAAAGGTAGCCTTATGGTGTTTTTCCTCGAATGGAGGACCTTAAAACTACCCTGGTTAAGCCCATGCGCACATATCACATAATGAAGTGCGATACATAAAAATGCATAAAAAAGATTTTTGTAAAACAGCGATAAATCGCGTAATAAATAGCGCGGCAAAACATCATGGCAAAGGTAGCCTTATGGCGTTTTCCCTCGAATGGAGGACCTTAAAACCACCCTAGTTAAGCCCATGAGCACATATCACATAATAAGATGCAATAAATAAAGATGCAAAAAGGATTTTGTAAAACAGCGATAAATCGCGTAAAAAATAGCGCTGCAAAACATCATGGAAAAGGTAGCCTTATGGCATTTTCCCTCGAATGGAGGACCTTAAAACCACCCTAGTTAAGCCCATGCGCACATATTACATAATCAAGTGCAAAAATAAAGATGCATAAAAAGGATTTTTAAAACAGCGATAATCGCGTAATGAATAGCGCGGCAAAACTTCATGGCAAAGGTAGCCTCATGGCGTTTTCCCTCGAATGGAGGACCTTAAAACCACCCTAGTTAAGCCCATGCGCACATATCACATAATAAGATGCAATAAATAAAGATGCATAAAAAGGATTTTGTAAAACAGCGATAAATCGCGTAATGAATAGCGCGGCAAAACATCATGGCAACGGTAGCCTTATGGCGTTTTCCCTCGAATGGAGGACCTTAAAACCACCCTAGTTAAGCCCATGCGCACATATTACATAATTCATAAAAATGAAATAAACAAATAAAAGATATCGGATATCGTATACCCGACTGAACACATCTCTCATCCAATCAAGTATACATCATCCGGCGCGGCGAAGCATCGTGGTAAAGGATTTTAACCCCTTTAAGGGGACCTTTCATCGCACTTACTAAGCTCATGCGCATCATCTCCATATGACATAAATAAATGATATGCGGAAATTAAAAGACAGAAAAATTAAACGGCAAATAATTAAATGAACAAGATAACATAAAATCAATAAGTGCCGTTTGCTCAAGTGGTGGTACGTGGAATTGTGCCCAAGTACAGACCGCACTACCGTCCATTCGGATTCGGCTATGGAATTTACGTCTGGGTTTCCATTCTATATACCACAAGAGACGACACTTCCATTCATCCAAAATCCACAACAAACATCATATACACAACAAATGCCACAAATACAGAAAATATAATCAAAGTAAATGACCAGAAATTAAATAGAAATAAGTGTGAAAAATACCCTCAGGTCTAACCTTTTTAGTTGTCCTCGGACTTGCGTTTCGCGGAGATCGGAAGGGATGAAAGCTCATTACTTTTCCGGTTCACTAGCTTCGCGTTTTGGCTCGCTGTTCCACTGTTTTTCCCACTATTTTGGCGTCGTTTTGCTGTTGTTTTTGACGTGTCTTCTGCTCACTGTTTCAGGTCCTGTTCTTCTGTTTCGGCTTCGTTTTGCTGCTGTTTTTGACGTGTCTTCTGCTCACTATTTCAGGTCTTGTTCTTCTGTTTTAGTGGACTGCTATGCGTGTTTTTTTAAAGGTTTTAAGTGCAGTTTTTTTTGTGATTGTTTAAGGATTAAAAGTGCAGTTTTTGTTCACTGTTTTTTAAGGATTAAAAGTGCAGTTTTTGTTCACTGTTTTTTAAGGATTTGGGCTGCTGTTTTAAGGTGATTTAGGGGCTGTTTAGGCATGTTTTAGGGGGGTGCAAGGGCTGCTGTTTTATGGTAAAAGGGACTGCTGTTTGGGACGTGTTTACTGCTGTTTTAAGGTGATTTTGGGCTGTTTTTGATGGCTAAATTTCGGTAATGGAGGGGCTTAGAGGGGCTGTAATTTCGGCTAAGAGTGAGGGAGGAGAAGAGAAATATTTTCTTCCTTTTCTTGTGATTGGCGTGAATTCTAAGGCTTCTCTTTGTGTAAAAAAAAACGTGAATGAGAGGAGTTCTTTTGTGTGTATGGGTGTGGACTAGAGAGAGTGGAGAGATGGTGTGGCTAGGTTAGTGCATGTTTATATAGAAGAGAGCTAGGATTTGCCCTTGTCTAACAAGGAAGAGATCTAGTTTCCAAATTAGGAGTCCTAAGAATGGTATACACAAGATTGAGGGGGGACAAAATATTTTAAATTAGGAAGTCAACTATTTTAAATTGGTAGATGTCTTATTAGATTAGGAAGTCAAATATTTGATTGGTTTTAATTGGTTAGGATTGATTTTAATTAGGCATATCTTCTTTTTAATTTTAGCATATGATATATTCAAATTATTTAAATTAGACATGATTTTAGTTTAAGTTTGGTAAATGTTTTATTTAATTATTTAATTAATTATATTAATATCTTATTTAGTTAATGTTTTAATTAATATTTATTTATTTAATTTGGGGTATTTTAAGGGTGATGGGCGTGTGGGCCTTGGTGGGTGGGAGTGGGCTTGGCTAGGTGCATGTTAATTTAGTTAAGTGTTTGGGCTAAGTTCATGTGGACTAGGTGTGCGTGGGCCGGGTTTAGGTGTCTCGGGCCGGGCATAAATTTTAAAACAGAAAACAAGCGAGTTACTTGAAGCCAAACTAGTGAACTTAATCCGTCAATGAGTCAATTCTTGACTCTTCCCTTCCGATGTCTGTTTCCCGCAGTTTCCGTAACTTAAAAGGTAGTTGTCTCCAAATAAGACTCCTCATCGGGTTTCACATGCAAAAATGCAATGCCTACACCACCTATAACCGATAAGCGTGAAGCTACCCATGGGCGAGTATTAGGACCACCATGAGGAGAAATGCTACCTTAAAGGGTAGGTTTGTCGAAAAAAAAAGAGAAAGAAAGAAAAAAGGAAAAAAAAAGTTCAAAATGAAAAGAAAGAAAAGAAAGAGACGAAAGAAAAGAATAAGAAAACCATATCATGTTAAGTACGAGGAAGTAATCACAGAGTATGATCAAGACATCTCGGTTGGTTAGACCCACTGATCCAATTCTCCGAGACAAAATCATCGAGTTGGCTTACTTAAGGATTAAGCTGCGAAAGAGCCTTGGCACACACACACTAGGAGTCTAGTTCAGATCACTCATTCAGACGATCGGATTTGAGTGTATTACGTACTTTGAAGGTTCTCTGGTTTCGACGCGAAGCATTCTTTGAGGACGAAAATATGTTTAGCTATCGGGATTATCTCGTGAGAAATAGTACTTATGAGAGCAGCAAAGAACAGAAAAATGAACCGAGATTGGGGGCGACCAGTCTACCCTTTCTCATACAGCACGGTTCGGGAACGAACCATCATATCAGCATCAGTATCAGTTTTGGGGATGAGTCCCAGGGTCGAGGCCCACATCGGCATCGTATCAGTTTTGGGGATGAGTCCCAGGGTCGAGGCCCATATCAGCATCAATATCAGTTTTGGGGATGAGTCTCAGGGTCGAAGCCCACATCAGCATCAGTATCAGTTTTGAGGATGAGTCCCAGGGTCGAGGCCCACATCAGCATTAGTATCATTTTTAGGGATGAGTCTCAGGGTCGTGGCCCACATCAACATCAGTATCAGTTTTGGGATGCGTCCCAGGGTCGAGGCCCACATCATCATCAGTTTTGGGATGCGTCCCAAGGTCGTGACCCACATTGTCAGCGGTATTGGGATGCGTCCCAAGGTCGAAGCCCCCCGTTGTCAGTTGCAGTTCCAGGATGTGTCCCAGGGTCGAGGCCCACTGCATCATCAACTCAGCTCGAAGCAGCAGGCAAATCAGTCGGCAGCTGGCGAGCCAGGTAAGTAAAAATGCATTGCATAACTTTGATAGGATTGTCATTGTCACACACTGCACAAGTCCCATCAAAGTGGGGGCGACTGTAGGCACTGCATTTTTGCATATAAGTCCCGATGATGAGTCTCACATGGAGACACTACCTCTTTAAATTGTAGAAGTCGCGGGAAACAGACGTCGGAAGGGAAGAGTCAGACATTGACATCTTGTTGGATTTAATTCGCCTGTTTAGCTTCAGGTTCGCTTGATGGACCCCTGTTTTAAAACACAACCTTAGCCCAAATCCCCCACAATTCACACCACTAACGCCCATTACCCATGCAGCAGCCACTCACGCCATTAGCCTTCATCCAGCCCCTGAATTCATCGCCTGAACACGCCCAAACCAGCCCCTGAAGTCAGCCCATGAACACGTCCAAACCAGCCCCTGAAGTCAGCCCCTGAACACGCCTAAACCAGCCCCTGAAGTCAGCCTCTGAACACGCCCAAACCAGCCCCTGAATTCAGCCCCTGAACACGCCCAAACCAGCCCCTGAAGTCATCTCCTGAACACGCCCGAATGCCCCTGAAGTCAGCCCATGAATACGCCCGAATGCCCCTGAAGTCAGCCCCTGAAGTCAGCCCCTGAACACGCCCGAATGCCCCTGAAACCTGCCTCTGATACACGCCCAAGGAGTCCATTCACGCCCATCACCTTCCAAATTAAAGAAATACACATATTAAACACATGTTAAAATCAAAACAAATCATATTCCCTAATTAAAAGATACAAATCAAATCTCATCAAACGTTTTCCTAAATCGATTAAATTACATACCTAAAAAAATAAATCAAATCAAATCAAATATATCATCTTCCTAATCAAATCAAATCATATCTAATCACTTCCCTAATTAAAAGATTTTTCTCTATCACACACTAGTTAAAAATATCTCCTATAATTAAACAAATCCTTTCTCTTTTCATACAAGGTAAACCCCAACCCTTTACCTATAAAAAGAAGCCTAAACCCAACCTTGAAGCCCTAGCAACTCACGCCCAAAGCAACAAGAAAAAAATCAAATAATTCTCTCTTCTCCTCCTCTCTACCATCACCGAAACACTCACCCAAAACAGCATAGGAACATCACCAAAAACACCCCTCTAAACAGTAAGCATCACCATCAAAACATACCCCTGAAACACAGCCCCTGACCACCGAAAACACCCCCTGAAACATAGCCCCTGACCACTGCAAAACACCCCTAAAACAAAGCCCACTGACCACCACAAAACACCCTGAAAACACAGCCCCTAATTCACGCACCAACAGCCTTAAATAACAGCCCCAATTCATGCCAAAACAACACCAAAAATGCAGCCCAAACAGTGAAAACCGCAACCCCTAATACCCTCAAAAATGCAAAAACAGTCCCTTAATACAGTGAAAACCGTGACAAAAAAATCAGTAAAAACAGTAGCAAAACAGAGTAAAAACAGCAGCCCAAATAGCGAAACAACGAAGGAAAATGTTGAACCAGTGAATCGGAGGAGTTGCGGAGCATCAACCCTTCCAACAACCGCGTAGCGCACTTCTGAGAGACTACTTAAGAGGTTAGACATGAGGGCACCCTTTTTTATTTATTCTCCTTTATTTTCATTTATTTTCTTACTTTATTTCGCATGAGTATTGTGGATTGGTGTATGATATGACTTTCGGATGAATGTAATATGTGTTCTCTCTTGCGGTATATCGGATGGAAACCCAGACGTAAATTTCGTAGCCGAATCCGAATGGACAGTAGTATGGTCTGTACTTGGGAAACAACTACACGTACCACTTGAGAGACACACATATTTCGTTTCATCCAACCTTGTGTTTGAGCATGATTTAGTTGTTAGTATGTTATTTATTTTTAAGCATGATTTAGTCGTTAGTATGTTATTACTTTCTGCATGTTACTTATTTATGCATTGTAATGTAATGCACATGGGCAAATCAAGTTGGATTAAAGGTCCTCCACCTTGAGGGATGAAAAGCCTAAAGGCTACATTTGCCATGACGTTTTGTCGTGCCGGACGAAGTACACTTGATTGAATGTGAAATATGTTCAATCGGGCATACGAGGTCCTACATCGTGTATTTGTTTATCCATATATGTGTTTGTGTCATTTCAGATGCCATTTTGGCAATCTCGTTCGAACGCATTTCCAAACGCTACACGAACGTATGCATCATGCCTCATTCCGTTCGAACGCTTTTACGAACGCTACACGAACGTATGCATTCTGTCTCATTTTCGTTCGAACGCGTCTTAGAACGCTACTCGAACGCGCATGCATTTTATTATATCATGCATCAGGTCTTATCCCTTTCGAACGCGTTATCAAACGCTATACGAACGCAGACATTCTATTTATCGTTCGAACACGTTATCAAACGCTACTCGAACGCTTGCATTCTGTTTACCGATCGAACGTGTTTATGAACACTACACGAACGCGTACACACTGGACAGATTCCTTCATCATGTTTCATGCATGTTTGTTTCCTTAGTCATCCCCTTCCCCATCATATGCTTAGTTAGCTCTCTTTAATATTTATGCTTTTACCGTTATTGTTTATTTATATTTTCCGTATTTATTTATTCGATATGCTCATGAGATTGTGTGCTCGCTTTTATTATTAATGCCTTTATAGTTGTTATTAGTTACATTATTGCACTTTATTGTTTAATACGTTCATGAATTATGTACATTGCCTTCATTTTTTTCATTTACGATTATGGGTGTGAAAACTTGCATGTTGCTTAAATTATCTGATACGTGTTGCATGAGATTTGGTTGTACTATTGCATAAATCCTTTCATTACAAGTGGCATAAGTAAATGACCATTCTGAACCCAACGGTTTGAGGTATTCCCTTGCGAGGGGTGAGTGCAACCTTAAATCATTTTCCCGGTTCAAACCGGGTGGCGACTCCATTTTTAGTTCTCCGGTTTAGTTCCCCCGTGGGCTATTCCGTACTCCCAACTAGGCCACGAGTCTGGAACAGCGTCGCCGATTTCTGTGTCCTATAGGGGCATTTTCCCTCCCCGTTATCAACCTACCCGAGATACACAATGGGATAACTAGAACTACGGGGCATGTTCCCTCCCCGTTATCGGCCTACCCGAGATACATAATGGGATAATTAGAACTACTGAGGTATTTTTCTCCTCATTATCGATCTACCCGATGATACAGAATAGGATGGCCAGATGCCACGAGGTATTCTTTCACCCCGTGTTCGGCATACCCGATGATACATAATAAGATGGCCAGATGCCACGGGGATATTATCCATCCTCGTGTTCGGCATACCCGATGATATAAAATGGGATAACCAGAACTACGGGGGCATTTTCCTCCCCGTTATTAGCATACCTGAGATACACAATGGGAAAACTAGAATTATGGGGGCATTTTCCCTCCCCGAGATCGGCCTCCCCGTTATTGGCCTACCCGAGATACACAATGGGATAACTAGAACTATGGGGCATTTTTCTCCCTGTTATCAGTCCACCCGAGATACACAATGGGATAACCAGAACTACATGGGCATTTTCCTCCCCGTTACCGACCTACCAGAGATACACAATGAGATAACCAGACTACGAGACATTTTTCTCCCCGTTATTGGTTTACCCGAGATACATAATGGGATAACCAGAACTACGGGGGCATTTTCCCTCCCCATTATCGGCCTACCCGAGATATACAATGAGATAACCAGAACTACGGGGTATTTTCTCTCCCCGTTACCGGCATACCCGATGATAAATAATGGGATGGCTAGACGCCACCGGGGTATTCTCCCTCATCATGGTCGGCATACCGATGATACAAAATGGGATGGCCAGATGCCACGAGGTATTCTCTCTCCGCGTGTTCGGCATACCCGATGATATAGAATAGGATGACCAGACTCCACCGGGATATTCTCCCTCCCCGTTTTTGGTATAACGATGATACAGAATGGGATGGCCAGATGCCACGGGGGTATTCTTCATCCCCGTATTCGACATACCCGATGATACAGAATATGATTATCAGACACCATGGGGGTGTTCTCCATCTCCATCTTCGGCGTACCCGATGATACAGAATGGGATGGCCAAGCGCCACGGGGGTATTCTCCCTCCCCGTATTTGGCATACTTGAGCCACTTAAAAATTCTACGGCCTCGGCAGTACAAAAGCGGAATCGAGCCATTAAACACACACAATAAACATGCATTGATAAACATATTTTTATATGAGAATGACATAATTTTACTCATATTCTTGGGATCTATTGCCCATCTTACAACCTTTTATAGGTCATTTTAAGAGAGACCTTAGCATTCCAGGTATCTGTCCTTACAATAGTCGCTATCAGCGCTGGTCGACCTTCGTAACCACTTGGTCTATGTACTCACTCAAATAGCCATTTTTTACCAAGTCTTCCACCTACTCTCGCATGTCTCTACATCGCTCTGTGGTGTGTCTCCTTGTATTATGATGCATACAATAAGACCGATTGTCTTTCATTTCATTCGGAAACCTCATCGGGTCAGGCTCAGTCAATAAACATTTATCCTGGACCTCCTAAACTATCTAGGCCAGGGGTTTGTTGAAGAGATGTATAATGTTCCTCTGGCAACAAGGTTGACTTGGGCAGGCAGCCTTTTCTCATGTACTTGATTATTCTGAGGCATCGGCCTGACCTTCTTTTGTCTCAGAACCGGTCTTCTTATATCTCTACCCACATCCCGTCGATTTTACGGCCTCATTATCTTGGTCCTCTGGGTGCCTCCTACTCGGGCAATCTTTTCCTCTTCCTCCATTAACACAAACTTTCTTGCCTGATCCAAAGCCGTGGCATAATCCGGTATCTATTAGATCCTCATGTGGGACCATAATCTCTCGACCCTGAGAGCTCCCTTAAAACTTTCCAAAGCCTCTGGGGACTCTTACGCCCCAACCTATAAAATTAGACAGTGATACCTATCGATAAAGTTTTTCAAAGACTCGTCGTCTCCTTGCTTCATCAACCTCAATGACCCCATCGTCTTCATTGGTACACACACACCTTTGAATTATCGAAGGATCTTCTCAACTGCTCAAAGCTGATGACACTCCCTGGGGTCAAGCTCCTGAACCATAGATTTGCTGACCCTCCCAGGGTTAAAGGGACTACCTTGCAGATGGCCTCTCCAGCCATTCCCTGAATCTCCATTAACAAAACAAACTTCTAAAACATGAGACTTGGGGTCTGTGCTGCCTTTATAAACATCCATGGAGGGCATAATGAATCTTCTTGGAAATCTCATCGCCGAAATTTCCTTCGTGAAAGAGGACGATGTCCTCAAGTCTTGGTCATCCCTTGGTCGGTCTTCCACACTTTCCTCCCACTTCCTCATCTCCTTCAAAAACCATCTCTTCATCTGGTTCTCAGAGCTGCCATGCAATTGACCTCGGGCTTCCCGGTGTCTTCCACTCTTGGCACGGTGTCGTCCGTGTTAGGGTTGGTGCTCGGAGTGCCAATCCGGATTGTATTTATGTCTGATTCATGAATACGAGCAATTCTATTTTCCACAATATTACTTACTTAATGGTAGCACCTCTTGTATTTTATACACATATTCGATCTAATTACGATTAGATTGAAACTAAATCTGGTTTAGTGATACGTGTATATTAGACAAAGACCCTAGGATTTACAATGTAGTGTGCAGTTACAACGTAGTTTGTAATTGACATTGGGAAGCGTTACTATAAGTTGTATATCCTTAAATAAAGTTCCTGGTCAAGATTTACTAACACGGATCGGTTAGTAAAATCCGATGAGACCAGTACATGTCGTATATCGTGACTTGGTCCGATGGTTTATACCAATGAACCATAAGTCTCGGGAGACTCGTATAGACATGTAGGTATTTAATTGATAAACACTAAATGACTCACTGAAGATTTCCTAATATATGGTACACCAACGTCGATAGGAATCTTCTCGAGTTGAGCGAGCATAGTGGTTCTTCGACTTGAGATACCACTGTGGATATATGAGTTATCCTCCACATTTTGATGGCAGTCATGTCACTGATCTATTTAGATCAGACCTCCGTCTGTTCGTTGGGTGTGGACTGATGCTAATGATATTCTATGCGTATCAAGACAGAATCTGTTAGTCCTATGTACAGGGGATATGCATCATACGTGTGTTTGCGATCTAGTAAATACATGGCCGTGGTATAACTTCGGAATCAAGTTTCGAGTGTTATTTAGAGATCGTAAATTGAAAGTCGACTATATTATACCGAAAGAATTTGATGTTTTTATCTATATCCCAGGTATAAAATGAATAACCTGTGACAGATGGATTATACGTATGCAATGACCTCGACTTGCATAGTTTAGCGAGATTATCTGTGGTCATCATAATTCATGAGTGGATGAATTATGGATACGAAATTGGATTTCATGACGGATAAACCTAAACTTAGAGAGTCCCACAATATGAAGTGTACCAGTTGAGCACTTGGGCAACTCGTTATGAATAATACAGATTATTCATAATACTTTTTCGGATTAAATGAGTTAATTCGAATCGTTTAATCGGTTAAACGATAACACATGCATTAGGGGATTTTGGTCATTTAATAATTATTGTGCATTTATATTTGATACATAATTTGATTAGATACACATTAATTAATTGTCAAATGAGATTTTGACACATGCCATTAATATATGTATTTGTTATTTAATATAAATAAAATACATATATAATAATAATTATATTAATTAATTATTTAAATATTTAAATGTTAAATATTTGAATAATTAATTGATAAATTTTTTCATAATTGTTATGAAAAATGTTTAATTATTATTGGTGACATATGGCATGATTTAATTAAACTTTATGTTTGCAAATATGATTTGTTAACATAAAGTTTGATTTAATTAATTGAATTAATTTTTGCAAAATGGCCCTCCAAAGTCGGTTTTGCTTCTTTTATATTTGGAAAATTTTGTTTTCTTCATTTTGAAGGAAGCTTGGCCGAAAATGAAGTTCTCCAAAGCTCTCAAATCTTGGCTTGATGATTCAAGGAAGAAAATCAAGAAAAATCAAGAAAAAAGTTTTAGGAAATAAGAGATAAAAGGTAATCTTCAATTCCCTTAAGCTTGAAAGTATATTTCATGTTCTTGATTATCTATATGGATTATAGGGTTTCTTATTTTTCTTAGAATTTGGGGCTTTTTGGTTTGGAGGATGAAATAGAAGGATTTGAGCACGTGTGAAGTAGATTTAGATGATATTATTGTAATTATTGTCCAATTTGATCATTTGATGATAAGTTACTATTCTAGAGTGTTATGACCACTCTTGTAATGCCTAGAATTATTCTTGGGTGGGTCATATGTGGTGACTTTGGTTGGTGATAAGATTAATTAGATTAATATTGGAAAATTGGATATTAAGAATGAAAAATTGATATGTTTAGCTTCTGGATCAGATCTGGAAATACTGTTCATTTAGTGATGAACAATATGTCATATGAATGTATTGGATGTGTTTTGGGTGTTGGAATAATTTCCGGAAATTATTTCAGAGTTGAAATAAGTGAAAACGGCAAAAAATGGCGTTACCGGGTGACTTTTGAGCCAACCTGGTGACGGCTGCCCAAATAGTGGATTTTTCATTGTTTGGACAGCCCATGACTGCCCAATACTATTGAGGCTGACCTGGGCAGCCCTCATGTGTATTGGATAGTCGGTTCGGTTAAAAACGTATTTTACACCATTTTACGGAAAACAGTTTTCGTAAAAGTTTCGCGACGTTTCATATATATTTATGTCGCTATTTGATATCGAATAAATTTTTTTAGGTGAAATATGAATGAATTATTCATATTGGATATTGAATAATTCATTCGGTAATTTAAAAAGTTTTAAAATTACGATTTTGCCCGAACCGCGCTTCCGCCGCGCCCTTCGCCCGAAACCCCAACAAAAATGGTATCAGAGCAGGTCTGATGCTTCATCCATTACAATATTCATGCTAGATATATGATATATAATCCAATTTTAGTATTTGCACATGTATGTAATCTATATATTTCTTGACTTTTCGGTTCTACGCTAATAGAAACGTAACCGAAATTTAATGGTTAAATTGAGTTATGTTTTCTAAGGTTGAATCAAATTGTTTAGAAAATGATCTAGATTAAAATTCTGCATTTGATGTGGAGTAATGCTTCCTTGAGGAATATCCCCGCTTAAAATAAAACTGTAAAGTAACGTGTATTGGATGCATGTTTCTTGGTCCGTCTTGTCAATACGGTTTATGAGTAACTTTCTATGGCTGCATCTGAGATCATGCCACATCAGTGAGGGTGTAGTTGATAGAATTTAATCAATACCGGTTGTATATTGATACCAGATAAATTCAAGTGAAAGTGGAAATCCTGAACATGCCAAAGCTGTCAGGACTACATCGGTAACTTGAGTTTGTCATTGGCAAGTGAAGCCTTGATACGCCTCTTTGTGAACGTGCCAAAGCTGTCATAACGAGAAACGATCAGAACCAAAATCAGGAGTCACTGGTGAGTGATTAACAATGAGTTGTCTACCTAATGAATATACGTAGGCGAGATCGTGTCAAAGTTGTGATTTGAAATATATTCATAGGATCCTACTCTCACTATGGAATTCGATTTAATTATTGAATTCCCATTCTCCGTTGGGGATTACGATATTACGTAAAGTAGTGGGAGACACTGCTGGGTTGAAAATTCATAACTAAAGCAGTGTGTAATTTTATGGAATTTGCTGTTTTTGCTTTCCTTTATTCTATATTGTTGATAGAAATATACTTCTAATCCACTGCATGCATATTATTTGAATATGTTTTCTGACTTTACTTATGGTTGTGTATTTCTAGAATAGGTTCTAGAATGACATTAGACTTAGATATTGTTAGATTAGTTCAAACCATCGGGATCTGTTGTTCCGATTTTCTTGAAAAATCAATATGGTTAGTGACTTAGTTACTAAGTTATGATTAGCAATCTAAATAGATATCTGTTTTGGATATAGCTATCTAGTAAGAATAGTTTCTTATGCATTAAGAATTGACTTGAATTAGTTCATGTCTTGAGATTCTTGACTGGCATTATGAAAATCTCATTAGTATTTGTTTATCTTATAATGACGTTTCTTGGCTTTAGTGACTTTTAGAAGTCACGTGTCTGACACAGTTTGCTAATCAATCATTTGCAATTGTTGTGAATAATTGAACGCAAATTATAAAGCTTAAGAAATGAGATGTGTATAATTGTGTATAGAGAATATTGATTCTCACAATACGACAACTATAGGTATTGGATACTATATCTTCCGTCTAGTTATTTAAAATAATGTTTAATAACTGTTTTGATATTTGATATCAGAACTTGTGACTATTGGATAGTTACTTGTTCTATATAAACAGTTGTTACATATTTTAATATGACTAGTAGTGTCATTAATGAAAAGATAAACATTAAGAAAATATTCGGTTAACTAAATAATTTAGAACAGTGCTTTATGAGATTTTATCACATAAGCATAAGATGCTTATTCCGTATGGTAAAAGATGGTCTGATACGAGATCACACCATATATCCTTATCCATTTAATAAATATTGTATTCAATATGTGATTAAATTTAATTTAACCAATGATCGTCATTGGACCAAATTATTATTAGACTAATACATTGGATGTATGTAGTTTAATGAATTAGAAATTGCCTTAGATAGTTTTCTTTACTCCGTAACTTAGTTAATGAATTGTCATGACTTAGTTGTGTGTTTCTAAAAGAATATATATTGAACGTCTTGAATGGTTCGAGAACTTTCAATATATTTCTGATGAAATGCGGATAGAATATTTTGAATGGTTCAAAGATATTCTATTTGAAGTATTGAAAACTATATCTTTGAAATTCATTGTGAATCTTTGAATTGTTCAAAGATATTTGATATGATCAAACATATGAATTTAAGGCAATTAGTTCTAATGTTATTTAATGAATGTGATTCTTACTCAATATTATACTTCTACGATTCCATTGTGATGGAATTGGTCAGTGGGAGTAATTGAATCTTATATGATTTGATTCGTTGATATTGAGTGTTACCGAATTAGTTTTCAATACTCTTGGGGTTATGCTCCAGTAAAACTAATTCATCTCTTTAATTATGGTTCCATTCGTTCCTACAGTTACATATATGATATGTATAGTAGAAAATTCGAATCTTGAAAAGTTTGAGATTTGAAACTTTCTTTTGTATAATTGTTATATAATTGAAAGTACTTGCACCTCGGAGGTACAAGTAAGGTTTATCAGATATTCTATTTAATAAAATATTGTATTCTATTTGATAGAATATTTTTTCTACGATCCCGAGTAATAAAATTATTTTATTACTTGGTATGTTAACATCAGATGTTGACAATTGTAGAAAAGACTTGACTTATTGAAGTCAAATATGAGAGTGATAAACTAAAAGTGGAACTACATAATTAATAAGATGAAATGACCCTACGATATCTTCCGTATAAGTTTAATAGGATGTCAGAATCATTTACAAAGTATTTGATACTTAATGGTTCTGTTGTTTTCTTATCGAAGAAAATTATCCTATTACTTATAGTGGGAGCGATATTTGATATCGATTTCATAGCTTACTACGATCAAGTTTTGAACTTGATTAAGCTTTTTTTATGAATAGTTCATAAATTGTGCAAATTATATGCGCAGCAAAAGCAAAGTGAGCTTGATAAAGGTTTGACCTTTATAGTATGATTGTGAGAAAAGTTAAACTCAATTATCTATTGTAGATTCTGAGAAAACTTGTCTCAAGTCGCACTAATTGAACAATTAAAGATTTGTTGGTTAATGTTGATATTAAACTATGTATTTTGGCTAAATAATGCAAAATGGTGTTTCTGAATGTTTTCTTCGAATGAGAGATCTGTTGTGGTTTCTTTGTTTGAAGAGTTCATTCTAGAATGGCCCTAGATTTTGTATTCTGCTAAGATCAAAGTTTGATATATTGGCTTATACAACATATTGTAGACTCAGATAAGCTTTCCGAAAATTTATGTTCTCTAATTTTGATATAGTCAAATTGTCTGATTTTATCAAAGCATAGAGAATATATATTTGATAGTGGGGTCAGTAGGAGCGTACAAATTTCTTTCTAGTGTTATATATCATAACGACATTATCATTATTAATGTAATAATGAAATGTTTGTAAGGTAAAAGGTTTACCTAAGTCTTCTTTTCTCCGTGAAAGCAGTGGGAGTAGTCTCTGTTATATTTGATATAAAGTTTCATATATGATATAAAACTAAGAGACTTGTGAGAAACTCTCATTATTCGTGCATTAGATATGATCTAATTAAGGACACACCAAGACTATCTGTATGATAGTTAGTATAAATGTTTGACAGTTAGTGTGTCTTTTGTATATAGTATTAATCTTTCGTAAAAGATGATTCCTTTGTCGAAAGAGAAATTGATTAGAATATCTAGTCAATATGATGCCTCATTTGATGATAGCATAATGAATACTATATTATGTACGATTAAAAATATCAATTTAATTGTAATTGTTACGAGTTATTTTGATATGTTGCAGACCATATGATGGATCTTGAAACATGTTCTTTGTTATCTTAGAGATATTAAGAATGAGTTTCTTAATCATGGAGAATTTAGTCTGCAACCATAAGGTCAGATTAGTTTTGATCTTAATTATGACATTAGATGGTCTTTGTCATATAAAGTCAGAAAAGATGAAATGGGATTGTCACCGTTCATTTAAACTGTTTCAGTAGAATTAGTTGTAACTTATGAAGTATTGACTTATGAAGTTGCATAGTGACCCTATAGATTAGAAGTTTTCATATTAGTGTAGTGCTTGCGGTTGTCTCAAAGTATTTGGATTGATCTCTAAATACATAGACAACTCAGTAGTTATAGCACAATACTGATATAGCGTCTGAGTCATATTGATGTGGAATTTGGATTCTACAAAATATGAATGATGATGGTTAAGGAAAACAATTGGGTTTGTTAGACAGATTCAATTTATTAAAGCGGACTTACTTGTTGTTGCCTACCTCTTGAGTGTTAGGTGAGGTCTTGAGATGTGATATACATTGAGATGTGTATATGATACCATGGATTGGCACTTGAGCAAGTGGGAGAAATTGTTAGGGTTGATGCTCGGAGTGCCAATACGGATCGTATTTATGTTGGATTCATGAATACGAGCAATTCTATTTTCCATAATATTACTTATTTAATGGTAGCACCTCTTGTATTTTATACATATATTCGATTTAATTACGATTAGATTGAAACTAAATATGGTTTAGTGATGCGTGTATATTAGACAAAGACCCTAGGATTTACAACGTAGTTCATAGTTACAACATAGTTTGTAATTGACATTGGGAAGCGTCACTATAAGTTGTATATCCTTAAATAAAGTTCCTGGTCAACATTTACTAACACAGGTCGGTTAGTAAAATCCGCTGAGACTAGTACATGTCGTGTATCGTGACTTTGACTGATGGTTTATCGCAATGAACCATGAGTCTCGGGAGACTCGTATCGACATGTAGGTGTTTATTTGATAAACACTGAAAGACTCACTGAAGATTTCCTAATAGATGATACACCAACGTCAATATGAATCTCCTTGAGTTGAGCGAGCATAGTGGTCATTCGACTTGAGATACCATTGTGGATATATGAGTTATCCTCCATGTTGGACAATTATGACCCATAGCGTCACTATTTGTACAGATCATGGTGTTGTTGTAAAAATTAACTATGTGACAAAGGAGATTGCACTCTTATCATTTGTGATTAGATCACCAAGATGTATAAATGATAGGAGGTCCTTATGATTTGTTCCTGGATTGAGAATGATATGAGACAGTATCAATCCACGAAGGATAAATCATTAAATATCCCTAGTCAGAGTATTATCGAGATTGGACATCGATAAATACGTCAAAGACTAGTATTACACTTGTGCGCGTTGTGAGGGCACAAACGGCATAGTTATCATATATTTGGGTATAGGATACTCATGCAAGTGTAATAAGAGGTTGTGTTTACCGATGGTACGGGAAACAACTTCGCTCTGGATAGACCCCCTCGGAATTCCATTGGTAGTATGACTATGTGTCTATGGAAGTCCGAAATCAGGGTAGGTGTATTTGGTCTTAACCTGAGACTTGCACCGCTAATACTTGCGACAATCAATATATTTTGGTTTTGGTCATCCAGGGCTTTAACATGTCCTGTGTACGCCTCTGCTGGGTATATTGAGAATCGCAGTGTGTTGGGTGTGATGCCAAGACGGAAGTATCACTCCAGTCATATGGAGATGATGATCGCGTAGGGATACAGAACTGGTTCTCTAAAGGATTGCAACCATCGGGATAATATGACTTGGTCATGATTATCCAATAATAAAGAGACTAGTTGCTTGTAATCCGATATATGCTTCGTACGGGGCAGACACTGTACCAGCCCTAGGCCTTGCATGTGATCATTCGATACTGGATCGAAATACGCAATACTACGTATACTACGTCTGATATAGATCCTTATATTCCTTTAAGGATATTTCTGGAGAATTGGGTAGGCATGACGCTTTGCTAGAAGCCAACCTTGTCTTGTAAATCGGTACAAACGTAGTACTAGGTACTTACGTGTTCGGATAGTCCGACGATCGAATTTACTGCCAACATATCCGGGGATCTCATGGGTCACTTCCCGAAGATTCACCGATGACGTATGACTCGCACTTTAATTAATCTGGGATTAATTATATGAGAGAGAAAATTAATCTGGGATTAATTGCAGAGATATTTTATATGGGATGAAATATCATTTAAAGAGAGAAAACGATTAATTTGGAATTAATCGATAAATTAATATATTCGATATATTAAACGAAATTGGATTTCGACGCGGAATTGAAATTAGATTTTAATTCGGGCGAACGAATTAATTTAGAATTAATTCGTTAGCGACGTGAATAGTAATTATGCTAGACATGATTATTTAATTAAATTAGATTTAATTACGTTGCAACGGAAAATTCGTTAATTTGGAATTAGCGAACCCGAGCCCGGGATTATTTGCGAGCGCATTCGCATTTCGAATTCGAGTGCGGCACGCAAGTCAAATCGCTAGTCGCATCTAGAGTCACATCATTCGTCAATCAAGTGATGAATGTCTTTCACTAGGGGTGGGCATTATCGGATTCGGATCGGATCGGACCGAATCCGAATCCGATCCGATCCGAAATGCCCACGATTGTTTGATTCGATCGGATCGAATCAAACAATCGAACTCGATCCGATCCGATAATTATCGGATCGGATCGGATCGGATCGGATTGGTTCGATCTGAATTCGAATCGAATCGAATCGGACCAATTCGATCCGAAATCATCCTATTTCGGATCGGATTGGTCCGATCCGATCCGAATTCGGTGGGTTTGAGTCAAAAAAATCGAGCGGATCGGATCGGATCGGATAAAATCCGATCCGATCGATTTTTTTTTTTTTTTATATATATATAACGACGTCGTTTTGCATATTAAAAAAAAAAAAATTTCGATCGGATCGGATAAAATCCGATCCGATCCGAAATTCGTCGAACCGGACCAACAGGATTCGTTCGGATTTGCAAATCGGATCGAATCGGATCCGATCCGATCCGATGCCCACCCCTATCTTTCACTTTGAGTGATTGACACCAGTCACTATTCATTGATTGATGGGAGTTGATGGTGGTGGTTGAAAGCTTTAATTGGTTTGACTTTTTAAAGCCAAAATTTGGTATATGATTTTGGAAAATCAATTACCAAAATTTAACAACACATTTTATCTCTCTCTCCTCTCTTTTCTCTTCATCTCTCTCGCCCAAGAAGGGCTTTCTTCTTTCTGTTTTCTGGTCTGAAAAACCGAGAGCCAAGGAGGAAAAGAGAAGCAAAGTGTGGTGATTTTGTGGCAAAATCATCAAGAGCTAACACTCTGAGAGACATGCGAAGGTGATAGGGAAGTCCACCCATGAGCTTGGAATCATCTCACAAAGCTTGGAGCTTTCATGGAGGAAGATGAAGGCTGAATATGAGGACTGCCCAGCAGCTCACTGCCGAGAGGTCCAGAGGGCAGAAAATATTTTTTTGTTCATTGCCGCGTCGCTCAACCGATCGATGTGAGTATTCCGCAACTTCGTCGTTTGTATTCGCACTTATTTCTTGCTTGTTATTCGATCCTCGGGACCGTAGAACTCCAACACTCCATACTTTGATGGCAGTCACGTCACCGATCTATTTAGATCAGACCTCTGCTTGTTCGTTGGGTGTTGACTGATTCTCATGATATCCTATGCGTATCAAGATAGAATCCGTCAGTCTTATGTACAGGGCACAGGCATCCTACGCATGTTTGCGATCTAGTAAATCCATGGTCGTGGTATAACTTCGGAATCAAGTTCTGAGTGTTATTTATAGATCGTAAATTGAAAGTCGACTATATTATACCGAAAGGATTTGACGTTTTTATCTATATCACAGGTATAATATGGATAGCCTATGACGGAGGGATTATACGTATGCAATGACCTCGACTTGCATAGTTTAGCGAGATTATCCGTGGTCGTCATAATTCATGAGTGGATGAATTATGGACACGAAATTTGATTTCGTGACAGATAAACCTAAACTTAGAGAGTCCCACAATATGAAGTGTACTCGTTGAGCACTTGGGCAACTCGTTATGAATAATACAGATTATTCATAATGCTTCATCGGATTAAATGAGTTAATTCGAATCGTTTAATCGGTTAAACGATAACAAATGCATTAGGGGATTTTGGTAATTTAATAATTATTATGTATTTGTATTTAATACATAATTTGATTAGATACACATTAATTAATTGTCAAATGATATTTTGACACATGTCATTAATATATGTATTTTTTATTTAATGCAAATAAAATACATATATAATAATAATTATATTAATTAAATATTTAAATATTTAAATGTTAAATATTTGAATAATTAATTGATAAATTTTTTCATAATTGTAATGAAAAATATTTAATTATTATTGGTGATACATGTCATGATTTAATTAAACTTTATGTGTGCAAATATGATTTGTTAACATAAAGTTTGATTTAATTAATTGAATTAATTTTTGTAAAATGACCAAAATGGCCCTCCAAAGTCGGTTTTGCTTCTTTTTTATTTGGAAAATTTTGTTTTCTTCATTTTGAAGGAAGCTTGACCGAAAATGAAGTCCTCCAAAGCTCTCAAATCTTGGCTTGATGATTCAAGGAAGAAAATCAAGAAAAATCAAGAAAAAAAGCTTTAGGAAATCAGAGATTAAAGGTAATCTTCAATTCCCTTAAGCTTGAAAGTATGTTTTATGTTCTTGATATCTAGATGGATTCTAGGGTTTCTTATTTTTCTTAGAATTTGGGGTTTTTTGATTTGGAGGGTGAAATGGAAGGATTGAGCATGTGTGAAGTAGATTTTGATGATATTATTGTAATTATTGTCCAATTTGATCATTTGATGATAATTTACCATTCTAGAGTGTTATTACCACTCTTGTAATGCCTATAATTATTCTTGGGTGGTTCATTTGTGGTGACTTTGGTTGGTGATCAGATTAATTAGATTAATATTGGAAAATTGGATTTTAAGCATGAAAAATTGATATGTTTAGCTTCTGGATCAGATCTGGAAATACTGTTCATTTGGTGATGAAAAATATGTCATATGAATGTATTGGATGTGTTTTGGGTGTTAGAACAATTGTCGGAAATTGTTTCGGAGTTGAAATAAGCGAAAACAACGAAAAACGGCGTTACCGGTTGACTTTTGAGCCAACCGGGTGATGACTGCCCAAATAGTGAATTTGTTACGGTTCGGGCATCCCATGAACTGCCCTAATACTATTGGGGCTGACCTGGGCAGCCCTAATGTGTATTGGGTAGTCGGTTCGGTCAAAAACATGTTTTATGCCATTTTACGGAAAGCCATTTTACTGAAAACCATTTTCGTAAAAGTTTCGCGACGTTCATATATATATATCTATGTCGCTATTTGATATCGAATAAATTTATTTAGGTGAAATATGAATGAATTATTCATATTGGATATTAAATAATTCATTCAGTAATTTAAAAAGTTTTAAAAATACGATTTCATCTGAACCGTGCTTCCGCTGCGCCCTTCGCCCGAAACCCCAACACTCCGTAGCTAGGGACTTCATTCCCTTCCCCCTGATATCTTCTCAGGTCGCTCTCCGCAAAACATTGATTGTTACTGGAGGATTCCAGATTTCGCCTGCCTTACCGGTGTGGCTCCGACAATGACTACATATGTCATTCCACAGGTATTTCTCTTTCTATTACCTTCACTATCTATTTCTGCTCCAACAACCATCTTTCCCCTTGTTATCTCTTCTTTTCTTTGGCCGGGGCCCGCTCCCCCTCTTTCATCATTTTTCTCTTCCAACTTCTCTAACATGGTCTCCATGAAGTCCTGAGTTGATTCTCTCTCTTTTCGAGCTTCTTCCCTTCTTTTCGCATAGTTTCCTCCATTTTCTCCATCCACTCCATCGTCGAAGCCTCTGAAGATCTATGGTTCCCGTCTTCTGCCATTGCCTTAGTATGTTTTCTGCTTTTAGTGCTGTTTTCAACAGACGGCGCCAACTGTTGATGGCTGATTTTCATTCCATGGGTAAATCGGTAAACTCACTCCTCGAATAATCCTCCATCAACAGTGAATTTATTTGGTTTGAGGACTAAATACAAACTTAGCAAAAGATGAGGAAACACACAGACTAAACATAGGGTTTAACAAGGTTCGGCGGAATGGATCCAACCTACATCCACAGGCATAAGGGAAAATAAAGCTTTTATTACATGGTCGGGTATGACCGACCTACCTATCTCTCGAGCTCGGTTGACCGACCTCTTCCAAACTCAATCTTACACTTAAGTTTCTTATTCTCTTTTTTACAAGGTGTGCGTGAATGAATTTGGCTAACGTTTTACAATGAATTCTCGATCCCTTTATATACTAGGGAAAATTCTACTGTTACATTAATCTCATGACGTCAGCCACGTGAATCTACCATCAATGCGATGGCTCTCTTCCCCAATTACTCTGCCGAAAGTAGTCATGCCACTTGACATCTCTTTAAATCAAGCTACTATTGGCCACTGCCACACGACTATCTCCAGCCTGTAATCTATCATCTCTCATATGACAGCGTGTGCTAGAAGATAAGCCAGTGACCTGCTCCGATCACGTCAGACCTCTTTGGTAGGTACCAGTTCCCATGTAGGGCTTACGTCATCTTGATCCTGACCATTTCATTACCATTTCGACCCTCCCT
The DNA here is from genome assembly GCA_019454045.1 of Zanthoxylum bungeanum. NCBI lineage: Eukaryota > Viridiplantae > Streptophyta > Magnoliopsida > Sapindales > Rutaceae > Zanthoxylum > Zanthoxylum bungeanum. The sequence continues at coordinate 75,500 of SKCR01026283.1, read as the reverse complement.
ACCGAGGCCTTAACTCCTTTCGCTTCTCTGAACATCTTCACTCATCTGGTCGGTTGACAACTGTGAACCGACCCTGACCTCTAAGCTGGACCTGACGTCCCTTTTCCTTGAGCTTGGGCCCTCGAACCTTAGAAATAGAAGTCTATTTTATACCCTCACTCGAGATTCTGACTTCTTGGGGCCAAAAACCACCATCAATAAATTTAAAATAAAAAACCATTTTTTGTAATTTATTGTGTCATTTTAATTTATTTTGATGGAAAACTTATAATAAAATTATTTTACCATGTACATTTATGTATTTTTTTTTATATATGTACATAATAAATAGGAAAAATCATTTGTGTTTTGAATTAAATTAAAAAAGCCTCAATAATTTTGGTCTTTTTAGGAATTCCATTTTTTTTCCACAAATTCAACGACCAAAAAATAAATACAATACAATATCTAATCAAGACAAAACTACAATGGCCAAATTTTAAAAAATAAATGAAACTATATGGCTTATCTGTAAATTTTTATTTTCAAAGGATCAACTTGATTAGAACAATGAAACTACAAGCTGTCTTGGTTTCAATCAGTGTTCAGAAGTCTACTCTTCCGACGCTGAATATACAAAGTCAACTCTGTAGAGGTCAGATTAAGAAATAAGTTATCAATAAATCGGTGGATTTTGTACATCTATTTTCATATTCCGTACCACCATATGAATACCAATTTCTTCAAATTTAAAATAATAATAAAAAAAAATCTAATGCATTTGTGAACTAATTATAAAATAAATAAATTGGTGTAAGGTTTTTTATTTCATTATTTAGCAACTCTGTTATCTTCCTACTCATATGAAATGAGTTTAGATATGGCTGATAGACCGTATTATCCATCAGACTTGTAGACATGATATGTGTCTATACGGGACGATACTGGCTATTATTTTATAGCACAACGGCATGATCGCGCTGGCCAAGTACCGAGCACGACACAATCCGTTATTTTAGAGCACGATGGCATGACACAAACATTAATTATTTTTATCATTTAGATATTATATCTTTCAATTTATTTATTTATTTAACTTCATTTTAAAGTTGAAATATTACACAATGAATTTATTCGAATAAGGGGATGCGAGCACTGAATTACATGAATTTGTCTCTAATTCCTATTTAAGTTATTGTGTAATTGATTAATTCAATTATTAGTTAATTTAGTTGTTGTTTTATGATAATCTATTTTGCACCCTTAAATTTAATATCAATTTAGTTATACTCAAATTTTATTTTTTGAAAAAAAAAAAAAAAAAAAATCGAAGCCCATGAGCCGACCTACCACCATGGCCCATAGGTGGGTCGTGTTGGCTGGACATTTAATAAGTCCTGGCACGACACAACCTACTAAAATTAATTCAAGTGAAATATAAATTTATTTTCCAAGTTAAGGACCAAATTTTTTTTTTTTAAATCGTTGGAAATCCCGCCGTCAAATCATTCCTTCCGGACTTAAGCAGAACATGTAAAATCTCCGGCTGTTCCAGGCTTTTACAAGAAACGCACTTCCTGAATTCGAACTCATAACCTTAAGGTGAGATTCTGAGCCATACACCACCAAACCACGTCCCTTGGGGATATTAAAAGAAAAAACACAAACTACAATCTGTTAAAAAATAAATAACAATATATTGAAATTTTTAATTTTTAATCTTTTAATTTGATTATTAATTTTTTAAATTAAGAGATTTCTCATTGAGAAAGTATTATATATGTGTATTTTTTTTTATAGAAAATGGAATATTAATTCAAGTTGACTATGAAGCAAAATTAGAGCTGCCATACTAGCAAATTAATTTACTTTTAATCTTAATGAAGCACGTTGACCCTTAACTACCAATACAATGTTTTAATTCTTAAATTAATTTTGCATTAATTGCAAATTGCAATTGATAAATGATAATACAATGTGTAGGCCAACCTTGTAAACAATATTTTTATGACAAAACTTAGGGAGAATGCATGACCTAATTATGCCCCTAATATTTATCATTTTTATGTTTTTTTTTTTAATTACCCATTACATATGTGATGTTATAATTTTAAATTTTTTTAACATACAAAACCCTTCCTACCTTTTTAACAATTATATTATATTAAACTGATAGTAAGAGTGTTTTTTTTTAAGTGACTGATAATAAGATTGTAATAATAAAACAACCATCAACTGTGTTTTTTTGTTATAATTTTAATGTTGGGAGATAATGAGTAATTTGAAGAAGAAAAAAAATTAGCCCCCAAAAGAATAGGTGAGCAGGTTTAATTCTAGAATTTGAATTGAATGTTAAGCTTTTTATAATTTTCTATCATACATATTTTAATAGTAATGCACTGTTAAAATTCAGTTATCGTTCAATTTATTATCCTATAACTACCTATTATAATTTATAAAAAAACCAATATAAAATTTAACTCAATACTAAATCAAAATCCTTAACTGTGACGTAAGTGTCTTTCTCCCAACAAAAAAAAATATATATAATATCCATAATTTTTCCATTTGGTCTCATCCCATTTACTCGAATTTTTATATATACTAGTTGCATTAGTTTATAAAAAGAGAGTAGAAAAAGTATAATAAATACAAATAATTTGCTAAATGGTGTCACCTTCGAGGTCTACTCTATTGTTCCCTTAAATGCAAGTCTTCGTTCCTCTCAACTCTTTGCACATTCAAAATTCAACTCTCATAATTGCATGCTTTCACCCAAATGAGAAGTTGATTGATTCATTGATTGATTAATTTCTCTTCAGCCAAAAAAAAAAAAAAAAAAAATGTATCTTCAAAATCGTTTTGTTTTTCTTACACTTGTTGCCTTGTGTCTGATGAGAACTCTTATTTTTGGAGCCACCTTGCCTGAAAATGAAGGTGAGAGAATCAAATCATTGTATTTAACATACATGTTATTATATTTATGCTTTAGAGTTGAGAGATTAATTATTTATAATTAATAGTTAATTGGTATATAAATTGGTGCAGTGGAAGCTTTAAAAGAAATAGGGAAAAGCCTAGGGAAGAGGAACTGGAACTTCAGTGTAGATCCATGCAGTGGAAAAGAAGGATGGGCTGATCAAAATCCGGTGAAAGGATTTGAAAATGCAGTCACCTGCAACTGCTCCTTCTCCAATTCCACTATTTGTCATCTTGTTAGCTTGTATGTATGCTTTATGCTTTTACTTCTCTCTCTCATTTAGTCTCTCTCTTCATTAATAAACGAATCGAATTTGTATCTAATCCTAAACGAATCGAATCAAAATGTGATGGATTCGTATTCGATTCGTTTATTAAACGAATCTTAATATATATAATAATATATACTAAATTGTACTTAATTGATAAAACAGAAATACATTTTTTTTTATCTTATAGTAAAAATTATATGTCTTTTAATATTTATATATAATTTAATGTGTATTTTTATATATCATTACTGTGGCAGGGCCAAGTTGGCAACTTGCTTTGGCTACCCTCTTTTTCCGAAAATTATATTATGTGCCGGGTGTATATGTCATCTTTCTCACAGCAGGCGAGCCCCACAACTGTGCTGGGCCCGCCTGCTGTGAGAGAGATGACATATACACCCGGCACATGATATACCACCTCCTCTTTTTCCTGCTCATCTTCATGTGAGCATTGCACAACAATCCCTTGACTTTGACTCGAGGAATCTATTAAAAATTTTTTTATATATATATATATATATATATATATATATATATATATATATATATATATATATATTTGTTTATAAATGCAAGATTCACGGGAATGATGGGTGATTAATGGATAAAATAATATATAAAATAATCACGGGAATGATGGCTGATTAGCAGATAAAAGAATATATAAAATAATTAAATTTTAACTGTACACAATTTAGATCAAGCACTAATCTTTTAATAATTTTATATCATATATTTTTATTTTTATTTAATAACTATTTTTGTGTTAGATCTAAATCTCAACTTCTATATGCTATTATTAATGAATACGTGTCATAAGATGTTTTTAAATTTAGGGAAACTCATAAGATAATAATTTGTAATATTTATTTAGTTTAGTTATACACAAATATTTTCATGCTGAATTTTTTTCGTTTTGTTTTGTTTTGAAAATCGACTACGAGAACAATTAGCACCACTTGTCCGTTTCATATCACTTTTAAAATATAACTTATATTAATAGAATTTTTAAAAGTAAGGCTTTTGATAAAAAAAAATTATAAGTGTTTGATTATTAATGAGAGTTTTTATTAAAAATTATAAAATTAATTTATTGGACAAATTTTTAAAGTCGTATTATGAAATATATTGTGAAATAAAATAATAATATTTTTGATAATTTAACTTTTTAAAAAAGCTTTTTAACATCTACTCTTTAAAGCCCAAATTTTAAGCTTTTACTAATATAAGTAAAATAATTATTTTAATTCCAAAATTTCTACTATAAATATAAGAAAACAGCATAAAAATTTTCGAAAAGAATTTTTAAAATTAAAAGAGTTACCTATACTAAATGTCATACTGAACTGGCATATAGTGATAAAAAATGTTGATGCTAATATAAAAATGGAGGTCTTTTGTTCGTCCTAATTTATAATTTTATCTATATTAAAAATCATACCTAAGAGATATTTGAGGCGTGTTTGGCAGAGAGTATTTTACTGATGCTATGAAACAAACACTGGTGTATAAATTAGCTTATAAGTTTTTTTGGGTGTTTGGTTATATATCGAGTATAAATTAGAGTATAAATTGTCAAATTATAAATAATGACATATAAAAAAATTATATACTAAGGAGCTTGTTTAAATTTTAAATAGAGGGAAAAATTATAAAATCGCGTCAAACGTCTCAAAAAAAAAAACTTCATAGTGATAAAAAAATGTTGATGCTGATAAAAAAAAAAAAAAATTGGAGGTCTTCTATTAGTCATACTTAATAACACTGGGCATATTTTTAGGACTTCTAAGGGCATTATATGTTGGCTTATTTTTAGGACTTGTAATCACTTTGTAATAAATTAAATTATTCACTTGTAAAACGTTTCCGGCGATAAACTTTGATTCATTTACTATTCAAATATCGTAATTTCTTTCTTTTTTATTTATTTAATAATCTCCTTGAAAAAAAAAACATAACAGAGAAAATAAAAGATGTTTGATGGATGTGTTAAAATCTAGGGCCACCCATGAGTTAGGCAGACGAGTCACTCGTATATGGCCCTCAATTATTTTTTTTTATTATAGTTCCTAAAAAAATTAATGGACAATGGCCCCGAATCTATTATATTATGATCAATGATCTTAAAATATAAAATTATCTTAAGTTCCGAAAATATCAGGGCCGATTGAAATCGCTAGGTTTATTTATAGTTTTTTTGGGAAAATGACCTCTTCACTAGAGTCTAGAGTAATTATGTAGGATGTTAATCGACACAAATGTTTGGATCTATTATGATATAATTTTGGGTTTAACAGATGTTTTGATAGTAAAATAATTACATAACCCATAACTTTTTTTAGACACTTTTTTTTTTTTTTGAGTAAATCTTGAGGGTATATATGACTTTTTTCTGAATATAAAATGGACTTGTGTCTTTAAAAAAAAGGTATGCGTGACTATATTAAGAGATATTTATATTTTTACTCCTAAAAGTATTTTTATACTTAAGTCTTAATTTTTTTTAATTATTAAGTTGTACAAGTGAATAAGTTTTTTCGTTTAAATCATAATCCATTAACTCTAACAGACTTACTGACGTGGCATAACAAAACGACACCTTAATACAAATATTAAATCAATCAGCTATCACGTCAGATTGAGATAACAACTTTTGAAGTCCTAAAAGTTGTGTTGTTTTTACACTTCAGTGGTAAAAGAAAATTTTATTTATAATTAAGTCTTATAAGTCAATAAATTTTTCTTTTAAGTCATAGTTCGTTAATTGTAACGGAAACTTGTTGACGTGACATAACGAAACGATACTTCTGTACAAACATTAAATCAATAAGCATATACATTGGCACATGTGTATGGTTGCCAACAAAATGGCCACTCTAGATCAACTTAAGGAAGATTATTGTTTATTTTCTCTATAAAAAAATTCCCCTATGTTTATCACATTATTTGTATTATCTGTCTCGATATCACTATCTTCATCCGATGTGCTCCCAAAACCTGACCTAAAAGATGACGAAATTTGGGTTTGTCATGACGCTCTAGGGAAAGTCGCCTTAAGTTCTCCCAGTCATACTATATATAACATGGATTTCTTTCAAAACCCAGTTCATAAACAATTTACAAAACTCCATATTATATGTAATTTGACTTTGAGAAGTCTTGAGGTGACTTTCCCTGGAGTGCCATGACAAACCTAAATATCGTCATCTTGTAGGTCAAGATTTAGGAGCACAGCGGATGAAGATAGTGATATCGAGACAAATAATACAAATAATATGGTGAACACTAAACATAGATGAATTTTATGGAGAAAATGAATAAGGATCTTCTTTCTGTTGATCTAGATGGGTCATTTTCCTGGCAAACATACATGTATGTCAAAGTATATGCTGACTGGTTTAATGCTTGTATTGAAATATCGTTTCGTTATGTTACGTCAGCATGTTCGTTATAGTTAACGAATTAGAACTTAAAAGAAAAAATTATTCACTTATAAAATTTAATTATAAATAAAATTTTATTTTAGGACTTAACTTTTAGGATTTCAAAAGTTGTTATCCCAATCCGACATGGCAGCTGACTGATTTAGTGTTTGTGTTGGAGTGTCGTTGCCACGTCAACAAGTACGTTAGAGTTAACAAATTTAAGATTTAAAAGAAAAAATTATTCACTTATACGACTTAATAATAATAAAATTTTATTTTAAAATTTTAAATGTAAAAACATCATAAGTTTTAACACTAAAATGTTGTTATCCCTTTAAAAAGTAAGAGGACGTCTGGGACTAATTTTTCTAATCATGATATTATTTTCAATTTTATTTGTTTGTTTGTTTGTTTCTAAGCACAGAATTCTCAAGGCTCAGAATCTCCAAGGAGTCCTCCCACCAGAATTGGCCAGGCTACCTTTCCTCCAAGAAATGTAAGTACTTTTCCATTTTCTAGTTTCCAATTTTGTCCCTAATCATCTCCAAAATTACACATTAAGACATTTTACATTTAATTTTATTATTATGAAGTACTGAACTATCTGAATATGAACAGTGATCTCACTCGCAACTACCTCAATGGCACTCTTCCTCCTGAATGGGCCTCCCTTCCCCTTGTCAACATGTATATGCTCTCTTTCACTATTGCATACGTTTTTTATTTTATAAAATGTGGATTTATAATTACATGTTTGCTAGCTAAACATTATTCAATTATATTCTACAGATAAATATAAGTTGCAAATGTAATTTGGATTGAATTATAATATTATATTAAACTTTTCATAATCTTCTGTTACGTTTGTTTTAATGGAAATATAAGATTAAAATTCGGTTATATTTATATTAGTTGGCTTAACTCTTGTAATGGAAACAAGATATCATAGGTTCAAGTCTTAGGAAATACGTTTAATTTAGAGTTCAGATGTGACAGAGATTTAATTTATAAGGAAGAGACTTAGACTTACTGAATCTAAGTCCTTGGTGGTGAGCATCTCTTCGCTTCATTCTTAAAGTTAGAGGGGGTTCGAGTCCTCTAGTTTTTATTTTGTAGGTTGACATTTTTCTGCATATTTGAAAGTAAGTCAACTTGTTCTGGACTCAAAACACCATTATTAAGTTGATTTAGTAGGTTTCGGCCTAAATGTAGTTTGTTGTAGATGATGAATGTAAACTTGTTGATTCTTAGTTATACTAAACCTCAACAGCTATTTTACATTTTTTGAATGAAACTTATATCATATATATATATATATATATAAATATGGTTCTTGTTTCAGCTCCCTTCTTGTAAACCGGCTAACAGGTCCAATCCCAAAAGCTTTTGCAAACATTTCAACTCTTACCAGTTTGTAAGTCCAATCTTTTCTTACTCTTTACTTGTAGAAAAATCTTATTATTAAGTGATTTGTATTCATATATGATAAATATTGTGTGTGTATATATAGAGCCATCGAATTCAATCAGTTTTCAGGAGTTTTGCCTGCAGAGCTTGGGAATCTACCCAGAATTGAAAGAATGTAAGACACTTCATTTGAATATTTGCATATTATGTAACCCGACTCAAATTTAATTACATTGCATATGTTTAATTTGTTATTGTTGTTGTTACAGACTTGTTAGCTCAAACAATTTCACTGGGGAGTTGCCAGAAACATTTGCTAAGTTGGTCAGTCTGAAGGACTTGTAAGCTTCTGATTTTTCTCACTCTTTTAAGCTCCTTTAATTATTTACGACATCGTTTTTTTTTAATTAAAATTTCTTGATGCAGTCGGATTAGTGACAATCACTTCACTGGACAAATACCCAATTTTATTCAAAACTGGACAAAGCTTGAAAAACTGTGAGAGAGCTTTGTCAATTGTGATAGTGATTATAAGAATTATGTATTATAGTGTGACTAATGAAATATAAATTCGGAACCAACAGAGTCATTCAAGCAAGTGGTTTGGTTGGGCCAATTCCTTCTGGCATTGCTTCTTTGGAAAAATTAACTGATCTGTATGTATATGGTTTTTCAATTTGAATGGTATCGTTTTATTACATCATGTGTATAATGTATTTGATTCATATTAGGCTTTAACATGCAGGAGAATTAGTGACCTAAATGGAACAGAAACAACTTTTCCACCACTTAGTAAAATGAAGAAGATGAAAACACTGTAAGTAAATTGGTTCAGTATTACCCCATACATAGAAATTGTATGATCTTTAGGCAAGTTGAAAAACGACACCGTTTGGTTGTGTTACAGGATATTGAGGGGCTGCAACATCACTGGGAAGTTGCCGGAATATCTTGGGCAAATGAAAACCTTGAAAATATTGTCAGTTTACATTTGTTTTCTTCTCCTTCTTCTGTTTGTAGGTGAAAGAAAGAATTTGAAATGTCATTTATTTATAAAATTTTGGGGTAATATTGGTTTGTCTCTGCTTTGGTTATTGTTCCAGAGATCTCAGCTTTAATAAACTAAATGGAGTAATTCCAAGCACCTTTGATGGTCTATTAGATGTGGATTACATGTAAGTATTCTATATCTTATTTTGAATATTCGTCATCGAAGTGCCGGTTGTGTGGCAAACTTCTTCATAATGTTGTTTGTTATGTTCATTAATTTACTTCATTTTGTTTAGATTTCTAACAGGAAACTTGCTAAATGGAACAATACCTCCTTGGATGCTGGAAAAAGGAGACAACATGTAAGCTTCTTTTCCACATGTTTTACGAAATTTTTTAAATACTTATGCTAAAGAATCTGATTTAATCATTTAGACTTTGTACCCATAAATTCACTCTGCATCTTCCTATGACTTCTGAGTATGTAATAAAAGAGTTCTTTTCGCGGGTTGACAAGGCATTTGCAAGTGAAGAAAAATGCTATTTCTGCTTTCATACCACCTATACGAGTCTCTATTTCACCAAATTTATATCTTCATTGTAGTCAATGACGCACTTTCTCTCATATCTATTTTCAATTCTGAAAGATGATGAGTCCGTTTGAAATTTCTGTGTAGTGATCTCTCATATAACAGTTTCACGACTGCCTCAGAGTCAAGCTGCCAACACCGAAGCGTGTAAGAATACTATTAACTTAAAACATATCAGCACCTTCAAAGTGGACTGTCTATCTAATACAAGGTTGAAACTCACTAAGCTTTATACTTTTTTGCCATTCTCCGCAGGAACTTGTTTGCTAGCTCTTCTAGGGGCAATAACTCGTAAGTTTTCAATTCACTTCAAGATCACGCATAAAAAAAGTTTCTTCTTTTAAGTTTATCGCGTATTGCCTTGATACCTTTTTCTTGTCATTCTATCAAAATGTAACTATATTTTATGTTTTTTTAATGATGCTAACCTTTACTGGTAACTCGTTGCAGGAACGGAAATTTTTCATGTTTGAGAAGCTTCCACTGTCCAAAAAGTAAGTCAGAAATGTGAAACATTCTTTCATAGTTCTGGGCACAAAGGATCTTTCTGAATGAAATTTCGTAATTGAAAAAAATGTGCTATGTTTTACTTTGTTGGAATTGATTGGCTTTTCCTTTTTTCAGAGTTTTTATTCTCTTAATTGTTGTTCACTAGTTACTCAAATGTTCCCTGTCCCAGCTTACTACTCTCTTTATATAAATTGCGGTGGGAAACAAGTAACTGTTAATGGAAACACAATCTTCGAAGATGATACTGATGAAGGAGGACCTTCAAGATTTGCCTTGAGGGGAACAAATCATTGGGCCTTTAGCAACACTGGTCACTTCTTAGATGATGATCGCCCTGCAGACACTTATATTCAAACAAATACATCTAGACTGTTAATGAATGATTCCCAGTTGTACACAAAAGCTCGTATTTCTCCCATTTCTCTTACTTACTATGGATTCTGTCTGGGAAATGGAAACTACACAGTCAACCTTCACTTTGCAGAGACGATGTTCACTGATGACAAAACTTATAGCAGTCTTGGAAGGCGCATATTTGATGTTTACATTCAGGTAATTTCTGCATAATACTTCATAGAAGATCGAGTCCAACAAGCTTGTTTACATTACTTGAATGAAAAGTTAAACTGTTACATTAATTGGATAAAACCATTTGCAGGGAAAGCTGGTGCTGAAGGATTTCAATATTGAGGATGAAGCTGGTGGCATTGGTAAAGCAATTGTAAAGAAGTTTCCTGTTGTTGTGACTAACCATACCATGGAGATTCGTCTCTATTGGGCTGCCAAAGGGACAACAGGTGTCCCTGTTAGAGGAGTTTATGGTCCTCTTATATCAGCTATTGCTCTGAATCCTGGTAGGTTTAAAACCTTTCAATCTTTGATACTATTTTGGGAGTATCACAACTTTTATTTATGTTATTTTCAATAAAGTAGTATTCACATAGAAGACGTGTAACTTTTATGTCTACCTTTAAGCAGATTTCACACCTCCATCAGAAAATGGAAGCAGCATATCAGCAGGCACAGTGATTGGAATCGTGGCAGCAGTATCATTTGTCATAATCCTGGTTGTGTGTATCCTTTGGTGGAAGGGCTGTTTTAGACCAAAACATACATTGGAGCAAGGTGCTAAAATTCAAAACCAGATTAACATTTGTTCTTATAATTCTTATTTTAACATTTTTTTTTCCTTTTTTCGGCGAGATTATTTTCTTATACATATTTCTCATCTAACCCAGTAATTTCTTCTATAGAGCTGAAGGGTCTAGACTTGCATACTGGTTCCTTTACCCTAAGGCAAATTAAAGCCGCCACAAACAACTTTGATGTTGCTAACAAGATTGGAGAAGGAGGTTTTGGCCCTGTTTACAAGGTATACATGTTATTCATATCAGATATATTAATATCTTTACATCTCTTCAATGAAGTAAGCTGACTGCTTTTCTCAAAATATGCAGGGCCTTTTGGCAGATGGTACCATAATTGCGGTTAAGCAGCTTTCTTCCAAGTCAAAGCAAGGAAATCGAGAATTCATCAACGAGATTGGCATGATTTCAGCTTTGCAACACCCTAATCTTGTGAAGCTTCATGGATGTTGCATAGAAGGAAATCAGCTATTACTAATTTACGAGTACATGGAAAACAACAGCCTTGCCCGAGCTTTGTTTGGTAATTTTCAAATAAACATGATCAATTACTCATAAATCAAACAAATGTGTAAATGTGTTGTTAGATTCTAGTTATTTATTTTTTTTTTGAATGAATTGAAGGTCCTGAAGAGCATCGGTTGCAGTTGGATTGGCCAACAAGGCACAGGATTTGCATCGGTATAGCAAGAGGTTTAGCTTATCTCCATGAAGAATCAAGGTTAAAGATTGTGCACAGAGACATCAAAGCAACCAATGTGCTTCTTGACAAGGACTTAAACCCTAAAATATCCGATTTCGGTTTAGCCAAACTAGATGAAGAAGATAATACCCATATAAGCACCCGAATTGCCGGAACTTTGTGAGTTTCTGTATAATAATTTCTCATCAGTGTTTTCCAACTTTTCATTTCATAGAACATCAATGGAATCATTCGAATGCTCGATTTTTTTCAGTGGATACATGGCACCGGAATATGCAATGCGAGGCTATTTAACAGACAAAGCAGATGTTTATAGTTTTGGCATTGTTGCTTTGGAAATTGTTAGCGGGAGAAACAATTCTAGCTGCAAGCCAAAGGCAGATACATTTTATCTTCTAGATTGGGTAATTTCTTGTTTTACACTGTTCTTGAATTTATGAATTAACCCATACATGTATTTTTTTCACCCCTCTTTTCAAATTAGGCTCTTATATTAAAAGAGGAAGGAAACTTGATGGAGCTGGTTGATAAAAAATTGGGATCAAATTTTGACAAAGAACAAGTGATGGTTATGATCAATGTAGCTCTGCTATGCACTGATGTTTCTTCAACAAGTAGGCCTTCGATGTCTTCAGTCGTAAGCATGCTCGAAGGCAGGGTTGATGTTCAAGATTTTGTACTAGATTCAAGTGTCTCGAACATTAATGAGACCAAATCTGAAGCAATGAGGAATTATTACCAATTCAGCAACGAACAGTCTTCGAATGGAAATCAGACACAGAGTATGTCGATAGAGGGGCCGTATACAGGTTCTTCTACTTCTGCAGTTGATCTCTATCCAGTCAATTTGGATTCTGATTATTGGAAGAACAGAGATTAGAGACATGCTAAAAATGTTGTACCAACGTTCAAATTGATTTTTTAATAAAATGTCTCTTTTAGGATTCAAATTCGGATGAAAAAATCTGTTTGTTTATCCCATAATTTATCACTGTTGTATTACGGTGACAAATACTTAGACATTTGCAATAGTACATGAAATAATAAGTTGTAACATCCCCTCCAGGAGATACTATTATGGACGCTGGTTTTCGTCCGAGGTCCACAATCAAGAATTTGTAGTATGAGAGCAATAGAGATCCTGCAAAACAAATATAAGATAGAGTGAGGGAGAAGTACTGTCCACCGGTGTGGTGGGTGCCGTAGGCACTCTGATCCTCAAATCAGTAATGAAGACGAGCGGTAAATAAGGAATAGTAAGGTCTAAGGTTACCTTGACCTCCGTTGACTGCCGTGAGGGCGGTGGGCCGGTGTTTAGAGAGTAAGAGGCTCTGAGAGCTCAAGTTTGAGAGCTAAGACTTGAACCTGTAAATTGAGTTATGTTGTCATTTATAGGTTGAAAGAAGTCACTTTATAGCAGTAACATGAGCTGTACTTGTGATGGTGGGACCCACAACGTGCTGAAATCTCTGGCGACGGGGCCCGCAACGTGCTCAAGACTTCATCTTTCGGCGATGAAGAATATTGTGTTTAGGAAAAATGGATACAATAGCCAATGTGATATTTTCCGGCAGGGACCTGTAACGACCAGAGGTTTCTACTACTGTTGACTGTAATACTGTTACATCGCGAAACGAGTGTACGAAATATAAAATTATGTCTGAGCATATATACATTCTTGGAACGACCTTATGGACAACAGTAAATTCTTCGAAACTTCGATGCGAAACTTTACGATGTTCCACTCCGGACAGCCCATGGTAATTGGGCCGTAACGTTCTCATACGAACTCCGATTTTAATGAATTGCCTTAGTGTTCCTTAATCGAAAAGGAAATTTTTGGTTGAATTTATCACTGAGTTTTGAATCTGATTTTTTTTTTTTTTGTTTTAAGACTTACGTGGTCCTTTTTTAATTTTTTTCGCCTTATTGTTTATCTTGTCTTTGTCAATTTTTTGGGGTATTTCTTCATTCTTGAGTTTGTTTTGTCAAGATGGCCAGTGTCTTGGTTGATATTATGGGACAACCAAGAGATAATATCTTTCGTACTAGAGTATTTGTGAAAGATGATGTGTGTAGTGTGATTACTGATGGGGAACATTGGGCTAATTTAGTGAGTACTAATCTCGTGGAGAAATTGAAGTTGCCATTGCAAAACCATCCTAAGCCGTATGTGTTACACGACTTGCCTAATTGTGATGAGGTTAAGGTGGAGTATCAAGTTATGGTTGCATTTTCTACTATGAGGTTTCATGATGAGATATTATGTGATGTGGTGCCTATGTTTGACTGTCATGTATTGTTGGGTGGTTAATGGAAATATGATAGGCAAGTGTGGCATCATGTTGAGAGGAGTAGGTACATTTATGTCACGGAGCGCAGGTAAGTGATTCTTCCTGTTTTAACATCACAACAAGCCTATACAGATCAATTAAAAATGAAGAGAAGAAGTGAGGTTGAAAAGAGGAAAAAAGAAAGAGTTGCCGAGTGCTTGGAAAATAAACTTGTTATTGCTGTTATGAATGTAAAAGAAGAAAATATTGGCATGGTAGTGAGTGAGTAAGTAGTGAAGAGTGAGTGTGATGTGGAGGTTGTTGCTATTGCTGAGGTGGATGACTTAGCTGTTTCTGGTGATGATAATTTTGAAGCTCAATGCATGGCTAAATGTATTAATGAAACTAAATGTGTAGTCGAATGTGTTGAGAGTTTTGAGCATCCAAATAAGAGTAATGAGTCGGGGAAATACTTGGGTAAACTCATGTGAGAATTTTATGCGTGTTAAACATATATAATTTGTTATGAATGAGATTGAGAATGTGAACTTAATTAGGAATCTCATTGGGGCAGTGAGTGTAATGAAAATATATGTTGAGGAAGAGTGTGGGCAAAAGGGAATAGTAGGCAAACATTATTGTCCTAACATTGACATTTCTCCTTCATGTGATTTTTCTTTATTCCAGAATAATCATCCAATTCATTTTATCATTACTATCTATGATCTGGGCACGGATTCGAGGACGAATCCTTTTCAAGAGACAGAGAATGATGTGTTCCAGAATGTGTTTTGTTTGTTGGACCAAGTTAACTTGAAGTTGTGGCTGATTGCATGGCTTGGTCAGATTGGTGTATTTGGGCCATTTTGGTGGATTTGGAAGATTCCTTGGGTTCTGGAGTTTGGTCCATGCATGAGAATTTATATGAAGGATTTATTATGTCTAAATCAAGAATGAAATGGGTTTTGGACGTGTATGGGCTGCCTTGATTTATTTTCGCCTTTATTTCCGAATTGTGCATTAGTAGTGGCTGGATTTGCGCAGTCTTCGTAATTTAGACGTAACGTTCTCGTCCGATATCCGATTTTGGTGATTCAAATTGCAGTGGAAATAGAACTCGTAGCTCTACAACTTTGTAGATTACATCAAAGTCAAGTTCGGACTTATTCATGGTCAAAATACGGATGCAACATATCCCTATAGTTTTTATATTTTATATTTTTCAAAGTTATGTGTTGTTAAGTGCTGGGCTGAACTTTAATTATATTACAAAGCCCATTCATGAAATTTTCAAGTATTTTATATGTTATTGGGTTTATTTTATTAGGGTTTTATTATATTTGGGTATAATTAGGGTTAGCCACCTATTTAAAGGGGTATTATTCATTGTAATTGGGAATTAACTAAGAATATATCTTTTTATAAAATAAATTGACTTATGTCATCTTGAGAGAGTGGATTCATCCTTGGTTTTACGGAGGAACAGATCACAACTTCAAGTTAACTTGGCCCAATAAATAGAACACATTCTAGATTACATCAAGTTCCCACCCTCCCAACCCTCGTTGGACCACAATCGTAGGAACGGATCTTCAAGGTTACTTTAAGATATTCCCAGAAATAAGTCAAAATATAGTAAATGAAGACCAAAAACATAAGACATTCAGATGTAATTTAAGGACGAAACAGAAGTAAGAGTTAGTTCTGAGTAAAAGAGTCAGGAAAGAAGTTGTTAAGAATGAGTAGTACAGAAATAAAGTAGTAGACAAGTAATGACCGAAAGTTTAAGGAATCAAGGTTTGATGAAATGATGAGTATGTAAGGAAGGAAGATATTCCTTAGGTAAGAAAGCATTGACAAGGAGATAAGAGAACAGTGTTGAATATGAATCAGAAATATGTGAAAAGTGATATTGTTGTGATATTATTATATCGTACCGCAAGTGTACGGTGTCAAGTTTTAGTATAAATCAGTGAAAGAGTGTCGAACCCATAAGGATTGCGTTAACTCGCACTAAGTACTACAATTGATAATCCTAACTTTATTTATAAAACAAATAATAAATATTTTGGTAAATAAATAAATATAAAAATAATTTGATAGGAGGAACTAATACGATAGAGATTCTGGATCCTGATTTCACCTAGCTGTCACCTATGTATTTGTAATGCCAATTAATCTTTGTTCAATTATATTATTTATAAGTCAAGATTCCGCAAATATCCACTCCCTCTATCGAGTATCAGTGAAAATATCATCAACTACAGACTTCGATATCTCTATAAAAATACAATAGTTAACAACTCATTACTCTTTGTGATTCTATATTAAGGACTTCAAAGGACTAAAGATTCTCTCGAACTCTATAAAATCCTAGGTCATATTCTCTAGATCCATTCAAAATCCCCTCTCTCGAATGATAGATTCTAAACATTCATCATCTTCAATTGTGGCCAACAATCAAGAAGCATTAAACTCAAAAGAATATAAATAAATTAATAAAACTTCATAACAAAATTGATAAACAAAATACAAGGTTCAAGCATAGATTACATCATTCTCCAAAATTAAGGAGTTAATTCATGACAAAAGATAAAAACAATAAATAACAAGTCATGAATCTAATGGAAATCATTAGAGTTCTAAGAAAGAAACAAGAAGATAAAACTCGAATTGAATCTCTTCCTCCTCGGACGTCACCGTCTTAATCTCCACTTGTTGCTCTTCAATCCTCTCATTGGATCTCTAAAAATATTTGTTTTTTTTTTTTTCTGATGTGTATTAGCCTCCCCTTTGAGTGTTGGATGATCTGTTATATTTATAGTGGAGGCTGGGAGTCTTTGGGTACCATTAGGGATCTTAAAAACCCTAAAATCCATGTTCCTGTACACGTCTGGCTTCTCCCGCAGCGCTGCGGCTCCTTAAGTGGGCGATGCGGCGCCAAAGTCTCGGATTTCAGTATGGAGAGCTTAAGACGCCATGGCGCCTGGACTTTTGCTTGAAGAGGGCGCTGCAGCGCCAGTCTAGCTCACAGGCGCCGCGACGCCTTGGTCTCTGTATTTTGTATGGATCTTGTGGCACCGCGGCGCTAGTAGAAAAATGGTGAAGAGGCGTCTTGGTGCCTGCATGTGACTTGAGCTTCGTCGGTCGCTTCCGAAAGTTTCCAAAACACGTGCAATTATCCCCAATCCATGTATTAATGCTCCTACAAATATAACATAAAATAAACGATAAATGATATTTAATATCTCGAAATATAACAAAACAATAAGCTAAAAATGTCGTAATAAGTGGGTATAAACCACACTTATCAGATACCCCCAAACTTAAGGTTTTGCTAGTCCCGAGCAAAAGATAAAAATAAAAACTAAATTCAAATAAACAATTAAAAACTAAATTAACTAAGCCACTTTCGTAGGGATCACGATTGCATTTAGCATATGCAACAAGCCTTTAAACCCCTAGGCGGCCCTAGTGGACGAGTTGTAGTCTCGTGAGGGCTTACAGCGACGACACCCACAAACGTCATTCACACACAATCATGCAAAAAATATAAAAAATAATAAAAGATAGTCCCGATAGTTGCACATAAAATTTTCCTCAAAGAAAGCTTATAAATGAAATTAGAGAACCTTCAAAGTATGCAATGCGACTCAAATCCAAATTCTTGAGTAAATCATCTAAGTCAGACTCCCAGTGTGTGTGTGTGTAAAGGTTCATTCACAGCTCGACTCATAAGTAAGCCAACTTAATGATTTCGTTTAGAAATTAGAATCGATGGGTCAAACCAACTTAGATATCTCAATTATGCTCTATAATTGCTTTATTTCGTGCTCAGTATGATATGATTTTTCTTTTTCTTTTCTTGTCTCTTTTTGCTTTTCTCATTTTGCACTCAATTGTTTTTTTTAACACACCTACCCTTTAAGGTAACATTTCTCCTCATGGTGGTCCTAATACTCGCCCATGGGTAGCTTCACGCTTATCGGTTATAGGTGGTTTATTTTCTTTCTTTAGAGACATTTTTCTTTTTAGCTATACCATACTTCATAACACTAGCAAATCAAGATAGATATCTAAGCAAACGGTCATTCATCGACATGCAATTTCTTTAACTAGTCATCTTGTCAACTACTTAAGTTTTCACTGTTAAAAACTTGTTTTTAAGTGCTTACGAGTCTAACATAGATCTGTTATTCAAGGCATCAGATAAAAGTAAATCGGGCACTTATCGTTTCTAAAATTTCACTAATAAACAAACAATATCATCACATGATTTATGCTTTACTATCAAAGACTAAAACAATTTTTTTTTCAATAAATTTAAACAACTAAATAGCAAGTAAACAACATACACACACCCCCAAACTTAAAATTTGCATTGTCCTCAATGTAAGATAAATATCAAGAGCAAGAGTGAGGAACAACACTACCGTGCATGGAGTTGATCAGACTCTTACTGGTTAGAATTTGGTTGTGCGGGCGTTGTGTGTCTCGTGCTACCTGCATAAATAAAATGCAAATTAATAAATAGCACACAATAAAATAAAAATTAAAAATAAGGAAAATAAATAAATGCAATTAAATGCAAGGGTTGCCTCCCCGCTAGCGCTAAGTTTAACGTCTTCAGCCAGACGGAACCACCCAAATGGTGGTCATGGTAGCTTAAACGTAGTGAACCGGGTAATTTCATCTGGTTTCTTCTTTGGTATCCACCGGTTCTTATGACATGAAAAAGATAGCTTGGCAGGCTGTGGTGATTTATCCATAGATGGTCCTCCAGAATATGTAGATTGTCCCCCAGTTGGAAATTCTGGACTGCACATTCGGCAAAATTGGCCCGGCTTCCTTTTTAACCTTCCAGGGATCATCTCCAAGTGAGAACTGGCCTTTCTTTTCCTCTTTTTACGGTGCTTTGGGAGTGGTTTCAGGTTTAGCTGCAGAGAATCTTCCTTTATGCATGGCTGTATTATGCTCATAGGTCGCTGAAATGATTCACCCTGCGTGTTTACAACTCCATTTTCTACTGTATTTATCCTGTGACATTCTACATCACCTTGAGGGCTCGGCATGGCTCTGAAAACACTGAAGGTGACTTCTTCATTTTGACCTCTCATTATCAATTCACCTTTGTTTTCTTCTTCTGTTACTGTTTCCTCCTGAAATACCATTTCATCTTCTTTACTGCCTAAGTCCTGAGAGGTGTCTTTAAACTCTTTTCCGCTCCTACAGGTTATGATTTGACATTACTCATTGGGGTTGACTTCAATATCACTCGGAAACACCCATGTCTGTTGATTGGCCATTGAAGAAACAAGCAACCTAATTTGCGCTTCTACAGATTTCATATTTGCCTCTATATTGCCCATTCGTGTTTCAATGTTATCCAACATTGACTCATTCTTCTCAAACCTCTCTGAAGCTGTAGCTACAAATGTGCTCATGAGGTCTTCTAAGGAAGGTTTCTGCTCAGCTCTTGGATAATTGAAGCCATGAGTAGGTTGCAAAATGTTTTCCATATCAGCATATGAAAAATTATGATGATAATAGTTAGGCATAAGACTGCCTCTATAGTTGTTGAAGTTCCGATTGTTCACATACTGTACTTGTTCAAATCCTGCTCCTCTATTGGATAAAAGCATTCCATTAGCAGAAGCAGCTTCAATAGACGGTTGGCCAATTTGATTTGTCAATACTGCTATATGAGTTGTGAGGGATGATACTTGAGCTATCAGTGCACTAACAGGATCTGCCATTGCTTCTTTTCAAGCTCACCTCGTAAGAAAAAAAATAAAACAAAATAAAATAAAATAAAATAAAATAAAATAAAATAAATAATAAAAAATTAAGACAAAAATAAAGGAAATAAAAAAAATAAAAAAAATAAAAAAAAATTCTAAATTAAAGCTAAAATTACTTGGTAGTAGTATTAATGTGAATTAAACAAACAATCCTCGGCAACGGCGCTGAAAACTTGTTGTGATATTTTTATATCGTATCGTAAGTGTACGGTGTCAAGTTTGAGTATAAATCAGTGAAAGAGTGTCGAACCCACAGGGATTGCGTTAACTCGCACTAAGTACTACAATTGATAATCCTAACTAGATTAGTACAGAAATAATAAGAAATGATATTAAGTAAGCATTAAGGATTTTTTTTAGTATTTGAGAGAAATCAAAGACCCATTACGTTTTAGTTCACGTAATCTTTATGTTGTGCCCAACCTCAGTCTAAGTTGACTGAATCGCCACGAGTTTGGGGGATAGCCTTAGCCATAGGAATGGGTGATTTGGCAAGGATATAGAATAGAAAGGAGAAATTAAGATTATTATAATGTGGGAGACAATAAAGAGGAGGTATCTTAGCATGCATACAGGAATAGAACACGAGTCAAAGTGAAGGAATAGCAATCAAATTTGCAGTAAAAATGAGAATAAGTATAAAAAGGAAATGAACTTTAACAGGCCAAGACGTCAACATAAATATTAATAGCAGAGAATGCGGTTTATGTGCCAATGAACATACATGTAAGCCTGATCTTTAGCCAACTGAGAGGGACCATTAGAAAACTACCCAGAAGAAATATTTTGAGTACAAGCGACATCGGTAGACAATATCAATAAGTTAGAAAACCCTAAGCCATGAATAAGAAAAAATATTGGAACTTGAAGAGAGAAGCTCATAAGCAGTTAAAGTTTGGCAAGGAGAATATAGAAAGTTAAGTAGAAGAAAGAAAATTAAGATCAAGTTGGATAAGTGGAGCAAATGAGTGTTGAGTACAAGTTTAGAGACATCAATATTTTTAGTGAGAGTCAAAGGTACCAGCTACTAAGGACCTGTTCAAGTCAAGTGAATGTTGAACACAACTAGAGGTCCAAAAATATAGTAGTTTAGAATACTCAGTAAAAACCTTATGAAACAAGGACGAGGTGGTACTTCTCAGAAAACAACCTAAGAAATATTCGCTAAAGCCACAAACTCTGTAATAGCTTACCCAAGTATGGCAAAAGGTTTTAAGTATAAGTTAGATATTATGAATGATGGAGAACTTCGTATATGCACTAGTCTAAGAGTAAATGATCAGTCGGACATAAGCCTTTGTTGTTAAGTCACTTAAAAGACCAAATGATATAGAATAGTTACAGCAAAGTAAGAGTTCACACTAACAAGTTAGTGTACAGCTCTAGTTATTACTTCCAGGTCATGATATTCTAGGTTCAGTATGATCGTCACACTAACCTGTGGCATGTTGGTAGCACTCGGGAACCATTGAGGAATGGTATAATATGGTGGATAAAAGGAGACGGGTATGTAATCAGTTTAAGTCTGTGATTTATAAGATCTCGAGTTTAAAGAGGATTCGAGGACGAATCCTATTTAAGGGGCGAGACTTTATAACGACCAGAGATTTCTACTACTGTTGACTGTAATACTATTACATTACGGAATGAGTGTATGCAATATAAAATTATATCTGAGCATATATACATTCATGGAACGACCTTATAGATAACGGTAAATTCTTCGAAACTTCGATGCGAAACTTTACGCTGTTCCACTTTGGACAACCCATGGTAATTGGGCCGTAACTTTCTCATATAGACTCTGATTTTAATGAATTTTATATCACAAGAAAATTAAGATCGAGATATACAACTTCTGAGTTGTATATTTTTCCAAATTCGAACCAGAAGCATGTCAAAAATTGAAATTTATTTTATGCTACAGTAAATTTCGTGGATGATCTAGAAATTGATGAGGTGGCAACATCTTGGCCACTCATGATCAATAAAATCAGCTCATTTTTGTCTATAAAAGGGGAGTTATTCCCTCATCTTCAAAAATAAGAAAAACGTGGAGAGAGATAGGGGGAAATTTTTCATGCAAAGTCTATTTCCATCTCCATTTCTTAAGATATTTGGAGCCATTCAAGTTCCATTTTCAAGTTTGGTAAGCTTCTTCTCCCTTTCTATCTTCTTAATTTTAGTTTTAGTAACAGAATTAAGAATCCCATTTTCATACCTAATTAACCTTAGTAGTGGAAATTACTTGATTTGGCCCTAGAAGGTTGTTGACATGTAATAAAGCTTTTATGTTATGAATATAATGGGAAATTAAAGTTTGTGAGTTGTTGTTATTAAAGAAAATGGGTTGTGTTGAATTGAGGATATTGCTTAAGTTGAAGATTTAAAAGGAGTTTTGACCAATGTTGAAGTTAGTTACTTGTGTGGTATGATTGGGAAGTGAGTTTGGGGCATAAGGACATGAAGAAGTGGGTTTCAGGCCTGAATTTTGGACTTGCGTCGCGACGCCAATCACCGTGCATCGTGACGCGTTCTGGAAAATTTGAGGGGATATGTTTCTGGTATGCACACGTCGCGACGCGCACAATAAAATTCAGGACACGTTTCTGGTTGATTCGTGTCGTGACGCGCAGTGTCCTACATCACGACGCGTGATCAAAATATTGCCCGAATCAGTTTAAGCCATTCCAACTTTATCCGAACGCGTTAGGGGCTACCCTATAAGTCCCATATAA
Organism: Zanthoxylum bungeanum; assembly: GCA_019454045.1. Lineage (NCBI taxonomy): Eukaryota > Viridiplantae > Streptophyta > Magnoliopsida > Sapindales > Rutaceae > Zanthoxylum > Zanthoxylum bungeanum. Next base: position 52,688 of record SKCR01026283.1, on the reverse strand, counting down.
ACTCGTATGTATTAATTTCATCATGATAAACGTACACTATGCTTCCAAGTGATAGCCTTTACTTGAATAAGCAAATTGAGCTTGATTCCGACCTATTTATTCCTTGTCCGTTTTCTAATCGAAATTATCGATGATAGGTCGTCGCAAGAACCACAAGTTTCACCTGCAAAGTGAAGAAAGACCAGCGAAACTCCAAAACAGTGAATGGACACTACTCTTTTTAATTAACTTTTATTTTGCAAACAAACTTATTTTTTTAATGCTTTAAGGCGTTAGATTACTTTTATCACAATTATTTTATGAGGATTTATGTTTTAAGTTATGTTTGAGACATAAATATTTTTAAAGCATGATTTCATGGTTTTCCGGGGTATGGGGGAAAAACCCACCCCAATATGTAACTTATACCGACATGGAATTGACGGACAAAAAGCATGTGCACATGTAGAGGACTGGGGGATGACGATACGTAACACCCCCAAATCATAGTTCAGGGCTAGGGGACGGCGATACGTAACGCCCCTAGACCCTAGATTCAGAGCTGGTGGGTAGCATAGATCCGGACCCCCAGTTCTAGTTCTGTGGCTTGGGGGACGGCGATACGTAACACCCCAAAGTCATGGATTTGCACTGCTGTCTCCAGTTAGGCTTATGGGGGACGGTGATACGTAACGCCCTCATACGTTAATTGTTTCAGTTACAGATCAGTTTTCTGATACCAGACTTATAGAGAACAATTTTCAGATACAAAAATCAGTTTTTCAGAGAAAGTTTTCAGAAATAGAAACCAGTTTTTCAGAAACAGTTTTCAGAAATCATGAATATTGAAAAATTTTAAGAACAGTTTTCCGAGAGGTTTTAGAAAAGATTAGTTTTCTTAAAAGAAGCCCATAGATTTCAGACAGAAAAAGAGTTTTGATACAAAGATTTTCTTGAGTTTTTGGTTTTGGAACCAAATATTTTTACAACAGTATTTTAGTTTTTCCATCCATTACTTAGATCATACAACGATCTAACCCCCCACTTCCAGTTTTCTATTCTTGCAGGTATTCTCAGAGGACGAGCTCGGGAGGGCGGATACTGATGGAGTCGAAGAGTATTTGACTTGGAGGGTACTTTACCGAGTGTATCGTTTGGGATCTGACTTATAGTATGTTGGCGTCTTCAATGTTGTCTGGACCATATGAAAGCCAGGTCTCTAACTTGACTCTACATGAGCCATATGGAATGTTCCCAGTCGACTGAACCAGATGAAGGTCATGATAATCCCTATATTACGGTTCAAATGACCTGGAGAATCTTCAATGTCGACTGGACCAGATGAAGGCCAGGTTTTCAACTTGACTCTACATGAGCCATGGGGAATGTTCCCAGTCGACTGAACCAGATGAAGGTCAGGATAATCCCCATATTACAGGTCAAAGGACGAGGGGAATCTTCAATGTCTTCTGGATCAGATGAAGGCCATGTCTTCAAATTGACTCTACAATGACATAGGTGCATAAGTGCTAAGATAGATTTTAATGGTTAAGTTCAATAGTACTTCAGAATAGCAAGCTTTCTAATCGTCAAAATAAGATTGGAATTCTATCAGACATGAAACTGAAGGATGGTAGCAAGTATAACCCATAAGTTCCCTTGCAATGTACATAGCTAAGAAACAAGACAAAGTACAATTGAGAACAGATTTATTAAGGTATAACATAAAGAAGGACAAAGAAACTGGGTATACGAATATCGTTGAGATGAGGGCAACACCTGACAGAATAAGACTATGTGAATAACTGAAGTAAGATATTTTTAAGTACAATTGGGCTAAGAGAACAAGTTAGTGCAAATGATGGATAACCAGATTTATATTAGCAATGAACTTAAAGGTTGAGATAGAAGAACTTAGAGAACGGAGCCCGTAAGTAGTTGAAATTTAGCAAAGATGAAATAAACAGCTGAACAATTAAATTAAGAGGATAAATGTCAATGTCAAGTTGAGCAGGTGGAACTGGAGATGTATTAAGTATGATCATTTTTACTAGCAATAAGGGTTGTCCTTGTATATATTATCTCAGAGCTATGGTAGAACGTGAAGAAACCTATCTATAGGAAACATAATCACCTCTAAAAATGTGAAGACATTAGATAAGAAGGAATTGAAGATACACTTAGTAAGGTTATTAAAGAAGATATATTATAAAAAGGAAGTGAAGAACTCGAGCTATATTTAAAATCAAAGGAAACGAGGTTATCGGCTATAGTATAAAGTACAATAGTGATACATTAAGTGTGAAGAGTAGCAGAAGCCCCCAAGTGATATTTAAGAATTATTATGATCATGACAGGAGATATAAGAAGTGAGGATAAATGATTCAATTGGAACAGTCGTGTATATGACCATATTAGCACGAATGCATCAAATTCGTTTAGGACCTTACAAGTTAAGTATGCAATAATGGATAAGTGGTCTTTTAGGAAATCTAAAGAGGTATTAAACCCTTAAATAAAAGGAGGAGATAAACTAAAGTCATAGAGTTTCAGATAGAAAGGAGTAATTCATGCAGGCACCGGTTCGAAGGGAACCTAAGTTCGGACTATAAGAGATTGAGTACTTCTAATACACCATTTGGGATATTTTGTACTGTGAAATAAGAAATAGATAGAATTTTATGAAGGATAACTTCCTGGAGGGTTGACACCTCTATAAATAGGCTAGATATATGACACGAATTCTCAAAAACTAAGCTTTCAGTTACAAGAATCGAATAAAGTATACCAAGATAAGAGATTCCCAGAAGTAATAGTATTGAGTTCTTGAGCAGAATAAAAGAAAGCAAGTAAAGGAATATAAGAATAATAGAGACCAGATATCTTCAAACCAAGGCGAACCTAAAAAGTGCAACGTCAGAAATGATTTGAGGACGAATCCTATTTAAGGGAGGAGAATTTGTAACACCCCAATAATCTTGACGACTATTATGTTATGAGACACATGATACATGATATAAATCATGTATGAACACGTATACATTCATGAAATGACTTTTTGGACATTCGACAAATTCTTCGTAGTTCTGATACGAAATTTATTCCAAGGTAAAATCCGGATAGCTCAAGGTATTTGAGCAGTAATATTTTCATACGATCTTTGATATTTATAAACTTTATATCGTCGGAAATCTAAGACCGAGACCTACAACTTTCACGTTGAATATTTTTCCAAATTTGAATAAAAAATAAGCCAAAAATTGAGATTTTCGCGGCAGCTATAGTAATTTCGAAAATGTCTAGAAGTTGGTGATGTGGCAAGTTTTGGACCACTCTTTTGAAACAAAAATCAGTCATTCTCATTATAAAACCTGCACTATTCACCATCCTCATAATTTTTTTGGTCAAAAACATGGGGAAACTTAAAGAGAAGCTTGGAGGAAAGTTTAGAAACAAGTAGTATTGATCTCAAGTTTATTTCTCACGGAAAGTGAGTTCTAATTTTCTTTCCCTCTTCTAATTTTAGTTTTGGACTTAAAACTTTTAAAGCCCAAAATTTTCATTCTTGAATCCTAATTGCTCACCTTCATATTTGAGCCTAAATGTAATGAGTAGTAAGCATATTTATGCATTTTATGATATTATACTCATGGATTAAACATGAATATGTTGGATGCCCAATTATTCTTCCCTTTAAGGGCAGGCCGAATTTCATCAAATAAAAGGGGGGTTATTATTATTTTCATTGTTATTGAATGATATTTATTCAAGTGTTGGATTGATGTTAAGATATGAATTTGGTTTGGTCATGATGGAAAGTTCAAAGATGGCAAAATAAACTCTTGGTCAATTGTATGTGGATGTGTTGGGGGAATTATAGTTTGTGATGGATAATATTCTAACATGTTGAAGTATAGATGGAGGTGTTGGAATTGCCTCAGGCAGTTTCATGAAGAATTGATTTTTGGCCTGAAAATGGGATAGCGTCGCGACGCCATGTGAATGCTCTCTATTTTGGGTCTGGAAGTGAGGGTGTCATAATGCTCGAGTAGCGAGACGCGACGCAAAAGCAATATCGCGACGCTTAAACTCTGGTGTCGCAATGTGAAAGTGTAAATGCTCTCTGTCTTGTTTTGCTGATATGGGCATTGCGACACGTGGTAAAATAATGAATTCAATTCATTTCAATCCCAACTTAAGATGTTAGAGACCACCTTAAGAGTTTTATATCACCACATATTTATACATTACAACATGTCACAAGTATGATACATCATGTAGTAATAACAACTACTTGAATTGAAAAATTTAGCCTAGTTCCGAAACATTATCCACAATTATATTCTAACTAAGTCTATCAATCATAGATTTACAGCTAGCCAGATTCCAAATCAGTTTTTTTTTTCTGAAACTTATGTTTACTTATATATTTTTAGATGAAACTTACTTTTCCACGTTTAGGGCGTTAGCCAAGTTTATCTCAGATGTTTATGAACGAAAATTATTTGAGTAATGTTTTAGAAAGAAATGTTTTATAAAGCATGAGTTTTGTGTTTTTAGAGGCATGAGGGAAAACCACTTCAGTATGTAACTTGACTAAGATATGGAATTGACAGATACAAATATCGTTTGTACACGTAGTACAACACTAGAGATGATTGATGCCCATTGATCCCAGATTTTGAGTCTGGAGGGTAGCATAGATCTGCATCCCCGACTCTAGATTTGTGGCTTGGGGGATGGCAAGACGTAACGCCCCAAGACCACCAGATATTTGCGTACGGGGGGACGCCCCTAAGCTCCAGATTTTACGTATGGAGGGATGACGATATGTAATTCCCCCAAGCGCCATATATTTAGATACAGATTTTTCAGATACATGTTTTTAGAAACAGATATCCAGAAATAGATTTTTCAGAAATGATAAGATTTACAAAAGAGTTTTCACGGGAAGTCGGTTTTACAGAAAAGCTCAAAATCTTATAAACAGAAATGAGTGTTCAGAAAAGTTTTACAGAAACATAGGTATTTCCAGTTAAGAAAAAGATTTCAGAAAAGATAATTTTCTGGGAGGATTTTCATTTTTAGAACCTTGAATTTTCCAGAAAGAATCAGTTTTCGATTTAAACTGTCCATTCACTAGATCATTCAAACGATTTATCCCCCCCACTCCCACTCCCAGTTTGTTGTTTTACAGGTATACTTGGAGGATGAGCTCGAGAGGATGGATACTGATTGCAGACACTAGAGGGTTCGAGTTCACCAGATCGAGTAAAGTGTTACAGTCCAATTAGAGTCAAAGTAAAGTTGCATACATATATTATTATTGTATAAGTCATTGTAATAATTTAAGTGTCCATAAACAGAGTTGCAAAGAAATATATTATTGAGTATTCTGTTATGAGTTTGAAATGTATTTTATGATGTTAAGTTGGGCTATGGTCCCATACATAAGTTATATTTGAAATAAGATTAGTTGGGTTGACCATAGCCATAGAGTTAGAGGCTCAGGGGGATAGGACAACATATTCCCTACCGGTTGCATCTTCCTGAAGAGGGATGTTACAAACAGTATGTAATGTAATAATGATATTTTATTATTAGAATAGTCAGGACCAAAAAAAATTTATTAGGTAATTATGAAAAAAATTTAGCACCCTGAAGATATTTTCCCAAAAGTGAAAGCAAAGGGACAAAAAGAGAGAGCTAGTAACAAGTAACAACCAGTTTGTTGGAATGAAGAGGAAAAATAATTTTCCCAGAAAATTATTAAAGAAAACAAAGAAAAGATAAAAATAAGAGAGGTGTTTTTCCTTTTTGTGGGTGTAAATTGCAAAAATCAACAACAATTATTTGTTGTTCCAACAGATTTGTAACTTTTTAAAGGCTCCTTACCAGCTTGTAACAACTAGAGGACCCCATAAGCTTATATTATTTACCAATTTCTCTTTTCAGAAACTCATTTACGTTTGTTTTCGTTTTCATGGTATTTTTTTTTTGAAAAATATTTTTATTTTATTTTATAATATTTGAGAAAATTATTAAAAAATTTCGAAAAATTTAGTTAATGTAAATTATTTTCTGATAAAAAAATTATTTTCGAAAAATGACTTGCGAAATTTTAATATGTATTTTGGAATACTCAGTGAATATGCCATGGTAATCACTAAGTATTCCAAAATACTCACCCCAACCACACTTGATCTGTTTTGCAGGTTTTATGGAGGACGAGCTCTTCGAATCGAATACTATTTTGCAGTCACTAGGGTGTTATGAGTCCGTCGAGTTAAGTATCTTGAGCATTATATAGTCATAGTTATGTTTTGGAAAATTATGTATAAAGTTATCTTTAATCAGAATAGTAAAGTTTGTTGTAATGTATATAATTATTCAACTTCATAAATATATATATATATATAAAAGTCGGGCTTATCGCCCTTATGTGTTTAATGCATGATCTATATGTTATAATGTGTAATGAGTTCAGTAGATGCATATAGACAATCAAACAGAGGCTGACGGTGATGGTGGAATTTGTCACTTGCCAGTAACATCTCTGGATTTGGGATATTACACTTCGAGTGTTTGTGGATCAAAAATTACTCGGGTTCAGACTCGAACCTTTTTTCCATCCATGTTTCTAATCAGCAGAAATTATTTCTTGAAAAAAATTAGACGTGCCAAATATATGAAAACATTTTTCGGAAAATATTTTCAAATTATAGGCAAACACTAATTGTTGGGGTTGGTGCTCAGAGCGCCAATTACCGGTTGTATTTCTTATGAATACTTCTGTAAAACATTATTATTATGAATAATATATGCAGTTTCTATAATATAATCTATCTTATTAAATGGTAAAGACGTAATGACTTTAGAATGATTAGTCATGGTACTGTTGTAAAAGCGTCGCAACGGACATTGAGTAGTATCATGACGTTGTCATTCTCAGACAGTTCCTGGTCAAGGTTTACACTACTTGGTCAGTATAGTAAACCCGTTGAGACCGGTACATGTCGTATACTGGAATATATGATTCCAATGGTTTCTCAATGAACCATAAGTCTTGGAGACTAGTATAGACGTGTAGGTGTTTATAGCGGATAAACACTGAACGACTCACCGAAGATTCTTAATGGATGGTACACCAGCGTCAATAAGAATCTTCTCGGGTTGAGTAGCACTTGTGATTCTTAGACTTGAGATGCCATTTTGGGGCACATGAGACATCTTCTACACTTAGATGGCAGTCACGTCACCGATCTATTAAGATCAGACCTCCACCTGTTCGTTGGGTGTAGACAGATCCTCAGGGTGTCCTATGTGTATCAAGATAGGATCCGTCAGTTCTGTGTATCAGAGCATAGGTAGTCCATATGATTAGCAATCAGATAAAACCATGGGCCCGTGGTAAAGTTTAGAAGCTAGTTCTAAACATACTTTTAGAGATTGCTAATGGAATAGTCGACTGGATAATCCCCATAGAGATTTGACGTTTACATCTGTATCTCTGGGATTTATCCGGATACCTGTGACGGAGGAATTATACATTTTCCATGACCTCAACCTGTATGGTTCAGCGAGATTATCCGTGATCGTCATAATCTACGGGTGGATAGATTATGGACACGAAATTTGATTTCGTGACAGATATACCTGAATCTAGAGAGTCTCAATAATGAAACATACTCGTAGAGCACTAGAGAAACATTAATAAATAATATTGATTATTTATAAAGTCGTTTAAAGGTTAAACGCAAGATACGTGCTAAAGGGACTAGATAGTCATTTGCCTAATTATTGTGTATTTACATTTAATACTTGATTAATTTAAATACACATTAATTAATAGTCAAATTGAGATATTTGACTAATATCCTAAATGAATATATGTTTTTGATATTTAATGTAAATATAATACATATATTTAATATATTTGTATTTAATTAATTAATTATTTATTTAATTGTTAAATGATTAAATTAATTAAAATATAAATATCTTAACTTAGGATATTTGATGTAAATGATATTAGTTGCCTTTGTTGACTTAATTAAATATCTAATAAAGTGTTATTAGGATATTTATGCAAGTTGACTAAATGAATTTGAAATGAAAATTGAAATTAATATTTTTGTATTTGGCTTAGGTAATTTCGGCCAAGGCTAAAATCAACAAGTACAAATTGTTTTCATTTCATTTTCATTTGATAACCTAATACACTTTACTAAAAGAAACTCCATTGAAGAAGCCAAAGGAAACTTGAGAAAAGAAAGACAAAAATCAAGAAAGCTTGGATTTTTAGTAAGTTTCTTGAACTTGCTATTAGTAAGGAAATTGTTCCTTAGGTTCTAGGATTTAATATATGATATTCTTAGGTCATTTGTTTCTATGTTCCTTGTGGTTTTTGTTGATGGAAGTTTTGATGAAGGTGTAAAGCATGTGTGATGAAGGAAGTGTATGACTATTGTAGTAATAAGCTTTCTTTTAAGGTTTTGGAAACCATGTTGCTAATCTAGAGTTGTTGACCCACTCTTAGATGACCTAGATTTGATCTTGAGTTGTTTAATTGTGTTGAGACTTGGATTGGATGTGAGAATGATGATTGAAGTAATTGATTTAATGTATTTGATCTAATTTGTCCAATTTGTGGAAATTGAAAAATTAGGGTTCATGACCAATTCCAAATTTGGGGATTTTCATATATGTTGTGTATTTGTGTGTGTATATGATGCATATAAAGTTTCATGTTCATTGGATTACATCTTGATGTGTTTTGAAGCATGAAATGACAAAGTGCACCAAATGGCACCCTTGTGAGGCTCTCGGCCAAATGGATAAAATTTGGGGATTTTGTTGCTTTTGGTGTTTTGATGTTTTGAACATGCTAAGTTCATCTTAGAAATGATTTAGAGTCATTCAAAATTGATTTGATCAATTTCGGACTAAAATGGACAAAAATACCAAGTAAGGGTAATTTGGTAAATTCACCTAAATATGATTTATTGAATTTTATTTCATAATTTGATTATTGGAATATTAAATAAATATGTTTATTTAATTAATCCGAGAAAAATTTTTGAAATCGGAAAATACGATTTTCCACCGCTTCCGCTGCGTTACCGGATTCAGCCCCTAAAAACCCCTACAAAATGGTATCAGAGCCAGTCTGATTCTAGGCCACCTAAAATGATTAACCTTCATTGAATCAATGTTTAATCATGTTTTCTTGACTTTATGCATGCTTATTAGAATCTAATTTGGTTAGATTTAGGGTGTATGACACTTAGCGGAAAATCCCTAATTAATAAGGTTTTAATGTATTTATGTATTTGATGCATGTTATGTGGTCCGTCTTGTCAATACGGTTTATGAATAATTCTCTGGGACTACATCCGAGACCGTGCCTCTGCTGTGAGGGTGTAGCCGATAAAGATTTATTTATACCGGATGTATATCAGATACTAGGTAAATTCAAGTAAAAGCGGAATTCTGAACGTGCCATAGCTGTCAGGATTACTTAAGTAACTTGAGTTTATTATTGACGAGTTTAACCTTGGTACGTCTCCTTGTGGGCCTGCCTTCGCAGCGACAACGAGAAACGACCAGGACCGGAAACCCATGAGTCACTATTGAGTGATTGACAAATGAGTTGTCTACCTGATGAATATACGTAGGCGAGACCGTGCCTCTGCTGTGAGCTGAAGTATATTCACGGGATCCACCTTTCACTATTAGTATTTAATTTAATTATTAAATCTTTGTATTCTGTTTGGGGATTACATTATTGCATGATTTAGTGGGAGAGGCATTTTTAGATTAAAAATCCATGATCTAGGTTATGCTTTTGATATTATATGAAACTGTTTATTTTCTGCTAACCGTTTTCGTGATCTATATGATAGATTGGCGATGGCGGCACAATCCACAAATCATTTTGCGCGTATGCTTGATGCGAACAAACTGAAAGGCGCTGAGAACTTCGCTGACTGGGAATTGGATTTGAGGATTGTCCTCGATTCTGAAAAGCTGGGATATGTTCTTGAGGGTCCGTTGCCCCTTGCTGTGGGTGCGGATGCTTCGGAGGAGCAACGCCAAGTTTTTGAAACTTGGAAGGATGATGATTTAAGGGTTAAATCATACATCCTTAGTTCACTGTCTCCGAAACTCAAGCAACAATACTATGGTATGATAGATTCTTATAGTATGATGACGCGATTGAGACAATCGTTTAAGAACCAAGAACAAGTGATTGTTCACAAAGTCACCATAGAACTGTTCCATGCGCGTCTGGATGAGGGGCAAAATTTTAGCCCACATGTTCTTCAGATGATCGATCAATTGAGGCAACATAATCTCATCTTGAATGACATTCTCGGTATGAGTGTCATTCTTGGTTCACTACCAGCTTCATTTCGCCAGTTCGTGATGTACTTCAACATGCACGGGAATGTCTGTACCTACCACGAGCTGCATAAGATGTTGCTCACGGCAGAAGAGGACCTTAAGAAGGGATTACCGACTCGCCCTCCTAGATCTACTTCTCTTTCTGCTTCTTCCCAAGGATGGTCCAAGGGAAATAACAAGAAAGGCAAGAAGAAGAAGAAGGCTTTTGGTCCTCAACAACAGGCGAAGATTGCTAAGCCCAAAAGGGCTTCTGAAGACAAATGCCACCACTGCGGCAAAGTCGGGCATTGGAAAAGGAACTGTCCTGATTACATCGCCCAGCTGAGGAGAGACAGAGCATCTACATCATGTACTTTTATTTTTCCAGTTATTGATTTATCTTTGGCTTGTGAAGCCGTTACATCCAACTGGATTTTAGATTCTGCTTGTCCCATTCACATTTGCAATTCGTTGCAGGTGCTAAAGGAAAGTAGGAGGCTGAAGCCCGGGGAGATGCAGTTGCGATTCGGGAGTGGAGACTCTTTGGATGCAGTTGCGGTGGGAGTATGCGAGATCTCATTGCCGAATGGGATACTTTTGTTAAATGAATGCCATTTTATACCTGGATGTGTAGCTAATATTATATCACTTTTTGTATTGGATACATAAGGCTTTTGTATTAATATTAAGAACAGTTCTTTATATTTATATGATAGTAATAATATTCAGATCCTTTGTTGTCCAAACCAGCATGGTCATTATACATTGCAAACTTCAAAAGATATATTAAATACTGGAGTTAATAAACGTAGTTTACCTGTAATTAATAATACTGAACTTTGGCATATGAGACTTGGTCACATTGGCGTTAAACGCCTTACCCATTGGTTAGGAAGGTTTGATACCAGATCTTACCATTGAATCTTATCCAACTTGTGATCCTGTATTCAGGGTAAGATGACCAAAGCCCCATTTTCTGGTGTTGGACACCGCGCCACTAACTTACTGGAACTCGTACATTCTGATGTATGTGGTCCACTAAGTCAAACTGCTCACAGTGGTTATTCGTACTTCGTTACCTTTACCGATGATCTGTCACGGTACGGTTATGTCTATTTGATGAGACATAAATCGGAAACCTTTGAAAAGTTCAAATAGTTCCGAAATGAAGTAGAAAAACAAACTGGTAAATATATTAAATGCCTTCGATCAGATCGAGGCGGCGAATATATGAGTGGTGAGTTCATGGATTATATGAAGGAGAATGAGATTCTCGCTCAATATAATCCTCCAGGTACTCCACATCACAATGAAGTGTCTGAGAGGAGAAATCAGACTTTATTGGATATGGTCCGATCAATGTTGAGTTTCACAGATTTGCCCTATTATTTATGGGGCTACTCTCTCTTAACAGCCGCACATCTTTTGAACAAGATTCCTTCAAAAGCTGTTCCTACGACTCCGTATCAGATATGGTTCGGTAGGAGACCAAATCTTAATTATATTAAGGTTTGGGGTTGTCCTGCCTATGTCAGGGTGACTCAGCAAGATAAGCTTTCACCTCGAGGGCAAAAGTTTAGGTTTGTCAGATATCTGTTCTATGATACCGAGCATCGAAATGTGTTTGTAGCTCACTTCGCAAAATTTCTAGAAGTAGAATTTTTGTCAAAAGGTGGTAATCATAGACAGGTTGAGCTTGATGAAGTCCAACCTGAAAACAACGAACCAACGGAGGAACCTGAAGTTCAAGTAGATGAAGGACCTTCAACACACACACTCCGTAGGTCGGAAAGGGTATCTAGACCTCCTGAACGCTTGTATTTGATACAAGAAAAGAGTCTAGATGTTCTCTTAGTTGAAGAGACAGATCCTTTGACCTATAGAGAATCGATGTTGGACATCGACTCCGTGAAATGGAAAAGTGCCATGAAATCCGAGATAGACTCAATGCATGAAAATCAAGTTTGGGACTTGATTCCGCTTCCCGAAGGAATTGTTCCTATCGGTTGTAAATGGGTTTACAAGAGGAAGCGCGGGCCTGACAGGAAGGTTGAAACTTACAAGGCCCGACTGGTAGCAAAAGGTTACACGCAGCGACCTGGCGTCGACTACGATGAAACTTTTTCGCCGGTTGCAATGCTTAAGTCTATCCGGATTTTGCTTTCTATAGCTGTGTATCATGACTACGAGATTTGGCAAATGGATGTCAAAACGGCTTTTCTAAATGGATTTATTGATGAAGAAATCTACATGGAACAGCCGGAAGGTTTCGCATCCAGCGAAACCTCGGGTATGGTATGTAAGCTTAAGAAGTCCATTTATGGACTTAAACAAGCTTCACGAAGTTGGAATCTTCGATTCGACGAGATTATTAGATCGTCTGGTTTTCTCAAGAATTCGGAAGAATCCTGTGTGTATCAGAAGGCCAGTGGGAGCATGGTCGTATTTTTAGTCCTATATGTTGATGACATCCTAATCATTGGGAATGATTTAGGTATGTTATAAAGCGTTAAAGCATACCTCTGTAAGAATTTCTCCATGAAGGACCTGGGAGAAGCTTCCTATGTTATAGGGATAAAACTCTATAGAGATAGACAAAAGAGGCTGATTGGGTTATCTCAATCAACGTACATAGATAAGATCTTGGAACGGTATAGTTTTGGTAACTGTAAGATAGCAAACATACCGTTCAGACATGAGATACATCTTTCTAAGAAGATGTGTCCACAAACAGAAGATGAGAAGGTTAGAATGTCTAACCAACCTTATGCTTCGTGTTTGGGTAGCATAATGTATGCCATGTTATGTACGAGGCCTGATATCAGTTTCGCTGTTAGCGTAACAAGTAGATATCAGTCCAATCCAGGTAATGACCATTGGATGGCCATTAAACATATCCTAAAGTATCTTAAAGGTACTAATGATAAATTGATTATTTATGGAGGAAACGAGCTGGAGGTTAATGGGTATACAGACTCTGATTTTCAATCGGATCCCGATGATAGAAAGTCTACATCTGGATTTGTCTTTACCCTTAACGGAGGTGCAGTTTGTTGGAAGAGTTCCAAACAGGGATCAACAACAGATTCCACCACTGAGACGGAATATATTGCAGCTTCTGAAGCTGCAAAAGAGGCTGTGTGGATAAAGAACTTTATCACAGAATTGGGAGTTGTCCCAAGTATCGAGAATGCGATTCCGTTATACTATGATAGTACTGGAGAAATTGCGCAAGCAAAGGAACCGAGGGCGCATCAGAAGTCGAAGCATGTGGAACGCAAGTACCACATCATTCGAGAGATCGTGTCGCGGGGGGATATTGTCGTGTGCAAGGTACCGAGTGAAGATAATGTAGCAGACCCGCTGAAGAAGGCCATACCTCCGAAGTTGTTTGATAAACACGTGGAGTCGATGGGTATTAGATACAATCGATATTGGCACTTGAGCAAGTGGGAGATTTTGTTGGGGTTGGTGCTCAGAGCGCCAATTCCCGGTTGTATTTCTTATGAATACTTCTGTAAAACATTATTATTATGAATAATATATGCAGTTTCTATAATATAATCTATCTTATTAAATGGTAAAGACGTAATGACCTTAGAATGATTAGTCATGGTACTGTTGCAAAAGCGTCGCAACGGACATTGAGTAGTATCATGACGTTGTCATTCTCAGACAGTTCCTGGTCAAGGTTTACACTACTTGGTCAGTATAGTAAACCCGTTGAGATCGGTACATGTCGTATACTAGAATATATGATTCCAATGGTTTCTCAATGAACCATAAGTCTTGGAGACTAGTATAGACGTGTAGGTGTTTATAGCGGATAAACACTGAACGACTCACCGAAGATTCTTAATGGATGGTACACCAGCGTCAATAAGAATCTTCTCGGGTTGAGTAGCACTTGTGATTCTTAGACTTGAGATGCCATTGTGGGGCACATGAGACATCTTCTACACTTAGATGGCAGTCACGTCACCGATCTATTAAGATCAGACCTCCGTCTGTTCGTTGGGTGTAGACAGATCCTCAGGGTGTCCTATGTGTATCAAGATAAGATCCGTCAGTTCTGTGTATCAGAGCATATGTAGTCCATATGATTAGCAATCAGATAAAACCATGGGCCTGTGGTAAAGTTTAGAAGCTAGTTCTAAACATACTTTTAGAGATTTCTAATGGAATAGTCGACTGGATAATCCCTATAGAGATTTGACGTTTACATCTGTATCTCTGGGATTTATCCGGATACCTGTGACGGAGGAATTATACATTTGCCATGACTTCGACCTGTATGGTTCATCGAGATTATCTGTGATCGTCATAATCTACGGGTGGATAGATTATGGACACGAAATTTGATTTCGTGACGGATATACCTGAATCTAGAGAGTCTCAATAATGAAACATACTCGTAGAGCACTAGAGCAACATTAATAAATAATATTGATTATTTATAAAGTCGTTTAAAGGTTAAACGCAAGATACGTGCTAAAGGGACTAGATAGTCATTTGCCTAATTATTGTGTATTTACATTTAATACTTGATTAATTTAAATACACATTAATTAATAGTCAAATTGAGATATTTGACTAATATCCTAAATGAATATATGTTTTTGATATTTAATGTAAATATAATACATATATTTAATATATTTGTATTTACTTAATTAATTAATTTATTTAATTGTTAAATGATTAAATTAATTAAAATATAAATATCTTAACTTAGGATATTTGATGTAATGATATTAGTTGCCTTTGTTGACTTAATTAAATATCTAATAAAGTGTTATTAGGATATTTATGCAAGTTGACTAAATGAATTTGAAATGAAAATTGAAATTAATATTTTTGTATTTGGCTTAGGTAATTTCGGCCAAGGCTAAAATAAACAAGTATAAATTGTTTTCATTTCATTTTCATTTGATAACCTAATACACTTTACTAAAAGAAACTCCATTGAAGAAGCCAAAGGAAACTTGAGAAAAGAAAGACAAAAATCAAGAAAGCTTGGATTTTTAGTAAGTTTCTTGAACTTGCTATTAGTAAGGAAATTGTTCCTTAGGTTCTAGGCTTTAATATATGATATTCTTAGGTTATTTATTTCTTTGTTCCTTGTGGTTTTTGTTGATGGAAGTTTTGATGAAGGTGTAAAGCATGTGTGATGAAGGAAGTGTATGACTATTGTAGTAATAAGCTTTCTTTTAAGGTTTTGGAAACCATGTTGCTAATCTAGAGTTGTTGACCCACTCTTAGATGACCTATATTTGATCTTGAGTTGTTTCATTGTGTTGAGACTTGGATTGGATGTGAGAATGATGATTGAAGTAATTGATTTAATGTATTTGATCTAATTTGTCCAATTTGTGGAAATTGAAAAATTAGGGTTCATGACCAATTCCAAATTTGGGTCTTTTCATATATGTTGTGTATTTGTGTGTGTATATGATGCATATAAAGTTTCATGTTCATTGGATTACATCTTGATGTGTTTTGAAGCATGAAATGACAAAGTGCACCAAATGGCACCCTTGTGAGGCTCTCGGCCAAATGGATAAAATTTGGGGATTTTGTTGCTTTTGGTGTTTTGATGTTTTGAACATGCTAAGTTCATCTTAGAAATGATTTAAAATCATTCAAAATTGATTTGATCAATTTCGGACTAAAATGGACAAAAATACCAAGTAAAGGTAATTTGGTAAATTCACCTAAATATGATTTATTGAATTTTATTTCATAATTTGATTATTGGAATATTAAATAAATATGTTTATTTAATTAATCCAAGAAAAAGTTTTGAAATCGGAAAATACGATTTTCCACCGCTTCCGCTGCGTTACCGGATTCAGCCCCTAAAAACCCCTACACTAATGAAGGCAGGAAAAGTAGTGAGAATTCGTACATTAAAAAATCTTTGGACCTAATTCCACAGAGTCCAATTGAATTTGGGCTTTTTTTATAGTTATCTAGTGAATAATTCCTGTAATGCCCTATTTTTGGTTAGAATCTTTATTTTCTTTTAAGTGCAATTTATCAACTAAATGTACAAGTTAATTCTTATTTTCTTCGAATTTTTGAATGTGGAATTTAGAATCATTTCTTCTAACTTTTCATTGGCTTATATAGCCTTGGTGAGTGGAAGTTTCATTCCTCATATTGACACATGTCTATCACTGAACTGTTTTATGGAGCATGAAGTATACTTGTCATTAGACATGTTGAAATATAGTATTGGCTGTGATTACACATGTTATTATGCATGTTAAACTAAGTCTGTATGTTAAGTTAAATGAATTGCCATTAAAGTCCACTAACTTTGGATTAAAGTGCATGGCCTCTCATTTGCTCCGGAGTATCGTTACACTGATCGAGGTAGTTTTATCTTGACTGATTAATTGTTTACGGGGTAAATATTTTTCGGAATGAATTTGTATCGGAGTTAGCTGACCTTAACATGCCTTAAATTCAGAGAGAGTTAACCTTGGAGTGATTTCACTTCAGAATAACGACATCCTAGAGTTATGTCAAAGGGTCGTTCCCATGACTTGCTCGACTCTTCCTGTCTATTAGTATTATGCGTTTAATAGTATTATGACATGTTTCATTACTTAATTGGACCTCATTTTGTCCGTAGCAGTTCCTTTGAGTACGCGGACTTATTGAGCATATCAGGGTTTGTGCATGCAAGTATTTCATATAAGAATTATATAAATTTCAATTTTCATACAAGCATTTCATGCTCTAAATTCATTTCAATGATACTTGATTTATGTATGTTATAATTCAATAATTTTCTACAAAAACGTTTGCTGGGAATAACATGATAATTCGATGTTCTCCCCACAGACGGTGCCAATTTCGTGAAGGCGAGAAAAGTGATGAGAATTCGTACCTTCAAAAGTCTTTGGGCCTAATTCCATAGAGTCCAGTTGAAGTTGGAATTTTCTTTACAGTGAATAGTTCTTGCACAAGTGTCATCTTTTTGGTTAGAATCTTCCTTTTTTTTAAGTGCAATTTAGCAACTAAAATTTTAAGTTAATTCTTATTTTCTTAGAGTTTTTGAATGTGGAATTCAAAATCATTTCTTCTAACTTTTCATTGGCTTATATAGCCTTGGTGAGTGGAAGTTTCATTCCTCATATTGACACATGTCTATCACTGAACTGTTTTATGGAGCATGAAGTATACTTGTCATTAGACATGTTGAAATATAGTATTGGCTGTGATTACACATGTTATTATGCATGTTAAACTAAGTCTGTATGTTAAGTTAAATGAATTGCCATTAAAGTCCACTAACTTTGGATTAAAGTGCATGGCCTCATGTGCTCCGGAGTATCGTTACACTGATCGAGGTAGTTTTATCTTGACTGATTAATTGTTTACGGGGTAAATATTTTTCGGAATGAATTTGTATCGGAGTTAGCTGACCTTAACATGCCTTAAATTCAGAGAGAGTTAACCTTGGAGTGATTTCACTTCAGAATAACGACATCCTAGTTATGTCAAAGGGTCGTTCCCATGACTTGCTCGACTCTTCCTGTCTATTAGTATTATGCGTTTAATAGTATTATGACATGTTTCATTACTTAATTGGACCTCATTTTGTCCGTAGCAGTTCCTTTGAGTACGCGGACTTATTGAGCATATCAGGGTTTGTGCATGCAAGTATTTCATATAAGAATTATATAAATTTCAATTTTCATACAAGCATTTCATGCTCTAAATTCATTTCAATGATACTTGATTTATGTATGTTATAATTCAATAATTTTCTACAAAAACGTTTGCTGGGAATAACATGATAATTCGATGTTCTCCCCACAGACGGTGCCAATTTCGTGAAGGCGAGAAAAGTGATGAGAATTCGTACCTTCAAAAGTCTTTGGGCCTAATTCCATAGAGTCCAGTTGAAGTTGGAATTTTCTTTACAGTGAATAGTTCTTGCACAAGTGTCATCTTTTTGGTTAGAATCTTCCTTTTTTTTAAGTGCAATTTAGCAACTAAAATTTTTGAAGTTAATTCTTATTTTCTTAGAGTTTTTGAATGTGGAATTCAAAATCATTTCTTCTAACTTTTCATTGGCTTATATAGCCTCGTGTGAGTGGAAGTTTCATTCCTCATATTGACATCTGTCCATTACTAAACTGCCTTGTGGTGCATGAAGTACACGTGTCATGAGACATGCTGAAATAAAGTATTAGGTGTGATTTATACATGTTATTATGCATGTTAAACTAAGTTTTCATGTCAAGGTAAGTGGATTGCCATTAAAGTCCACTAACTTTGGATTACGATGAATGACCTCACGTGCTTCGGAAAAATATTACACTGATTGAGGTAGCTCCATTTTGTATCTTGACTGATTAATAGTTTCCGGAGTAAATGTGTTTTTGAATGAATTTGTATCAGAGTTAGTTATCCTCGCAATACCTTGAATTCAGAGTGAGTTAACCTTCAAGTGACGTCATCCCGGAGTTATGTCCAAAGTTTTACGAAGGTTTAGGGGTTCTCATGATCAGCTTGACTCTTCTCGTCTACTAATATTGTTCATTTAATAGTACTATGATAAGCGTCATTACTTAATTAGATATCAGTCTGTCTGTATCAGTTCCTCTTATGAAGCGTTTTAAGGAAATTTCATTAGGATTGTGACATATGGCTAGTAAAACAAGACTAAAATTAGGCACCTATAATTGAAAAATCATTTTCTTTCCAAAAAAAAAATGATATTATTATGAGAAATATTTTACTTGCGAAAATCATTTTACGGCAAAACAAACTCTATATTACATTTCAGATTTCTTTTATATTTTTGCATCCTTAAAAACTAGATAAAAAAAGTGACAGAACGAAATATAAATTTAGGATGGCTCTGAACACTCTTAAAAACTAATAAAAAATAATGAACACTAAAAAATATATATTTAATAAAGAGAAAATAATCATTTTACACTTATAGTTTCATTAATCCCCTTAATTTAGCATATTTGTGAAATAATAATTAAATTTATATTTTATATACTTTTATTGTGATTTTTATTTCTTATATTGGTGAAATAGTACTTTGGATGCATAAATAGAAAAATGGACATGACATTTGGATTTTGGAGGCCAGAAACTTGAAAGAGCGTCCTAACAGTGTATAATTTCGGAAATTCCAACTTTGCGCAATTTTCATATTTTGGCCATAACTTTTTACTGTGATATTGGATTGAGGTGGTTCCAGTTCCAGATGAAAGAAGATTCAAATATCTACAACTTTATTTTTTACAAGATTTTCTAACTTTGAGGCTTTCAAGATCGAAATTGGTGAAGAATCCAATGTGTGTTTCATGTGATTTTAATTATTAGAAAACAAAGTAAAAAAAAAGTTGAAATGTCACAATCCACCTTTAGGTGAAGGTGGATTGTGACAAATATTTTCAAAATGATCAATAAAAATCAAAAAAGTCTAAGAAATGAAAAAAAGTTAAAAAATAAATTAGTAAAAGTTTATTATTTGTATTTGGAATGTTGTAATTCATAGTTGAGGGATGGATACTTCTACTATAAATAGAGGTGTTCACCACTCTTTTTTCATGCTTCTTTTATTTTATCTTTTGAAGAATTTGGAAGAAGTGTTTTGTGTGTTTTATTTTTCTTGTAATATTTTTTCTTTCATCAATAAAATTATGCATATTTTTATTCAAATCATGAGTAGCTAATTTTATCCTGCTGCGGTAAAGGGTGAAGCTCTTAATATGAGAATATAGATAAATCTCACTTATATTATAATATATGAATTGTAATGTAAAGACTAATATTTAATTTAAATCTAGATTAATTATTGACAAACTTTGTTACCGCCTAAGTTGATGGTTTTATTTATTTGATATAATTGAGTACCTAACTGAACTTGTTATAGACAAATATTATCACCGCATTTATGGCTGATTTTATTTGTTTTGGCATAATTGATTCTTGAAATAAATTAACTGGGTAATAATGAAAATTTATATATTATAAAAGTAAAATTTCTAAATTTAAAATATTAAGAGTGGGTCCTCTAGCTCTATCATTTTATTTTATTATTGCAGTCAAATTTAAAAATTATCAATCACTTCAAATAGTTTAGTATTTTTATTTTCACTCAAATTTTTATTTTATTTTACTAAATCTATTCCATGTGGATCGATCCCGGATTTACCGGGTTATTTTATTACTTCAAGACTCTTATACTTTGGAGTAAAGAATCATTTTGTGAGTGTATCATATTTTGGCGCCGTTGCCGAGTAATATAATTTAGTAGATAGAATAATAATTTAATTTAACATCATGTCAAGTCAATTCAAGAAGTCAAATATCATATTTGTAATTCAAATGAACATGTCACATAAGTTTGCCCAACCTTGCCAGCCCTACAAGAATGTCTCCATGACCAAGTCAGTTCCATAAACACCTTCAAGAGACCATATATGATCTGTGAAATCACACACGTAACGCAAGCGCACGTATCGCTCAAGTAGTATAAAAATATCGATCCCACAAGGACTTAATTTCTACTGTTGTTATTAATTATTGATTCTATTTATTTACAAGTATCTAATTAAATGGAGAATAGAGTGATTGCTTGATTGGTTGATTGAATATGATTTTGCTAAATAAATAAAAACACAAAAACAAATACTAAGGACAATAAACAAAAGACACAAATATCTAGGGTTTTGATTCCACACAATATTATTTTAATGATGAATTGATTCTCTTATATATGTGTAATAACTTAGTTTGTTAACCTGGAACACGAAGATATGCAAAAGCCTCTTCCGATGGTCAGATGAAAACACCCAAATAACCCAATTAATCATAAGTCTATGTTAACCAAGTTACCTAAATTCATTAAGTTCAAGTTCAAA
The DNA here is from genome assembly GCA_019454045.1 of Zanthoxylum bungeanum. Taxonomy (NCBI): domain Eukaryota; kingdom Viridiplantae; phylum Streptophyta; class Magnoliopsida; order Sapindales; family Rutaceae; genus Zanthoxylum; species Zanthoxylum bungeanum. The sequence continues at coordinate 31,419 of SKCR01026283.1, read as the reverse complement.
TTATGGCTACCCCTGACATGTATATGTCTATCTTGGAAGGAAATCTTTTAAGAGTTTTATATCCTTAAGGGACATCGTGAGTTATTGAATCTAAAGCTGAAACCTAAAATCCATTTTTCAAGTTCATTTTAAGTTTACCACATCAATCTTATTGGTGATCAGGCAACAAGAATCATTCAGCTTAAGATTCAATAAACAAACTAAAGTATTACCCATAATATAATTGAATCAATTATTAAGCATGTGAATATTGTGTTTCATCACTTCCATAGATTAAAAATAAAATACTGGGGTTAGGGGATTGTAGGACACAGAAATCGGCGACGCTGTTCTAGGCTCGCGGCCTAGTTGGGAGTACAAAATAACATGGAGTCGCCACCCGGTGTGAACCGGGACAAAGATTTAAGGCTGTACTCACCCCTCGCAAGGGAAGACCTCAAACTGTTGGGTTCGGAATGGTCCCTTACTTATGTCACTTGTGATGATATGATTTGTGCAATAAACTAACCGAATCTATTCAACATTCATGCTCAAGGGTAATATGCGCCTAAGTCCGCATGCATAATAATAACAATGAGAACCTATATCTAAGTTCGCATACTTCAAAGTAAGTTATCATGACGGCAAACACGTAATAACATACAATCATCACACAAACATGCTCAATTATCTAATGCGGAAAATAAATAAGAATCTAAGCATAAATATAAATTAAATCCCTAATGTAAAAACAACCTAATCATGCATAAAGAAATAACTTTCTATCGACTAAATCATGCTTAAGATAAATAACATGCTAACAACCTAATCATGCTTTAATAACAAATAAATAACCTATGAACTACAACATGCTCAAACACAAGTTTGGATGAGATGAAATACGTGTCTCATAAGTGGTACGTGGCGTTGTATCCCGAGTACAAACCGCACTACCGTCCATTCGGATTCGGCTACGGAATTTATGTTCAGGTTTCCATCCTATATACCACAAAAGGGAACACATATTCCGCTCATCCAACAATCACATCATGCCTCAAACGACTCTCATGCGATAATATTCAGATTAAATAAAATAAACGAAAGATGATAAATAAAAGGGTGCCCTCAGGTCTAACCTCTTTTGTCATCTCAAGAAAGGGCGTTACACGTCCGTTGGAAGGGTGAATGATCCGCAACTCTTTTGGTTCACTAACTCAATGTCTTTCCTCGCTGTTTTACTGTTCGGGCTACTGTCTTTACTCCGTTTCACTGTTGTTTTGCTGCTGTTTTTCAGGCCACTGTTTTGGTTATTTTAGGGGACTGTTTGGGTGCTTTTAAGGGCTAAAGGGCTGCTATTTTTGATGATTTTCTAGGGGGTTTTTGTGTAGTTTTAGGGTGATTTCTAGACTGTTTTGGGGTTAAAATTGCGGCAAAAACTGGTAGTGCAGTGAGGCAGAATGCGGCAATTTTATAGACAGTGCGGTGAGTGCTTTAGGCTTGGTTTGGGCGTGAATTAGGGGCAGTGTAGTGGGGGCTGTTTGGGCGTCTTTTGGGGCAGTGTTTGAGGCTGTTTTAAGGTAGGTTTGGGCGTGAATTAGGGGCAGTGCAAGGGGTTAAAGTTGCGGAAAAGAAGGGTGTGTTTTGGTGATGGGCGTGAATGGTGTAAGGTGGAGGAAGATGATTCAAGGCAGTGGGTGGCTTAGGGGATGCGACAATAGGGCTTGGAGGAGGTGCTTGGGCATGCAAATGAAGGCTTGAATGTGTGTCTTGAGCGGGAATGTGATGTGTGTATCCTCCCATTGAGAAGGGTGGTGAATGGTCCTTTTTATAGGCAAAAGAGATGAGGCTTTCCTTATTTGAATAGGAATATGATTTCTATTGATGGTGACATTTATTCTAATTGGTATCTCATAAGGAATGGATCTCATAATTTAAGATTGTGATTGAATTGTGATTAGGAAATGGATCTATGAGATTTCTTCTAATTAGGAATGGATTTGACTAGATTTAAGCATGTGTTTAATGTGCATTTACCTAATTAAAGACAATATGGGCGTGAATAAGGCTCATTTGGGCGTGGGTTTTGGTTCATGGGTTGGCTTGGGTGTTTTGGGTTTGTTTTGGGTTTGATAAGTGGTTTACGGGGTTTTGGGCCTAAGATAAGCTTTGAAACGGAAGTCCAACAAGCAACCGAAGCTAAACAATTGGATAAAATCCAAAAAAAATTTCATTTTCCCACTTTACCCATCCAACGTCCGTTTCCCGCGGCTTTCACAACTAAAGAGATAGTGCCTCCATACGAGACTCGTCATTGGGCTAATATGCAAAAATGCAATGCCTACAGTTGCCCCCACTTTGATGGGACTTGTGCAGTGTGTGACAATTACAATTCATATCAAAGTACGTGCAATGCTTTTTTACTTACCTGGCTCGCCAGCTGCCACATAGTCCGCCTGTTGTGTTGAGTTGATATGATGGTGAGATGCTTCGACCCGTGGTTCATTCCCGAACCGTTGTTGTGATGTGGTCCATTCCCGAACCGTTGATGTGATGTGGTCTATTCCCGAACCGTTGATGTGATGTGGTCCATTCCCAAACCGTTGATGTTATGTGGTCCATTCCCAAACCGTTGATGTGATGTGGTACATTCCTGAACCGTTGATGTGATGTGGTCCATTCCTGAACCGTTGATGTGATGTGGTCTATTCCCGAACCGTATCTCCAATCTCAGAGTGCCATTCCCGGCGTGCCATTCTCGGCGTGCTCATTCTCGAGCTGTCCATTCCCAGACTATATCTCCATTCTCGGAGTGCCATTCCCGGCGTGCCATTCTCGGCGTGCTCATTCTCGAGCTGTCCATTCCCGGACTATATCTCCATTCTCGGAGTGCCATTCCCGGCGTGCCATTCTTGGCGTGTCCATTCCCGTACTATATCTCCATTCTCGGAGTGCCATTCCCGGCGTGCCATTCTTGGCGTGTCCATTCCCGGCGTGCCATTCTTGGCGTGTCCATTCTCGGACTATATCCCCATTCCCGGAGTGCCATTCCCGGCGTGCCATTCTCGGCGTGTCCATTCCCAGACTATATCTTCATTCTCGGAGTGCCATTCCCGGCGTGCCATTCTCGGCGTGTCCATTCCCGGACTATATCTCCATTCCGGAGTGCCATTCCCGGCAGAACTGATCTGATGTGATGTGGGCCTCGCCCCCAGAATGCCATACCCGGCAAAAGCCGATCTGATACTATGTGGGCCTCGCCCTAAGAATGTTATATCTGGCAGAACTGATTTGATGCTAATGATTCCTTTCAGCATATTGTCTTTCCTCTCACAAGATAATCTTTGATAGCTAGATATATTTTCGTCCTCAACGAATGCTTTGCGTCAAAGCTAAAGAATCTTCAAAGTACTCGATATGCTCAACTCCGATCGCCTGACTAGGTGATCTGAACTAGACTCCTAGTGTGTGTGCGCTAAGGATCTTTCACAGTTTATCCATTAAGCAAGTCAATTTGACGATTTCGTCTCGGTGAATCGGACCAGTGGGTCTAACCAACCTGGATGTCTTAATCACATTCTGTGATTACTTCGGCATACTCAACATGATATGGTCTCCTGTGTTTTGCTCTTGTCTCTTTCTTTTCATTTTTTTCATTCTCTTTTCTTGACACGCCTACCCTTTAAGGTAGTATTTATCCTCATGGTGGTCCTAATACTCGCTCATGGGTAGCTTCACGCTTATCGGTTATAGGCGGCCCGTTTTCCTCTTTTTATTTCTTTTTGTTTTTATCCCGGAGACTTTTTCTTTTATTTCTCGACTATATCATATATCATAGCGTACGTAATCCAGGGTGGACATCCAAGCAAATGGTCATTCACCGATCTACCATCTCTTCAACCAGTCATCTCATCAGCCACTCAGGCTTCCACTATTGAGATCCCATATTCAAGTGCTTATGAGTTTAATCAAGATCAATCTATTCAGCATAATGGCGGAGAGCACTTCTCGCACTTATCATTTCTAAGGCTTCTCCCTATAGCACACAATGTCATCACCGGACATATATCTAATTATCAAAGACTTCTCTCTCACTTCCTTTTTTTTTCACTCACTCACTCACTCCAAGGAATTCTTCCTCTCTGCTACTGACAATATGGGCTTCGCCCCCGGGATCCATACCCAAAACTCAAACTCAAATGGGCCTCAACCCCCAGATTACTACCTGAATCGTAACACCGATGTGGACCTCAGCTCTAGGATTACTACTCGAATTCGATACTGTGCATTCGCTGCTTCTGATTAGCTTGTCTTTCCATTTTCTCTTTTTCTGTCTTCGACACCTGTGAATACAAAACAAAAACACAAAACACACAAAAAGAATGCAATAATGGGTTATATGTATGCATGCATGCATGAGTTTTCTCATCCCGTCGGGTTAGGTCTTCTGCGGGTGACTATCCAGTCTTCTGTCCCTCAGGTAAAATATAGCTTCAATCTGTCAACATTGATTGGCTTGGTGAACTCATTCCCTTCCAAGTCTGACAGTCTCACTGCTCCATTTCCCATTACCTTCTGAACAATGTATGGTCCTCCCCAATTCGGTCTGAACTTTCCTCTCGGATCTGTCGTCGATGGCTTCGACTACTTAAGCACTAAATCACCTTTCTTGATCTTAGTAGGACGCACCTTCTTATTGAATGCCCGAGCCAACCTCTTCTGATATATCTGCATGTGATGCAAGAACTCCATCCTCTTCTCATCCATCAATTCCAACTGTTCAAACCTTTGCGAGGTCCACTCATGTTCAGACAATTCTTTTTCTGCTAACACCTGCATAGACTGTATCTCAACTTCCACCGGTAATACTGCTTCCATTCCATAGACCAAGGAGTAAGGTGTGGCTCCTATGGCTGTTCTCACAGATGTTCTGTACCCCCACAAGGCATACGGTAGCTTGTCGGCCCAGTCCTTGTAATTCTCAATCATCTTTGCCAAAATTGTCTTTATCGTCTTGTTGGCTGCCTCGACTGCCCCATTAGCCTGCGGCCTGTATGGTGAGGACTTGTGATGGCCTATTCCATATCTCTGTAGCATCGCCTTCGTCTCTCCCTGAAATTGGACTCCATTGTCCGTGACCACATGGTGCTGCATACCATACCGACAGATGAGATTTCGAGCTATAAACTTTGCCATCTGCCTTGCTGTCACATTGCGGAATGATTCGGCTTCTACCCATTTCAAGAAATAGTCCACTACCACTACTATAAATCGATGCCTATTCGATGCATTTGGTCGAATTTCCCCGATCATGTCGATTCCCCATGCTGAGAAAGGCCATGGCTCTGACAGCCCATGCAACTCTGTGTGTGGCAAATGGTTCAAATTGCCGTGTGCTTGACAGTCGTGACAGTGCTTCACCAGATTCACGCAATCCGCTTCCATAGTCGACCAGTAGAAACCTTGCCTCACAATCTTGTAGGATAAAGTCAACCCGTTCATATGCGGCTCACACACACCAGCATGTACTTCTTTCATCACCTTCTGAGCTTCTTCTTTCTTCAAACATTTCAGCTGAATACCGTTTGCTTGCCTCTTGTAGAGCTCTCCCTTTAAACTCACATACTGGGATGCCAACTTCTGAATAGCCAATCGGTCCTTTCTGCTCGCCTCCTCTGGGAATTCCCCCCGTTCTAGATACCTCTGAATATCGTGATACCAAGGCTTTCCGTCATTGACCTCTACTTCCAATATCCTCTCAATCTCATAGACTGGCTTGCTTTCCGTTGTCAACACAAATGGTCTCATCACAAGTTTCTCTGGATTTTCCCAAGTCGCGGCCAATGTTGCCAATGCATCTACCATCTGATTCTCCTCTCGCGGTAAATGCTGAAATTTACAATCGGGGATAGCGTGCGTCAGATTTCTGAGATAGAACAAATTAGGCTTCAGTCGTTCCTCTTTCAACTCCCATTCCTCTTGCATCTGTCGGATCACCAACATTGAATCTCCATAGACTTCCACATTCTTAGCTCTCAAGTCTATCAATGCGGTCAACTCGAGTGCGCACGCTTCATACTCAGCCATGTTATTAGTTACTCCGAATGTCAGCCTCTTGGCCATAGGCAGGGTCTCTCTCTCAGGGGTTACTATTACAATACCGATTCCAGCTCATTTGCAATTCACTGCTCCATCAAAGTACATCTTCCATCCTTGGACTGCTATAGCTTGGATCTCCTCATCGGGGAACTCAAACTTATATTGATCTCCTTCAACCGGTTGCAATGCCAGGAATTCTGCCACGGCTCGCCCTTTGATTACCTTGGAGGTGAGGTACTCGATGTCAAATTCAGTTAGAACCACTAACCATCTGCCCAACTTCCCAACCATCGAGGGCACTGAATGCAAGTACTTCAAAGGATTCTCCTTTGCTACTACTTGGATCTTGTAAGATTGTAAGTAGTGGCGAAGTTTCTTGGACGCCCATAAAACTGCTAAACAAATATTTTCCACTTCCTGATAACGGGCTTTGTATGGAAACAACTTCTTACTAAGGTAATTAACAGCATGTTCCACTACTGTCTCATCGGCTTGTACCATCATCGCCCCAGTGCTTCGGGTTTAATCGCCAAATAGAGTACCAAAGGTCTGCCCTGCCTCAGAGGTTTCAGAACATGAGGTTTTACCAGATACTCTCTGATCTTGTCAAAGGCTACTTGACACTACTCATTCCACTTCACTGGCTGATCGTTCCTCAACAACTTGAAGATGGGCTCGCATACTGATGTCAACTTGGCAATGAAACGACTGATATACTGGATCTTCCTAAGGAACGCCCTGACTTCTTTATCTGTCTTGGGTGCTGGCATCTCAGTAATAGCCTTGATCTTCTCGGGATCCACTTCTATTCCACCCATTCCTACTGTGTGGCCAAGTAGTTTTCCTGATGTTACTCCGAAAACACACTTCTTTGGATTCAACCTCAGGTTGTACTTATCGACTCGCTCGAGGAACTTCTCCAATGCTTCGATGTGCCCATCCTTCGTTTCCGACTTGACCATCATGTCGTCTACGTATACCTCAATCTCCTTATGCATTAAGTCCTGAAACAAAGTAGTGGCCATTCGCTGATAAGTGGCTCCGGCATTTTTAAGCCCAAATGGCATCACCTTGTAGCAATAAGTTCCCCACTCCGTGACAAAGACAGTCTTGTGCTTATCCTATTCGGCCATGAGCACCTGATTGTATCCTGAGAACCCATCCGCAAATGAATACATGGAAGACAAGGTCGCGCTATCAACGAGTACGTCTATATGCGGCAAAGGAAAATCATCCTTTGGGCATGCCTTGTTAAGATCTCTGTAATCAACACACATTCTGACTTTGCCGTCTTTCTTCGGAACAGGCACGATGTTGGCCAACCACTCGGGGTATTTCACTACTTCCAGGAATCCCACATCTATTTGCTTCTTAACCTCATCTCTTACCTTCTCAGCCCATTCAGGTCTCATCCGTCAGATTTTCTGTTTCACGGGTTTCATATTCGGATAAGTTGGTATCGCATGCTGGGCAATGTTTCTATCTACTCCCGGCATGTATTCGTAAGACCAAGCGAACACTTTGGCATATTTAACCAACATCTCTTCTAAGTTCTTCCGCTCTTCGGCGATAACATTACTCGCAATCAAGATTTTCTTGGGGCTCTCAAGCGTACCAAGGTTGAATGCATTCATTTTGATGGAGTTGATATCAAATATGCTTAAGTCATACAAGTTAAGAGGAAGGGACTCGAGCAAATAAGCAAAATTATTGTCTTTATTGCTAATCAATGCGGGATTACATTCAAATAAGTCAGGAAGATAAACCTCATCATCATCTACATACGCTTCATCTTCCGCAACCGGCTTCTTCTCAGGTTCCTTATGTTCTTCCAGAGTCAGACTATCCAGCTTCATCAGCTCTTCTTCCCATTTCTCATCTTCCTTCTTCGTAACTTCTCCCGCTAGCAATTTTTCACCTAGCACATCTTGGAAGATTTCAAATCCGGGCACTACAACCCCGTTGACTTCCACTGGTTCGGGCTCTCCTGATACCCCCGAGGCTTTTACAAAGCACTCCATCAACTTCAGCCCTTTCTTCTTGGCCTCTGGCTTATCCTCGACAGATCGGCATCCCAAACCCCTCCGAGTATTCTACCCTTTAAAGTCTGGCAATGCTTAACCTTTGTTTGGTTCAAAATTCATTTTCTCCATAATTCTGGCCACTTTGGGGTCCACCCACTTCTCAAAAGCCACCGACACTTGGAACCTTGTGAAAGGTTGTATTTCTAAAGCGGCTATGGCATTATCCACCTCGGCTCGGATGGTGACAATCTTTCCTCTATATGAGAACTTGATCATCTGGTGTAAAGTAGAGGGCACGCCTCCGAGCTTATGAAACCAGGCCTCCCCAACAACAAGGCAAAAATAGCTGGGATGTCCAGCACTGTAAATTCAACTTCATCCTCAACCGGACCAACCTTGACTATCGCGGTAAAAGTACCCTCGACTCACTGCTTACTATCATCGTAAGCCTTGATAGTCATGTTAGAAGGGCTCAAATCCGCCGGCTTTATGCCCAGCCTTGCCAGAATCTTCAACGGGCACACATTGATGGATGAACCATCGTCCACCATCACACAAGACGTCCTCTTGCCCTTGACTTCGGCTCGGATGAATAAAGGTCTATTGTGGTTTCTCCCCTCAGGTGGAAGTTCTTCATCAGAGAAGGTTACTTGCAGAGCCTCTTTATGCACTGATCCAACAAACATTGTCGAATTAGCATCCTCGGGTACTACTATTTTGCTCAGGGCTTCTACCATAGCCTGCCTGTGTTCTCCAGATGCACATAACAACTCCTAGATGCTTAAATGTGCCCGGGTCTTCTTCAGTTGCTGCAGTACTATACTACTCTCGGCCTTCTCAGTATTCTCGGCCACTTCCCAGCCTTCTTCCAAGACCTCATTCCCCATTTCGGTAGCATCACTGTAAAAATGCCTACTCCGGGTCATACCTTTTACTTCCTCCTCATCGCTACTTGAGAAATCCTCCCAAAAATCCTCATTCTGCTCTACCTCACCTTCATTATTATTGTCCCAGATCCCCAGGCAAAAGGCTTGATGGTCGAAGGTTTGAGGACAATGTCTTCTAGTAGGCTGGAGTTGATCATGTAAGTAGGTGGAGAAATTGAGTGATAATTGGGTAAAGGGTTGCGGTGAGTGATTGGTTGCTCTTTTTCAGGGTCAGGGATTTTTCGGAAGTCTATCAGGTCTTGGATTTCATGGCGAAGGCGGGTGCAATTATCTGTGTCATGGCCATGCTGTTGGTGGAATCGGCAGTAACGGTTCATGTCTAGGTTTGGTGGGGGAGGATTTGGTTTCTAAAGGCTTCAGCAGCCCTTGCCTTACTAACTTCTCCAGCACTTTCTGTTCTCATCCTCTTCCTCCTCGATATCCATAATGGTTTCTCTCAACTGTTGAAAGTCTGCAATCATCGAGCTCATCCTTCTCAACTTTCCATAAATCGAGGGCTTGGTCTCTTTGATAATCATTTTAATCTGATCCATCTCCGAAGGCCTTGTTTGCATTTTTAAAAGTTGGCTTCTCTAGCGGTCAACGTACTCCTTAAAGCCCTCCTCAGGCATTTGCTTAGTATTCTCCAAGTCGCGGAGCGACAAGTCGATCTCTAAGTCGATAACATATTGCTTCAAGAAGGCATTAGCCAACTCCCTCCAATCTTCTTTAACCTTTTTCTCAAGTCTATGATACCAAACCACATGTGCCCCCTCGAGTGACATCTCGAACATCTTCTGGACTTGGCGTTGAGATAGGCCAACTGAGATCATCACCGAGACATACTGCCGCAAATGGACCCTCGGGTCCCCATTCCCATTAAACTTGGCCAGATCAAGCATTTCAAACTGCGCTGGCAGCTGTTCCTCGAAGGTCATTACCGACTCCATCTGATCACGGAGCTTTTGCATTTCAGCCTGAGTCTTGGCTATTCTCCCTGCGGTATAGTCAGCCAGGTCATCATCAAACACCGGAGTATCATCATTCAAACCACTTGGAGGCCTTTCACGCCTTTCATTTTCGAATCCTCCTGAAGCGCGGGGCACAACCATATTAGACATGGCGGCAGTCAGAGTTTGCAGTTGTTCCGTCATCTTGGTGAGATTGGCTTCGATCTGATCCATTCGAGACCCTTCGTTGACGGATTCACTCATATTTACTGATGGTCTTTTGATTAGTCTCCCATCTTCCCTAACCCAACGGGAATCTATGGTGTCTCTTTAAGACCGTGTGTCAATGCATTTGCGTGCAATGAATGTAACATATAAACCCATAAAGATTTCATACTAGATGGCCCATTATCGTTTTAGAATCTTTTGGCCCGGTTGCCAAAAAGCACAGACTTGTCCTAGTTTAAATGGTCCAACAAGCCCATACCTCATGACAACAAGTCCAACTGAATCCAAATGACAATGGTCCCTAAACACAAGCATAAGTAAATAATTTCTACTAGTTCTACGACTAAGGTTTACGTGCAGGTTTACGAGAGTTTGGACAAAGGCTCTCGCTGACGAAGGATTGCCCACAACTAGGACTCCATACTCAAGGGTTCGAGCGACCAAGTGAGCGCACCCTTTTTATACCTTAAGGTACGTGCCAACGAGTTATGGTGTGTGACTGACTGTCAAATGGATTTCTCATTGTAGATTCCCCAGAGGGAGGGTGGAGCGAGGCTCTCTTAAGTACCCAAGCCCCTTAGGCTCTTATCCATTGGTGTCAGGAATAAACAACGAGTCCTCCAGATTAGTCATCACAACGAGCTACGAATAACCATTATCTAGGTGCTTTCACAGCTTTTCCCCGAAGGGTAGTGAATGAAGGAAAACACCAAATCATCACCTAGCTTTAATAATGCCTTTGATTAAACCCTTTTTCAACCCACGGTAAACACGGTTAACTAAAGCACAAATCATACACATCACAAGACATGATTTCGAGGCCAATTCTCTAAATCCCCAGTGGAGTCGCCAGACTGTAGGACACAGAAATTGGCGACGCTGTTCTAGGCTCGTGACCTAGTTGGGAGTACGAAATAACATGGAGTCGCCACCCGGTGTGAACCGGGACAAAGATTTAAGGCCGCACTCACCCCTCGCAATGGAAGACCTCAAACCGTTGGGTTCGGAATGGTCCCTTACTTATGTCACTTGTGATGATATGATTTGTGCAATAAACTAACCGAATCTATTCAACATTCATGCTCAAGGGTAATCTGCGCCTAAGTCCGCATGCATAATAATAACAATGAGAACCTATATCTAAGTTCGCATACTTCAAAGTAAGTTATCATGACGGCAAACACGTAATAACATACAATCATCACACAAACATGCTCAATTATCTAATGCGGAAAATAAATAAGAATTTAAGCATAAATATAAATTAAATCCCTAATGTAAAAACAACCTAATCATGCATAAAGAAATAACTTTCTATCGACTAAATCATGCTTAAGATAAATAACATGCTAACAACCTAATCATGCTTTAATAACAAATAAATAACCTATGAACTACAACATGCTCAAACACAAGTTTGGATGAGATGAAATACGTGTCTCTTAATTTACGTCCGGGTTTCCATCCTATATACCACAAAAGGGAACACATATTCCGCTCATCCAACAATCACATCATGCCTCAAACGACTCTCATGCGATAATATTCAGATTAAATAAAATAAACGAAAGATGATAAATAAAAGGGTGCCCTCAGGTCTAACCTCTTTTGTCATCTCAAGAAAGGGCGTTACACGTCCGTTGGAAGGGTGAATGATCTGCAACTCTTTGGTTCACTAACTCAATGTCTTTCATCGCTGTTTTACTGTTCGGGCTGCTGTCTTTACTCCGTTTCGCTGCTGTTTTTTAGGCCACTGTTTTGGTTATTTTAGGGGACTGTTTGGGCGCTTTTAAGGGCTAAAGGGCTGCTATTTTTGATGATTTTCTAGGGGGTTTTTGTGTAGTGTTTAGTGCAGTTTTAGGGTGATTTCTGGACTGTTTTGGGGTTAAAATTGCGGCAAAAACTGGTAGTGCAGTGAGGCAGAATGCGGCAGTTTTATAGACAGTGCGGTGAGTGATTTAGACTTGGTTTGGGCGTGAATTAGGGGCAGTGTAGTGGGGGCTGTTTGGGCGTCCTTTGGGGCAGTGTTTGGGGCTGTTTTAAGGTAGGTTTGGGCGTGAATTAGGGGCAGTGCAAGGGGTTAAAGTTGTGGAAAAGGAGGGTGTGTTTTGGTGATGGGCGTGAATGGTGTAAGGTGGAGGAAGATGATTCACGGCAGTGGGTGGCTTAGGGGATGCGACAATAGGGCTTGGAGGAGGTACTTGGGCATGCAAAGAAGGCTTGAATGTGTGTCTTGAGCGGGAATGTGATGTGTGTATCCTCCCCTTGAGAAGGGTGGTGAAGGGTCCTTTTTATAGGTAAAGGAGATGAGGCTTTCCTTATTTGAATAGGAATATGATTTCTATTGATGGTGACATTTATTCTAATTGGTATCTCATAAGGAATGGATCTCCTAATTTAAGATTGTGATTGAATTGTGATTAGGAAAAGGATCTATGAGATTTATTCTAATTAGGAATGGATTTGACTAGATTTAAGCATGTGTTTAATGTGCATTTACCTAATTAAAGACAATATGGGCGTGAATAAGGCTCATTTGGGCGTGGGTTTTGGTTCATGGGTTGGCTTGGGTGTTTTGGGTTTGTTTTGGGTTTGATAAATGGTTTACGGGGTTTTGGGCCTAAGATAAGCTTTGAAACGGAAGTCCAACAAGCAACCGAAGCTAAACAACTGGATAAAATCCAACAAAAATTTCATTTTTCCCACTTTACCCTTCCAACGTCCGTTTCCCGCGGCTTTCACAACTAAAGAGATAGTGCCTCCATACGAGACTCGTCATTGGGCTAATATGAAAAATTGCAATGCCTACAAGGATCCACTTTTAGAAATCTCACTTTATTATAATATAGAAATTGTCAGTGTTACCCAATTAAGTTGAACTAGCCATAAAGACGGTGTTATTATTTGTCCATAAACCACCCATATAGGCGGTAATCATCTGTCACCTAAAGACCAACCTTATAGGCGGTGTCACATTATGTTACATAAATAAAACTAGCCATTAAGGCGGTATCAACTTTAATCCATATTATTAAATTACAATTTCCATATTATAAATTAAGTGAGATTAATCTACCTTTACTATTTCTAATTTAGAAATCTCCCTTATTATAATATATAAATTTAGCATTATATTATCAACTGACCATATAGGCGGTATCCTGATTAAGTTAAGTTATAATTAATTACAACCGATCATAAAGGCGGTATCCAATTTATTCATGTTAAAATCAATTTAATTAAGTCCAACCGACCATAAAGGCGGTATCTCATTAAGTCAGGTTTTAAGATAATTTATATATTATAATTAAGGGAGATTAATCTAAACTATAATAATAAAAGCTTCATCATGCCCCTAGCGAAAATTTAACTATTAAACATAAAAAAAATGTAAATAAAATAAACTACTACTATTACTAAAAATAAAAATGCACATTAAAAGTGCGAAAATTAAATAAATAAAATAAAGTCCTTAGATCCTTATTCAGAACATTAGGAAAGTATTACTACTACTACTACTAAAAATAAAAATTCATAATTAAAATAACTAAAACTAAACAAACATGATACAATCCTTAATCCCTTATAAGCAAATCTTGGTGCCACGCATCGGGACGCGTGCAACCTTGCGTGTCGCGACGCGCGGTCGATTTGTGACACCTGTCCGCGGCTTCCTGAGATGCTGACACGTGTACGCATTTTCATCGACAGATGAATTATTGGCTCGGAATCACGACGCGTAAGGTTGTGCGCATCGCGATGCTGATGTTAGCAATGACGTATAATGTCGGTAGCATGGGATGATGACACATGTCCGGTGTATGATAGCAAGATTGTGGTGATGTTGACACATGGATGATGTATGTTACCGAGTGCTTATGATAGCAAGTTTCTATGATGTTGACATGTGGCCGGTTTAAGTTAGCGGTCGCGACGCTGAAGGTTTACGCGTCGCGATGCCCAAATGATAATTTTGCCATTTTAGTCCTTTTTCAATGTTTTGGCCCTGATTTGATTCCAGTGAGTCCTGAAACCTTATTTATCTACAAAATAACACAAAACACATTAAAATATTCATAAAACCCGAGAAACAATACAAAATATTAGGTTAAAGGGGCGGGAAATAGTGATATATTTTTCGCTCATCAATATCCAAACCCATACTCCCAAACTTAAAATTCTAGTCGGAGAAACCATCCAAACTTCAATTTGAGGAATGATAACCAAGCACAATCATCGCAATAACCTCCCCAGGTACACCATAATTTCTAAAATTCTCAAAACTATGCATCATATGTCCCACCACCTAGGAAAACCCTTAAGGATACCTTGCATGCATTCATTGAGAAATAACAAGCCATCAATAACCAAAATGTGCAAACATTGATTGATATGAAAGATACTTTCTCCAAAATCACATATGTATTGACCATTAATGAGAAATGAAAGTTTCCTGCACAACCACATCCAAACCCTAAGAGTCATCAAAACCCTCATGAGGGTAATTCTGGTAGTCAACATATAGATCAAGTCAAATCTGTTATTAATTTTCGCAGTGGTAAAGTCATCCAAAGACCCATTCTTGAACCTCGTGAAGATTTAGTTTCTGTGGGTAAGAAAGAGGTTGATGAACCATTACCTATTGTTGATGATAACGATTTTTCACATGCACCTCCATTTCCTCAAGCATTGAAAACAATGAAATTGAACCATTCTCAGAGACATATGAAATATTCAAACAAGTGAAGGTTAATATTCATTTGTTAGATATCATTAAACAGATTCTATCTTATCCCAAATTTCTAAAAAACTTGTGCACCGTTAAAAGAAGACATCAAGTAAAAAAGAAAGTTTTTCTAACTGAACAGGTAAGTTCCATTCTCTCAACCAATAATGCATTAAAATATAAAGACCTTGGTTGTCCAACTATTTCATGTATTATTGGAAATCACAAAATTGAACATGTAGATTTTTGAGCCAATGTCAATTTGTTTCCATTTTCGGTTTACCGACAATTTAATATTGGCGAGTTAAAACCAATCTCAACTACTCTTTTACTTGCTGATATATAACTCAAGGTACCGAAATGAATTGTGGAAGATGTGTTATTACAAGTCGAAAAATTCATATATCATGTGGATTTTATTATCTTGGAAACACAACTTGTAGCAGACGGTTATAAGTTAAATCCTGTAATACTTGGTCATCCATATTTAGCAACAACTAGTACTTTAATTAATTACAGTAATGGAATCATGAATTTATCCTTTAGCAATATGATGTTGGAGCTTAATATTTTTAACATGTGCAAACAACCATAAGATGCGGACAATGAAAACGAGAGCATGAAATTAATTGAACCAATTTTACAAGAACACATTCAGAGGGGTTTATCTGACCCTATGGAAATTTATACAGCTATTTTTCTTGAATCAAGTACGCAATTAGATTCAGATATTCCTAATGATTTTTTACTTGATTCTATATAGGTACAAAAAGAAGACGGAGAGAAGTAAAATTTTGAGGAACTAGGAACGTTTGAAGAAGAAAAACGTGAGGAAGCACCCGAATTAGAATTAAAGACTTTTCCAGAAGGATTGAAGTATGCATTTCTTGGAGATGAACAAACTTACTCTATGGTAATTTCTTCCTCTCTCACAAGCGATCAAGAAGGTAAATTATTAAATGTGTTGAGCGAACATAAACTTGCAATTGGATGGACTTTAAAAGATATAAAAGGTATTAATCATTTGATTTGCACACAGAGAATACATTTAAAAGAAATGTTAGTACATATCGTCAACCCCAAAGAAGATTAAACTCTCACATGAAAGAAGTGGTAAAAACAGAAGTCCTTAAACTTCTTGATGTATGCATCATCTACCATATCTCTGATAATGAGTAGATAAGTCCTTCCAAGTTGTGCCAAAAAGTCTGGAATAACTATTATAAAAAATTATAAAGGAGAATCAATTCCAACTCTAATCTCATCTAATTGGCATATGTGTATTGATTATATAAAACTAAATGACGCCACTAGAAAGATTATTTTCCTTTACCATTTCTCGACCAAATTTTGGAAAGAGTAGAAGGACATCCATACTACTGTTTTCTTGATTGTTACTCAGGTTATTATCAAATTCCCATTGCTTTAGAAGACTAGGAAAAGTCCACATTCGCATGTCCCTTTGGAACATTTGCATTTATGAAAATGCCATTTGGACTTTGTAATATACTAGCAACAATCCAGTTATGCATGTTAAGCATATTTAGTGACATGTTGAACATTGTTTAGAGGTCTTTATGGATGATATAACTATTTTTGGGAACTCATTTGATAATTGCTTGAATAATTTGAAAAATATTTTGAAAAGATATGAAGAAAAATTACTTGTGTTAAACTGAGAAAAATATCATTTCATGACTGATTCAAGAATTATTTTGGGTCACATTGTGTCATCTAAAGGTATTGAGGTTGACAAGGTAAAAATAGAGGTGATCTCTAAATTGCCACCATAAAAAACAGTCAGGGAAACATGTTCTTTCTTAGGACATGCATGATTTTATAGGAGGTTCATTAAAAACTTTAGTACCATATTCAGACCATTGTGTAGCATTCTATTAAAAGATGCAACATTTGAATGGATATAAGAATGTCAAAAATCATTTGAAAAGATTATAAGTCTTTTAACTTCTGCTCCTCTCATACAATCCTCTGATTGGTCTTTGCCTTTTGAGCTAATGTGTGATGCTAGTGATTATATAGTTGGCGTTGTATTAGGACAGAGAAATGAAGGTAAGTTGTGTATAATTTATTTGTAACGACCAATAGTTTTTTTACTACTGTCTATAGTGGTACTGTTACGTACGGGACGAAGACACATAAAATAAATTATGTTGAGACTCAAATATACTCATGGAATGAATTTGGGGACAATCGGTAAATCCCTCAAAGTCCCTGGACGAGACTGTATAATATTCCCCTTTGGATAGCCCGTGGTATTTAGGGCGTAACATTTTCATACAAAATCTGATTTTTATAAATTTTATATCTTCGGAGAGCTAAGATCGAGACCTACAACTTCCGCGTTGAATATGTTTCCAAAATCAGACCAGAAATATGTCAAAATATAAGTCAAAATTTTGGATGAATAGTGATTTCGGGGTCAAATGCAAAAATCTCAAATTTTCTACACACTTCTACACTTTTCCCCAACCTTCCAAATATCATACAACACCCACTATATAAAGGGCTCACTATTCACTAATCATAAAATTTTGGAACAAAGAGAATGAAGAGAAGAGAGGAAAGAAAAAGAAGAAGAAGAGGAAGAAAAGAAATAGAGAAAAGTTTAGCAACAATGGAGGGATTAGAGAATGAAGAAAATCAAGGAAAAAGAGGTAAAACCCATTTGACCCAAATCTTGAATTATTTAATTTTGAAAGCATAATGGTAGAATAGAGATGATGGTGTGATATGGGATGCATTGTAGTGACAAAGATATAGGAAAAGTGATTCTTGAACTAAATACCCAAATTCGGAGTTTTTAAAGTTTGGTTAAAATTAATGATTTTGAGGTTTAGGGAGTTGTTGAGGATGATAATTGGATGTAGATCATGAGTATTTGAGGTTTAATGAAATGGTTTGTGTGATAAAAATTGATATGGAAGTATTAAGGATGTATTTGGGTGAGTAAGATAGACTTTAGGAAGAAAGGCAAAAACCTGGAAATCATGTTCGCGTCGCGACGCAAAAAGGGTTTCGCGTCGCGACGCGTAGAAGAAAAATTAGGGCCGATTCTGGAATGGTTGCGTCATGACGCGCGCAACATCTAGCATCGCGACACGAGATGAAAATATCACCTAGAGCAGGGCTAGGGGATGGCGATACGTAACGCCCCTAGACCTAGTTTCAGAGCTTGGGTGGTAGCATAGATCCGCACCCCCAGTTCTAGTTTGTTGCTTGGGGGACGGCGATACGTAACGCCCCAACGTCATGGATTTGCACTGCTAGCTCCAGTTAGGCGTATGGAGGGACGGCGATACGTAAAGTCCCATGCGTGAAGTTTTTCAGACAGAGACACATATTTCAGAAACAGTTTTCAGTTATAGTTTTCAGAAAGAACTTTTAGAAAAGAAAGTTTCCAGAAACAACAGTTTTTTAAAAGATTTTTAGAAATAAACTCAGAGTTTTAAGACAGAAACTAGTTTTCTTATAAAGCCATTTCATAAGTTTTCGGATTTAGAACAAAATGTTTTTATAACAGCATTTCAGTTCTTAGTTTACTCACTTAGATCGTACAACGGTCTAACCCCCCCCCCCACTCCCAATATTTATTTTGCAGGTATTCCAGGAGGACGAGCTCGAGAGGACAGATACAGATGGCAGTCACTAGTGGGTCTGAGTCCACCAGTCAGAGTTGAGTTCAGTCTAGTCAAGCAAAGTTTAGTTTCAGAAAATTGTATAGTAAGGTTGTGTTTTAGTACTAAAGTGTAGAGTCGAAATGTATGTGACGTTAATTTCATGTGAGTATGAAATCTTTTACAGTTTATGTTAAGGTTTGGGCAAAGGTCCCATGTTCAAGTTATAGTTGAGATAAGAAAGTAGTAAAGTATACAGTTAGTATGTCAGACGCTCAGGGGAATAATACAGCCTATTCCCCGCCAGTAACATCTCCGGATCGGGGATGTTACAAAGATGGATCAGAGCATGGTCTACGGAGTCAGTGACTGCAGTGGACATAGTGATGAGGCTTGGTATACGCAGTATGTCTGGTATAATCGTATTCAATGCACTACCTCTCCAGTATCTGATCCTCGAGTACGTCCTCAAAGATCTATAGACAGGTTAGTGAGCCTTCCTAAACTAATCTAATAGTATTCTTTACAAAAATAATCATACTCTAGATCCAAAATTAGGAATCTTCTCGAAGTTAGTCAGCCTACCCTCGGAAGAACAAACAAGCTATGAAACCAGACAGTGGGATTTTAAACTTATCAAGGGAGTGAGAAAGGAAAGCTATAAGAAAGTATAGAATGATGCATAAGAGTATAAGTAGCCAGAGATAAAGAATAGTAAATAGATGGAATAGGGTAGTGAAAATTTAAGGATATATACCCTGGATAGTAGCCAAGAGAGTAGAGAAAACCCCAGTAAATTTTAGAGTTGCCTGGTAGATGTAAGATCCATTCCCTCCTTAGGACATCTTTTCGGACGGATTAAATAGCCTTCGAGTACCTTGAATAAATAGCGAGTTTTCCGAGTAACGAAGAATATCCAGATGGGTAATAGAAGTAAGAAACCCATATTAGTCTTGAGGGCCCCAATGGACCTAGATGCCAAAAAAGATTTAGAGAACTTCAGATACCCAAACCCCGACCCAGATCCCCAAGTAAGAAATAGAAACGGTTAGTTACTTTACCCCAGAAATACGATTGAGACAAGGCCTCAAACTATCTAGTCTTCAAACCCTCCAGTGGCCCCGGATAAGGAAGTTGCCCTGATAGAGCCTACCTCATACCTACCTTACATGAGAAATAGACCCTACCAGGACACAGAGCACTAGGATAAAGATACTGAAGCCCGTCGAGACATAAGATGTTTACCCTAGTCCCTACCAGCATAGGCATAGACGACTATAAGAAATATGGCGAGAGTTCACGTAGGATTTTGGTAGGTAGATCACCCGGAAAAAGATTAAGGAAGTTTCGAGGTTATTAGGAAGAGGACCCAGTGTAGCCCAGAGAACAAGACAAGTCAGTACAAGGTTTGCAACACTAGAAAAAGTCCACAGGATAGACCAATACGGTAGAACCTAAGGATTAGCCCACCAGCCAGTAGAAAACCATGAAGTATAAAAGAACAGACCCGTGAGGTTAAGGATATTCAGAAGTGATGAAGGTACTAGTATGGACCATAGAACAAAGTGTCATAGTTGTGATTGATGGCAAGAGCAAATAGCTGAGATTTAGGAAATAGCCAGAATATTGAACCACCACTAGCCTCAGGAGCATGGCGTAGAGCCAAGGAATATGATATGGAGACAACAAGAAGGAAACAGAAGTGGCAAGAAGATTCAGTACGTGCAGTGAGATAAGAGAAGAATTTTGGAGACAGTAAGATAAGTGAAGACCTCGGAGAAATCAATAAAGAGTAATGAATCTTAAGACATGGAGTAGTCGACCAGGTCCCCTCAGAACCAATGACGACCCTCCCTTCCAGAAACCTCAATTCTAGAAAGCATGCAAACACCTAACCAGAGTGTTACCAAGCTTAGGTGTAAAACAGAAGTGTGTATTTGAAGATCCTTATGGAAGGAATATGCTCAACTTAGAATCTAGTAAAGAGAAGGAATAGTGAAGAAGAGCAATTTACATGTTATGTGAATTGCGAGATAGCTAGACAGCCAAATCGATGAGTTCAAAGAGACATAGACAAGCAGCATGAGCCAGAATAGTTTGAGGTCACAATAAGTTGAGCTAGTCTAGAGGCCATCATTAAATTAAGGAGCCTTTAAAAAAAGGTAAAGACTTGGAAATATAAAGAAACTAGGGAGAACGACTCTTAGGATTAAAGTAAGTAACTTATAAAGAGACCTATGGTAATAAGAATGAGAAATTAGATAAAGAATAATACCTGAACCCAATAACTAATAAGAGATGCCTTAAGAAATTAAAGATGATGGAGTTCCAGGGAAATAAAGATAAAAGGAATTCAAGGAACTCAAATGAGAAGGAAAAGACTAGGTAAGAAGTAATACATGAACTGGAGATTTAGTAAAAGATGTCCTAAATAATCGAGATTGATAGAGTTTTCAGGAAAGTAATGGTGTAAGAGGTTCAAGAAACTGAAATAAGAAAGAAACCTAAGCTGCAGAGTGAGTTTCTTAAGGAAATATAGTAAAGAGAATATAGTGACACCCAGAGAGAGGAAGTAATAACTTTAGAAGGCTAAACAACAAAAATAAGATAGGAAAAAGTACAGAGATAGTACGAGGAAGTTCTTAGAAAGCACGAACTTAGAAGGACTTCGTAGAAGGGGCAGTGATTACAATAGTCGAAGGTAATTGGAAGTAAAGTTAGGAGAGACAACCAGACAGTTTTAGCAGTCATAGCCTAGTGCGAGGAAAGTTATCAGACATGTATACATGGAGGTTCCAAACTTATAAATAAGTCGTATGTGCAACTAGATCACCATAATCAGAAAGGCCTCGGAACAAGGTCCCACCCTCCCAACCCTCGTTAGACAACAGCAGCAGAGGTGGACCCTGATGATTGCCTCAAGACATTCCCAGGAATAAGTAAAAGTATAATGGAAGAAAAATGGAACAAAAGACCTTCAGACATAGTTTAAGAACAGAATAAAAGTTAGAGACAGTGCTGGATCAAAGAGTTAGGAAAGAAGTTGTTCAGATGGTATGGTACAAGGATAAAGTAGTAGTCAAGTATTGACTAGGATACAAAGGAACCAGTGTTAGACACAGTAATGGATAGAGAAAGGAAAATATATCATTCAGATAAGGAACCAGAGACATAGACCACGTGAGTTCTTAGTATAGCATAAGACAAGCAGAGGGAAAGAAGAGTGCAGAGGGAAAAGATTAGAAGTAAAGCTGTGGAGGTGCAGTGACGGTAGTAGAAGAATTACATAGTAAGTAAAGATAAAGTGTGTAACTACAAGGTTTCATAGTATCAGAATGTAGCTAAAGATCCATTACGTGTTAGTTCACGTGAATCATATAAGTACCCAGCCCTAGTCTAAGTTGACCAAACTACTACGGGTTTGGGACGGCTTTAGCCACGGGTATGGGTGGTTTGGTAGATGTATCAAATAATATAGAAACGAAGAGATAAGTTACTGCAAAATTATAGTTAGCTTAGTGGGTGAATCTCCAAGACAGGGTATAGTTGCATAAAAATTAAGCGATGATCCTTGATAGCACTAGCCTTTGGAAGAACAAGTCAGTAAAAAACACTGTAACCAGACTTGCAGTAGCGATGAAAGTAAAGGTATGAAGAACAGTATAAGCAAAAGTATACATACAGTTAAGCTCCCAGTGAAGCCATTGGATAAGTGATAATAGTAAGCAAGGACTACATAAAGAGTCTGACCCTGCATTATAAGGTCTTAAGTAATACAAATAAGCAGAGGCAAGAGAATTGTAGCGAAGAACCGGTAAGCCAACATAATATATATATATATATATATGTACCTTCCAGGGTCAAAGCCAAAGTAAAAGAGCCCAGTTACAAGAAAGTGCAAATATCTGCAGAAATAAAAGATCTGTCAGTAAAGGTGCAAAAGCCTAGCCCAATAGTGGTGCAGAATAAGTTAAGAGGGTGTTCAGTTCTTAGCAAGGAGACTCTTAGAATATATCTTCTTGTTGATTAGATATAAAGAGTCTAATCAGTCAAGAAATGGAAGGAGTGGACGTAAACCACGAACCTAGTACCCTTCAAAATTAATAGCTCAAGTAAGAAATGAGCTGGAGTAAGTAGAGTATAACGAAAAGTCTAGGAGTGAGATTCCTTGATGCACCATAAGAGTTTAGACTTGGTCGCAGTGTAAAGTAATGAGCAGGAAGTTATGAAAACAGAACGATGAGTTCCTTCTCGATCTAAAGTAAAAAACTAACAAGCGTGAAACATAAGCCAAGATAACGGGAAAGACTGAGGCGAGCGTGAGATAATTTATAGAAAACTAAGAATTCTAGCAGGAAAAGCAAGATGGTTTCGACTATGAAGTCAGTTAAGGCTGATGGTCTGGAGAGAGGCCGTGAACCCGAGGGTCTGTGGTGAGATCCCAAGTTTAAAAAGGATTTGAGGACGAATCCTATTTAAGGATGGGAGAATTTGTAACAACCGGTAGTTTTTTTTTACTACTGCCTACAGTGGTACTGTTACGTACGAGATGAAGGCACATAAAATAAATTATATTGAGACTCAAATATACTCATGGAATAACTTTGAGGACAATCGGTAAATCCCTCAAAGTCCCGGGACGAGACTGTACAATATTCCCCTTTGGACAACCCGTTGTATTTGGGGCGTAACTTTTCCATAAAAACTCCGATTTTATGAATTTTATATCATCAGAAAGCTGAGATCGAGACCTACAACTTCTATGTTGAATATTTTTTCAAAATCTGACCAGAAATAGTTAAAATATGCAAGTCAAAATTTCGAATGAATAGTGATTTCGGGGTCAAATGAAAAAATCTCAAATTTTCTACACACTTCTACACTTTTCCCCAACCTTCCAAATATCATACAACCCCCACTATATAAAGGGCTCACTATTCACTAATAACAAAATTTTGGAAAAAAGAAGAAAGGAAGAGACGTGAGAGAAGAAGAGGAGAGAAGAAGAGAGGAAAAAGAAAAAAAAAAGAAGAGGAAGAAAAGAAATAGAGAAAAGCTTAGCAACAATGGAGGGCTTAGAAAATGAAGAAAATCAAGGAAAAAGAGGTAAAATCCATTTGACCCAAATCTTGAATTATTAATTTTGAAAGCATAATGGTAGAATAGAGATGATGGTGTGATAGGGGATGCATTGTAGTGACAAAAATATAGGAAAAGTGATTCTTGAACTAAATACCCAAATTTAGAGTTTTTAAAGTTTGGTTAAAATTAATGATTTTGAGGTTTAGTGAGTTGTTGAGGATGATAATTGGATGTAGATCATGAATATTTGAGGTTTAATGAAATGGTTTGTGTGATAAAAATTGATATGGAAGTATTAAGGATGTATTTGGGTGAGTAAGATAGACTTTAGGAAGAAAGGCATAAACCTGGAAATCAGGTTCGCGTCGCGACGCAAAAAGGGTTTCGCGTCGCGACGCATAGAAGAAAAATTAGAGCTGATTCTGGAATGGTTGCGTCGCGACGCACACAACATCTTGCATCGCGACGCGAGATGAAAATATCACCAAGACAGTTTCTAAATCAGTTCAGTTCCACCCCATCATGTTAGAGACTACCTTTAGGGTCTCGTATCAGTTCGAATGCATATATTACGGCATATACCAAGTGTGATGTATTAAGTAACGATAGTACGGACCTGAATTGAGAAAGTTTAACCTAGTTCCGAAACTCATCTCGTGATTTGTAATCTAACCAAATTACCATTTCAGACCACTGCAGGAGTTGCAATCCCCTTCGACGAAGCGGAATAGCTCCAGCCAGATTCCTAACTGTGAGTGGACATCTTTTCTCAGAACTGATTTTTATTTAACAGTTTTCTGTATCAGACTTACTATTCTCATTTTTAGGGCATTAGCCAGTTACTTCATCAGTTACATTTCATTGAGCATACTTTGAAAAATGTTTTAGAAAAATGAATGGTTTTCAGAAAATGTTTCTTACAGTTTTGAGATACAAAACATGGTTTTATGTTTTCGGGGCATGAGAGAAAAACCCACCATAGTATGTAACTTATTCAGAGATGGAATTGATGGACATAGACATGTGCACATGTAGAGGACTAGGGGGACAGCGATACATAACGCCCCCAGATCCTAGAGCATGACTATGGGGACAACGATACGTAACGCCCATAGACCCTAGTTTCAGAGCTTGGGTGGTAGCATAGATCTGCACCCCCAGTTCTAGTTTGTTGCTTGGGGGACGGCGATACGTAACGGCCCAAGACCACCAGTTTCAGGGACAGTAGTGGCATGCTTTGGGGGACGGTGATTCGTAACGCCCCAAATACATGGATTTGCACTGCTGGCTCCAGTTAGGCATATGGGGGGACGACGATACATAACGCCCCCATGCGTCAAGTTTTTCAGACAGAGACACAGATTTTAGAAACAGTTTTCAGTTATAGTTTTCAGAAAGAACTTTTAGAAAAGAAAGTTTCCAGAAACAGCAGTTTTATAAAAGATTTTTAGAAAGAAGCTCAGAGTTTTAAGACAAAAACCAGTTTTCTTATAAAGTCATTTCATGATTTTTCGATTTTAGAACCAAATTTTTTTATAACAGCATTTCAGTTCTTAGTCCACTCACTTAGATCGTACAACGGTCTAACCCCCCCACTCCAGTGTTTATTTTGCAGGTATTCCAGAAGGACGAGCTCGAGAGGACGGATACTGATGGCAGTCACTAGTGGGTCTGAGTCCATCAGTCAGAGTTGAGTTGAGTCTAGTCAAGCAAAGTTTAGTTTCTGAAAATTGTATAGTAAGGTTGTGTTTTAGTACTAAAGTATAGAGTCGAAATATATGTGACATTAATTTCATGTGAGTATGAAATCTTTTACATTTTATGTTAAGGTTTGGGCAATGGTCCCATGTTCAAGTTATAGTTGAGATAAGACAATAGTAAAGTATACAGTTAGTATGTCAGAGGCTCAGGGGAATAGTATGGCCTATTCCCCGCCAGTATTATCTCTGGATCGAGGATGTTACATTATTACGCAAGTAGAACTTTAAACAATGCACAAATGAATTACACTATCACAGAAAAAGAATTACTTGCTGTAATAAATACATTGGACAAATTTCGATAATATTTAATTAGTTAATCAACTGTTGTTTATTCTGACCATGCTGTTGTTAGATAATTGATGTCTAAACAAGATGCACAGCTAAGATTACTACGATGGATTTTGCTGCTGTAAAATTCAATCTCACAATCAAGGATAAGAAATGAGTAAAGAATGTAGTTGTAGATCATTTATCGATACTCAAAAATGAGTCATCAATTGACACAATTCCTATCAATGACTCTTTTCCTCATGATTTTGTATTCTATGTAAATACAATGTCTTGGTGTGCTAATATTATCAATTTTCTTGCAATAGGAAAAATACCTCCAAACTATAGCAAAGATAAGAAGAAATTTTTGACCAACGTCAAAATATTCACTGGGACGCTCTATATTTGTTCAAATATTACCCTGATTAGATTTTCTAACGATGCATATCGGACAATGAGATAAGTGGTGTTATTTAGTTTTGCCATTCAGAAGCATGCATAGGTCACTTCTTGTCTAAAAAATCGTTGTAAAAATTTTGCAGTGTGGATTTTATTGGCCCACCTTATTTAAAGATACACATATGTTCAGTAAAACTTGTGAAAATTGTCAAAAGTTAGGATCCATTTCTAAAAGGAACATGTCGAAATCTTTGATTGTTGGGGAATAGATTTCATGAGTCTATTTCCACCATCATTTGGATTTTTATATATTTTAGTTGCAGTTGATTATGGCTCAAAATGGGTTGAGGCGATTCCTTGTCGAAATAATGATCACAAAACTGTGATGAATTTTTTTTAAAAAAAATATATTTTAAGTCGATTTGGAATCCATCGGGCCATTATAAGTGATGGAGGTAAACACTTTTGTAACAAGCCTTTTAAGTCTTTAATGAAAAAGTATGAAATTACACATAAAGTTTCCACCTCATATCACCCTCAGACAAATAGTCAAGTAGCAAATAGGGAAATCAAACAAATTTAGGAAAAAACGGTTAACCCAAATCGCAAAGATTGGTCTCTTCGACTGACTAATGCACTTTCGGCATATCAAACAGCTTTCAAAACATCTTTGGGAATATTTTCTTATCATCTAGTTTATGGAAAACCTTGTCATTTGCCTGTAGAACTTGAGCATAAGGCATATTGGGCTATTAAAGCATTCAACTCAAACCTTGAAAATGTCAGTCATGAACGTAAAGTGCAATTAAATGAACTTGAAAAGTTAATGAATGATTCATATGAGAATGCGAAAATTCTTAAAGCAAAAACTAAGGCCTTTCATGATAGTCGAATTTCACGAAAAATATTTGAAATTGGTCAAAAAGTTTAGCTTTATAATTCTTGTGTTCATTTATTTCCTGAAAAATTGAAATCCAAATGAAGTGGCCTATTTATTGTGAAGCACGTTTATCCCTATAGAACTATTGACATTGAGAATCTTAGGGATGATGGAGTATTTAAAGTGAATGGACAACGTCTGAAATATTTTTTGGAGTGTTCAAATTTTCAAGAATTTTTTTCCTTTCAAATCCAGTGTACTGTGGTTGATGTATTATAAGTTGTTATTTTCTTTTTTTTTCTTTTGTATTTGTCTAATTTCCATTTTTTGCAGCATTTTTTTCTTTTTGTCAGAGTCTTTCACCCTGGTTAAATAACAGATAACGGTACTCTATAACTCTAATTCGGTTCTTTCAGCTTCCTAAAATTACTGATACTTTACAACTAAGGCATGAAAGAAACTCTCTCAAAACTCCACAATCATTTTCCTTATCTCCCCCAAAATGCTCTTATGAAAATTACAAAGCACGTACCGAAAGAATAAGGCTTCTTATGATCAATGGTATTCCAAGTGAAATTTGTTGGGTAATTGAAGTAAGGGTTCACTGAACAGGTGATTCATCTGACTCCTTCATTTCTTACATGTCTGGTTTAGGGAAAAACACATATGCTAAGAAATTAAGAGCTAAACAATTAAGTGTTTGTTATAAATATGCACGCTAGACGTGCAACACTCGTTATCGTTCTTTAGGAATAGTGTATGATAATCGCGAAGATAAAATTCAATTAATCAGAGATGGCTTGAGTAAGGAGTCTTTAGATGATATATTACTGACTCTTGAGACGCATCCTAGTGGACATGTTCATCGAGTGATTCGCAATTTGCATTCACAATTTCAAAAAGAAAGACAACAATAGATACTTTAAAAGACCATGTTTTCCAATTTGTAAGAAAATTGGATGTGAAGCATATCTCCGACTAGACGTAAAACCAGAGGAAAATATGAGCCACAATCATAACTACCAGTACATATTGTTTCAATTTATTACTTTGATTTCCTTTACTTTAAATTACTGTTTTCATTTACTTTAATTTATTGTTTTTATTTTCTTTACTTTAATTTTACCGACAGTATCTAAACTTTTTGACTTTCATGATCTATTTTACTGTTCATCTGACAATTTTTATTTTGCAGGTACTAGTGTTTTTATTACTCACCCTTTTTCAGGATCCATAAATACAGCTCGTCATTTCTCTTTTTGATACATCCAAATAAGAGAGAGCGTAAAAATGGAGAAAACTTCAAGACGACGAGTCACTAATATCTGTGTATTTTGTGGATCTAGCTGTGGTATTAAACCAAAATTTGTTGAGGCTGTAAAAGAATTGGGTAGAGTTATGGCGGAAAGAAATATGCATTTAGTATATGACTGTGGCGATCTTGGATTGATGGGATATGTTTTAAAGGTCGTGCACAAATGTGACAGTCAAGTTTTGGGGATCATTCCTAAAACTTTGGTAGACGAAAACCTCATCGGAAAATCAAATGGAGAAGAATATATTATCTCAGTTATGTCTGAAAGACTTAGTGAAATGATTAATCATGCTGACACTTTTATTGCTTTACCAGGTGGACTGGGCACGTTGGAAGAAATATTTACAACTGCGTAATGGACGATCTTGAACATTCATCGAAAACCTATTAGACTACTTAATGTTGATCATTTTTTTCGATTTTCTTTTAGTATATCTTGAGGATGCGAAAAGATACGGGTTCATTTCGAAACCGGTAAATGATATCGTCCTAACTGCAAGAAAAACTGATGAATTAATTGACCAACTCCTAGCTTATGAACCAAAAATCGACCTCATTCTTTCCAAGTTGAACTGGTCTGATAACGATCGTGGCAAGAAGCATAGAGTGGACTTGAATCTTAATCTGTAATAGATTCAATTATCGATTCCACACTAACCAGGTGATGTCTTCTAAACTCTACATCTTTTTATTTAGACATTGGGGACAATGTCTCAATTTAGTTGGGGGAGGGGATAATTGACTAGATAATTCATTTTTGTGTTTCCTTTTGTAAAAAAAAAAAAAAAACTATTTTTATTTTTGTCTTGTTGTTTAAAAAAAATTATGTTATTTTTACCTTGTTGTTGTTTTGTGTGTAAAAAAAAATCTGTTGATTTTATATTGTGTTTTTATTCAAAAAAACAACACACAAACCAACAATAAACTTTTGACTAACCAAGTGGAATTATTGTTCGGAGATGGCAGTGTAAGGAGTTTTCGCTCCTAAGACGCATCTCAATGTAATTCGTAACAAGTTATTTTTATTTCACTCTTTTTGAATAATTTAAATTTGTGAATTCTCCATAATATTGATTAAATTTGTTCTTCATATGCTCATTTGACAGGTATTATCAACATATACGGTAACATATGATCGTGGATTGTAAGTGAAAATTTTGTAATATTAGTTCTCTAATTTATTGGAGATAACACCTAAAGGAAATGTAATTTATGTTTTATATATAAAAAAAAAACTAACCAAGCTTTTACTTAGTAACCGAAGATCTTGCCTTAGCAAGCAGTGATTGTTCGCATAAAACAGTAGAACTTAAGTTGTTTTAATTAAAAAAAAGAAAAAGAAAAAGAAGAAAAGTAGCGTGTTTGTGAATAAGTTCGATTTCGTAGCCTCTATAACTCGAGCAATTAAGTCTGTAGGGCTATTTTAACACTTACTGCCTTAAGGCCAACTGGTCTGGGAGTCATTGGCCTAAAGCTCGTTACATGGGTTAGAGAGAAAGCTTAAGGGAGACGAACACTTTTTTTTTTTGACATCCGAGATCCGAGCAATTAAGTCTGTATGGGTGTCTTAACACCTAGTGCTCTAAAGCCAACTTGTTTGAGACTCACTTACCCAAAGCTCATTACAAGCGTTAAAGATGTATTATTATAAAAAATGGATTTTTTTTTTAAAAATAAACAGTCATTGCCAAAAGGTGTGAATTCTGATATAACTTTAGGACAAAAATATTATTATCTTTTCAACAAGATATGTGAATATTATGGGCACAATGAATTGATTGATACTTTCTCTTATGTGTATATGGAAGAAGGGTAAAAAGTACAGGAGAATTTGCTTATTTGATAATTTAGAAAGAAATAAAATAATTACTAACTTGGATAAGAATTTGTCTTTTTAGTTTTCACTTAAATTACTAGGGACTAGTAATAAGTTGATTGTGGGTGTGATGAACACTAAAAAATATACATTTAATAAAGAGAAAGTAATCATTTTACATTTATAATTTCTTTAATTCCCTTAATTTATCACATTTGTGAAATAATAATTAAATTTATGTTTTATATATTTTTATTGTGATTTTTATTTCTTATATATGTGAAATACTACTTTGGATGCACAACTAGAAAAATGGACATAATATTTGGATTTTAGAGGCCATAAACTTTAAAGGGCGTTCTAACAGTATAGAATTTCAGAAATTCCAACTTTGCATAATTTTCGTATTTTGGACATAACCTTGTTGGGGTTTTGGGCAGAATACCTAGGTTACGCAGCGAAATGCGGGAAAAACAAATTTTCCAATTTCTTTAAATTTTCTTGGATAACTAAAATAAACTTATTTATTTTAATCATTCAATACTCAAAAACAGAAAATTTTTAACCCGGAAATCATAATTTCAGAAAATAAGTTGTTCAAAACAAACTTATGTGATTTCCAATCACAACAAAAATGATTTGTACATCAAATATACATTAAAAACAGAAATCTGAAAAATTTTCAGATTTTTCAGTAATTACGAAAATGCCACTACACTTTGCATTTTGATCATTTTAGTTCTAATTTGTCAAATACATAATTAGGTGATTCCCAATCACTACCAAAATGATTTATACATGTCATACATGTCAAAATATAAATTTCAGTTCAAGAAAATAATTTTTCCAAAATTGCCAAGAGGTCCGTCAAGTTTCCAAGAATTGTATTTTAGTCCAAATTGGTTCAAAACCATTCAAGATCAAGTCCAATCAACACCAAAATTAATATGCATCATATACACATAATTAATTAACACATATATGAAAAGTCCCAAATTTGGAGAGGGTTATGAACCCTAATTTCACAATTTTCATAAATTGACAAATTAACACCAAATTAATTAAATTCAACACTTTCATTAAATTCTTACCACACCAAACTAGCCTAACCATCATGAAACAACTCAAGAACAATTCTAGGTCATTTATGAGTGGCTAAGTAACTCTAGAATGACAACTCACCATCAAATGGTTAAAAAGAAAGCTTAAGAAACAATTTCATGCAATCTTAATACATATACATGCTTCCATCTTTCTATCAAGTTCCCAACCATCAAAATACAACCACAAAAGAGTAGAGAAGAGCTAAGCTACACATATTGAGGCCTAG